>JAVFKF010000076.1:0-600000 GCA_036926295.1 Pachydiplax longipennis | reverse complement strand
ATGTACACTGATGATGTAAACATAATGACCTCAGACAAAATAACAAGCAATCTCTTCCATTTATGTGATACTCTTATTCAGACTGCACAATTGGTGTAATAATAATTTAATCTTAAATAAAAGTGATGATAACTCAAGTGATGTTCTTTTCTACCAGTAAAAGACCTTTATTAGAAGTACCTAATGAATTAAAACTAGCATCCGGTGATTATACAATGATGAACACTAAAATTCCTTGGACTGAACATCGACTCTAATCATAAATGAGACCATCATATTAGGCAATTATGTTCAAAATTGAATAGCACCTTTTATCTCATCTTGGTGTGAAACATACTGTACGTCAGGAGGTCTTGTTGACACTATACCATGGTTATTCTTCTCAAGAGTTAAATATAGCATTATTTTATGATCCTCCTCTCATGAAAATGACATTTTTAAAATTCAAGAAAAGATTGTCAGATTAATGTGCAATCAACATTTCAAAGCTTACTGACGTCCTTTGTTCAAAAGGTTAGGCATATTAACAGTGCTAAGTATATACATATACTTCAAAGTCCTATATGTCAAAAAACACATGATGATTTTTCCAAAATCTATAACATTCACCATCATGATACAAGAATATGTTATGATTTACATGTCAATATGAGAAGCCTCTCAGTGACTTTAAAGGGACCTAGAGCAATGTTAATCAAATTATTTAATCACCTACCTATATCAAAAACAAAGTGAACTTTGTAATTTCTAAAAATATTATGCTAAAATTTTTATCTCAAGGTTTTTATGATATAAATGAATAATTAAGCTCAAATAAGGATATGATTTTGTAATAAGGTAATGCCTATAACTATTATGATCTTTTTTATATTTTTTACATTGTTGACATGTCCTATTAACAAATCTTTGTATTTGCTTCTTTGGACATATAAATATAATATAATATTGCAATTTTTCATACATGATATACTGTGTAGCCAGTGTTTTTTTCTCCTAATGTTCTTTTCCTGTTTGTTTTTACTCTTTATCACTTTTCGTATATGTATTTCCATTTTATCTGCAATTTAAACTGTACCTGTATTTCTTCCTTTTAGATGTCTGCTATTTCTGTAAAATCTTAGTTATTCTATCTGCAGGTTATGCAGGTTTTTCACACACCCCTTCTTGTGGATTTTTTCCTGTTGTAGGTTATTTTTCCTTCCACCAACTTAGGTTTTTAAACCCTCAATATACTCTTCTTCAGTGCACTTTTTCATGCCATCTTTGGTTGGTCTTTCATACAAATTAGCAAAGGGTTAAATGTATGAAAAGATTTTCTAGTCTCAATTCCACCCAAATAAAGATAATTTATAATCCATTCCAGGTCCTACAATGTATACAATATATATAAATAGTATATTTGCTTGTGTTAAATATTGTGATATTTATGCAGATGATGTAATTCTAATAGCTTCACATAAGGATATTGTTGGAGCTCTACTATATATGTAGCATGATTTAAATTGTATATCTACATGAGCCCATGATAAAGACCTAGTTATATAAAGTGTTCTACCTTTCGGTAGGTTCATGTGCCCCCACATTCCCTATTTAATTCCCTCTCCTTCAATTCCCGGTAACTTATCCCACCCCTTAATTCATCTAACAATTTTTGTCTTTGTCTTCCCCTCTGACTTTTCCCTAGCATTCTTCCCTCGATCACTTTCTTCAATAATCCCTTTCCTCTCAATATTTGACCCACCCATTTCTTTTGTCTATTTTTAATCACTTCAATCATTACTCATTTCTCCCCAACCATCTCTAGAACCTCCTCGTTCGTTTTTCTATCGATCCAACTAAATTCTCCATTCTACGCCATACCCACATCTCAAAAGTTTCCAATCTTTTGACATCCTCTTTTCTTAGCGTCCACGTTTCACACCCGTACAACGTTACACTCCACACCAAGGATTTTACCAATCTCTTCCTGATTCCTTTATCAAGTTCCTTTGTCATCAGTTCCCTTCGCTTCATGAATACTTCTTTCGCTAATGCTATCCTTTTTCTGATTTCTGTCGAACATCTGCCATCCTTGGAAAGAAGGCTAACCAAGTATGAAAACTGATCTACTTGTTATAGTTCTTCCCCATCCACCGTTATCATTAAATTAGCTTTCTTTCCCTTTAAAAACCTTATAATTTTAGTCTTTCTTACATTGATTTTCATCCCAAACTCCTTTGCTTTATCGTTTAGTGCACTTACTAGGATTTGCAAACCCCTTTCAGAATCATACACCATAGCTTTATCGTCTGCATATCTTACTGACTTCACTAGTTCCCCACCAACCTTTATTCCCTTATCTATTTCATCCCAAGCTTCTTTGACCATTTTTTCTGCATATATGTTAAAAAGATATGGTGATAAAGGACAGCCTTGTCTTACTCCCCTCCCTAACTCTGCCCATTCCGATTCCCCATTAGTAACTCTTACTTGTGTGGTCTGATTTAAATACAAATTTTGCACTAAACGCCTATCTTTCCAATCCAACCCAATTTTCTTTAGTATCACCATCAGTTTTGGCCATTGAACTCTATCGAAGGCCTTTTCAAAATCAACAAAACATAAACAAATGTCCCTTTTAAATTTTAAGCTTCGTTCTACGAGAACTCTCATAACCCCAATTGCATCCCTCGTCCCTTTCCCTCTCCGAAAACCAAATTGATCATTCCCTATGAATTCCTTAGTTTAGCCCTTGATTCTTCTATTTAAGACCCTTAAAATTACTTTTGCAGCATGAGAGATTAAAATAATTGTGTGGTAATCCCAGCATTATAGGGCATTATTCCTTTCTGTAATGGAATCAGGATAGATTTTGTAAAATTCTCTGGCCACTTTTCTTCGTCGTAAATTTTCTTACATTAATCGTAGAATTGCTTCTTACCCTTTCTCCCCATATTCTTAAGAAATTCTACTGGAATCTTGTCCACACCCGTTGCTTTCTTCCCCTTCATATCCCTCAGTGCTCTATCAAGTTCACTATCAAGTATTCTCGGCCCAACATCATCTTCCTCTACTTCTTGTATTCTTTCTATCTTTAAGTGGGTAGGCTTCATGTCTTTAGAGTACAATTCTTCGACATACTCTTCCCATCATCCCCTTATGCTAGCTGGCTCCCTTAAGACATTTCCCTTGTTATCCCTAACAGTGGCAATTTTATTACTATTTTTATTCCCCGTTAACTGTTTAACTTTTCTATATAATAGGTCAACCCTCCCACTTTCAGCCATCTTCTCTATTTCATTACACTGACCCTGCCACCACGATTCTCTTGCTCTATTTGTTTCCCTCCTCAGTTGTTTGGTGCCCTGTACATTCTACGTCCGTGTTCTGTGTTGACACTTTTCCATTTCCTTCTTTCCTCCATTTTATTTATCATTTCAACCATCACCCATGGTTTCCTGATTTTGCTTTGGTTGACCCTCCTAATGGTTCTTTGGGCACTATTCGCGATGCTGGTTTTGATCTTTTACCATTCCTCGTTTACGGTGAGTTCCCTTTCCTTACCCTCTAGAGCCATGTCGACTGACTCTTAAAACTCTCTAGCTTTCCGACCCCTGAGGGCTTCTACGTTCCATTTGGGTGCAGTTTTTGCCCTATAAATCATTTTGAATCTAAGCTCGGTCTTCATCATTACTAAATTATGATCCGAGTCTACATCAGCACCAGGATAACTTCGCAAGTTTTTAACACTATTTCTAAACCTCTTCCTTACCAGAATATAGTCAATTTGGTACCTATCCGTGTCCCCCGGCTTCTTCCATGTGTACCTCCTTATGTTATGGTGTTGAAAAAGAGTGTTGGTGATATTGGTTATTCCTCTTGCAAAAATCTACCAGTTTTTGTCCTCTGTCGTTTCTTTTTCCTAGTCCAAACTCTCCCACTTTGTACCCCATCTTTTTCCTGCCCTAGTACAGCATTCCAATCCCCCATTACAATAAGGTTTTTATTGCCTTTCACCCTTACAATAACCTCTTCTATATGTTCATAAACTAAATCTACTTCATTTTCAGTGTAATCGCTAGTAGGGAGGTACACTTGCACTATCACAGTGCTTACTGGTTCGAAAAGACCTAGTTATTAATTTAAAAAACTAAATGTATACACATTGTTGGTACCTTGAGTAAATTAAAAAATTTGAATTTGAAACTACATAAACATGATCGCTTACATAGATATATGAATGAACACTATCGTAATTATCAGAATCTGGATCAAGTATCAGGGTTTAAGTATTTAGGAGTGATCATTGACCAGAATCTTAAGTTTAAGGCTCATATTGATAAAGTATTTAATAAGTTAAGAAAAGTTTCATATCAATTGTAACACATTAGTAACAGAGTACCTGTCAATATCTTGAAAATGTTATATTTTGCTTTTGTTGGATATATTATTAGATTTGGTTTAACTCTGTGGGGACTTGCAAGCAAGACTCACAAAACAAACTGTTTTCCTGCAGAATAGAATAGTTAGATTGGTAAATAGAAATGTGAGAACTAGAGGAAAATCAAACATAATCAATACAGTTGATTTTAAAACCATGTATAAGTATCCAGAATTACTTCTCTTAAATGACTCACTGCAACACTTAATAGTAGTTGAGAACTATTATAATTTCAAGTCAAAATCAGAAAAAAATTAAAGCATACAATATGGATACTAGAAAAGAGTTTAATTTTGATATGCCAAGATTTAATAATCAATTTGGTGCTAACAGATTCAATGTAATAATTCAAAATATCTTTAACCATCTGCCTGACCATATTTATAATCTCAATACTTTGTCTGAAGTGAAGAAGAATATGAAAAAATTCCATTACAATTAAATTTCAAACTAAATTATACATTGGGAGCACCCCCTGATGAGCTTGAATTGGCTCAGGGGGACTCGAAGGTTTTAACTTCTTGTAGTTTGTTCAATTAATAATGAATAATCCATCTTGAAATATTCTTGTAAGTTATAATGTATAAAGTTTAATTTATTTCTCCATTAATATGCTCTGTTGTAGATGCCAGAAATGCTACCTAAGGATGGTAAGCTAGTCTAGTGTAAGGGTTGCGATAGCAATGTGTACTTTTTGTGTGCTGTTATCTACCAACAAACCTGGAAGGCAAAATTGGTGAAACTAAAGAATGAGAGGAGATATCAGAGTTGTAGAAATGGAGAGACTACCACCCCAATCATCCAAGATGCAAAGGACGATGAAGATTAGAGTGTGGTAAGCTTTAAAAGACCAGAAGAATTTACCAATATCGAGCAGGACATGAGTGATATTAAAAATAGGATAAGCTTCCTATGTGACAAGTACAATTATGTGTACAACCAAGTGAAGTTAATAAAGGACCTTAAAGATGTCATCCATGACCTGAAATACAAATTATAAGAAAAAAATCAAATTATCAAAAATTTAGACTAACATTCATGACTTTAGACAGGAGAAACTTACTTACCAAATCGATTGAAATTGTGGGTGACTATTATACTGAAACTAGTGATTGCAATAAAACCATTAATGAAAATTTTAAAAGCTGAATATAAAAAACTTCAGTAGTAAAGACATTGATGATACATACAGTACCAAATTGTAAAGACAAGGGGAAAGGTAAAGTAGAATGAAAATTTGTCTTGGCATTAGGGCATAAATCCCAGAAAAGAATACTATAAACTACATGAGAATAAAATTCACCATAGTACAATGATATAAGAACATTAATATTAACAGTGGAACAAATACTTCTTGCAAGATAAGATATTGAGCTTAGTTTACTAGATAGCTTGGTAATATGGTAATTTGGCTAGGTAATTTTTTTAATATTCAAAAGAAATTTATGACACTGATCACCTATGAAAGTTATGATGCTCATTGTAAACCCATTTTTTGAAAGCTCAATATTTTACCTCTGCCATATATTTATATTCTTATAACATTGTTTTACGTTCAGAAGAATCTACACAACTTCAAATTAAACTCTGATTTCCATAACCATGATACTCGTTCATTCAATTTTTAATCGGATTAAAACGGCTTTTCTGGATCTCAAATCTGTGGGTATAAAATTATACAATAAACTGCCACTTGAACTCAAGTACTGTATGAGCTCTGTAAGTTTTAAGAAAAAGTTAAAATCTTTTTTACTCCGTAAATGTACAATAGCATTGATGAATTTACTAATTTTTAATTTTTCTTTGTATGAGTGTTTTATAACTGTATTTATGTAATCATCCTCATTGATTTTTAGACATAGCACATATCATTTTCATGATCTTTTATTGAGAAATAAATATTATTATTATTATTAAAGTATGGATACAAAAGATTATATAACTAAACCAAGAAATGTGAGTTGATATAGCTTCTATAATTTGGATCTGGGAAAGATAAATTCATAAAAAATTTCTTTGTATATATATTGTTACAAGGTGGTTTTAAGTATAAGTGATGGATGGTTTTAGTTTCATAAAAAAGCCCTATGTTAGGCTGTCTATTTTTGATTGTGTTGTGAATCTTCCTTCTAAGAAGGGCGATCTTAGGTGTACTTTTGTACATTTAAACATTAGATCCTTGAGGAAGAACTGGGATCAATTTTTAGTTACTTTTGATGCTATTCAAAGAAGTTAATCTGTGTTGTATTGTAACTGAAGTCAATATTTATCTAGCAGAAACTTGTTTGTACAATATGTACCAATATTGAAATCAATATTGCTACATATTTAAATCAAACATACAGCTTAGAATGCCTATCTGGTTTTAGTGCAATAAATAATATTAAACTAAAAATTAATAGTATATATAGACCACCAGGAAAATCAATGAATTCTTGATTGAGTTAGAAAGTAACTTCTTGGCAAAAGAAAACTGTAATACCATTTTGATAGGTGATGTTGATATTGGTATAAAGAACAAAAAAAATGTAAATTGCATAAAGTATAAAGACCTATTGGTCTCCTATGGGTATCAGGAAATTGTATCTGAACACACTAGGGAAGAAGTTATGGAAACCAAAATTATAAGTTTCTGTATTGATATTGTTTTCTGCAGTATTGCTACAAATGAAGAGCATGGGCTTTTATTAAAAACTAAGATATCACACCATTATATGAAAGGCATATCATTTATAAAAGAAGATAAAAAAAGGAGCACTGGATATGCATACTATTAGCAAAGATCAAGTTACACTAGATAAAAATAAAGTAATTAATCTCATCAACAAGTTTAACTGGAATAGTATACACAGAATAGAAAATCCAGAAGAAATGTACAAATCTACTGTAAAAAAATTGCAAGACATTTATTCCAATTCCTGCTGAATATTGATTCAGGATTGGACCCCCTATGAAGATGGAAGCTTTGTTTCCGAAATGCGCATCAGGGATTCTGAATAACTATTGACCGCCGTGCGATTATCCTTTTTCCCAGGAATTGCCCTCGACGGTTGCCGCTATTGGCACTTGGAGTACCTTTGCCTCTCAGATCTTGTCTAGTGTTGAAAAAATTTTAGAGAAATATGTTACATGGTTCTTGTTAGGGTTTTCTCTAAAAATTCAACCTTATATCTGAGAATCAATTTGGTTTTCAATATAACAAGGGAACAAGAAATCTGCTTGAAAAGTTTTCAAATTATATAATTAAAAATCTTGATCATGATAATCATATCGTTGCAGTCTTTATTGACTGTAAAACAATTTTTGATACAGTCCACTTTGAGATATTATTAAATAAGCTATATAAATTATGAGTACTTGGAAACTATCATGAATGGTTTCAGAGTTATTTACACAATCGAAAATTTGTAGTTAGAGTAAATAATCATTTGAGTCAAGATAGATACATTCCTCATAGAGTTGCACAAGGATCAATACTTGGCCTACAACTGTTTACTCTTTACATCAATGAGATTTTCTCTGTAATTAATCATCATTAACTGTTCATGTATGCTGATGATGCTGTCTTGATTTCTTCGCATAATGAAATTAATAATGCCCTATTGCTCATTGAAGATCATCGAAATTCTATAAGCAGGTGGTGTCATGGTAATGAGTAGTTAATTAATGAAAATAATACAAAAACTATGCATAAACCAACAGAATCGCTAAACAAAGAAACAAAAATAAAAATTCATGAACATCATTACTTAAACAGACATAGTGCAGAAGAACTCAACTTTAATGTATGTAATTGTAGAAATATAGCTCAAGTCTCTAAACATAAATATTTAGGGGTAATATTAGATGAGAACTTTAAATTTTATGCACAGAGGATATACCTAAATAATAAGCTAAAAAGATATCCTATCATATATACCATCTAACAGATAATTACCATTTAAAAACGAAAATATTGTACACTGCTTTAGCAGAACCATTAATACGATATGGTATAACAATCTGGGGAGGTACTGCTCAAAGTAGATTGAAGAGTACTATACAAATTCAGGACAGTATGAAGTACAATTGTAACAATGATTAAAGATTTAATGTCAGTAGCCTTTACTACTACCAAAAGGTCGAGTTTCTTTGTTATGACTTACTATACAAACATATAATCATTATTGAAAATTATTACTCAGATAATATAAACATAAGAAAACCTCTTATCACACCATGACTAAAAGAACTAAAGTAAGATATGATATTCCTGTATATGGAAAACAAAATTTAGAAGTCACTGAGACATTCCTCTTTAATGACCTTCTATACAGTCTATGATTTTTAGAAAAAAATTCTGAGGTAAAACATAAAATTAAAATAAAAAAATTGCTACTACAATCATGAGTCAATTCTGTAATACTGGTACTGCATTTCTAAGGTATGATAAATCAATATATAATAGTATAATATTATAGAGTTTACTGCATTTCTTAATGCATTACAAAAACTAAGTAGAGGTTTTCATGAAGAAGTAATAGACATAAATATTTAAATAAGATATCAAAATACAGTGAAATGGGTAGAAAATAAATGTGTTAAGATACCAAATTTGTTCAACAAAATACCTAAGGACCTAAGGAACCTAAACAATATAGGTATACTAGAAAGAAAGTTAAAGAATGGCCTTTTCAGATAATACAACCCGTAATTTTCTGTGTATAAACATAATTCAAATAAAAATGGGAGATAAAGAAAATGAGTTGTGGGTGAAATATTTATTTGAGGATTAGCTTATATTTCTAAATTTGGTAGCACATAATAAATTGGTTTAATTAGTGCATTTCATTTTATGTAAATTTTTTCTGGAGTGTGTGATTCTAAAACTAATTGAGTCTTGAAATTGAATTAATATTGGTTGAAGAGATCATAATGTTAGCTGTAGATAGATCTGGCACCTGCTGACAAGTCAATGCTGGACTTAGCAGGACCATACTATCATGAATTTTAAGAAGTTTTTACTATATATTGAAGTTGGACTGCTCATTATTATTATATTATTATTACATTTACTATTACTATGTTATCATCTATTTTAAGAATTTGATGGAAGTGCAATAGCAATATCTATATGCTTATTCAAAGCTTTTATATGAATATTTTTTTCAAGTTTTATTCTCCTCCAGTTTAATAATAAATATCAGTGCGATTAATAAAAATGTGTCTGTTCTTGCATGGCTATATACAACAGTATGTTACAAAGAAAATTGTAAGTTTCTTCCATTTTACTAAACTTTTCATGCCATCTTTTGGATTCTGTAACTTTTGTCGCATTTGAACTATAAATGTAATTATTATTTATTTAAAATGATTTATTATCATTTGGTGAATCAGTACCATCTTAACTTATTGGGCAAGGATGAGATTAATAGCATAATCAATTATGTTAATCATTGTTGCATAATCAACCATAGAATGCAGTAAATTTTGTATTATTTTAATTGTTTTTTCTACAATGTTTAGCTGCACATGTTACCTGATTAGAGATGGCTATAGAGAAAGGAAAAGTTACTCACATGTTATGAAGTGGCAAAAGTAATGCTAATATTTAATTTAATGTCTTACAATAAAATACAAATACAAATTTATAATAGATGTATGTGTAAGCTGATGCTCATTGCTTTCTTCCTCTGGTTCTTTGTTCTCTGTTAGGGTGTAAGTATTTCTGATAGATTTCCCATGCCCCATGCCTGGTATTTGAGGTTAATTTATGATTTTGTTTACAACGGTTGTTTAACCATCCTTTATAACATTCTCAAGCAGAACCCATATTCAGTTCATCATGGTCTATTCCTCTCATTTTTCCCTTTTCAAAAAGTCTTTTAAGTAAAATTATAGAGAATTGCAGAAGTAGAAGTATTGTTAAAAGAGCTTTGACAGCTGAGGTAATTTGCAACATGGGCTCCAACAGGGAATCAAACCCAGGACCACTTTCATTGAAGTCGAAAGATAAGAGGGGGAAAAAACCTGTGATAGCCACCAAACTAATAAGCAACCAGGTAATGTCAGTAGTTATTAAGGCTGAACCAGTAAATACTGTTTTAGTCACCCCTCTCAAGCAATTATAGCTAGGATGTTATCAATTTAGTTCACAAACAAATAGAAGAGGTAATAGGAAGGGCGAAAGGTAGTAAAAACCTTATAGTAATGGGGGACTGGAATGAAGTGGTTGGGCAGGGCAAAGATGGGGAAGAAGTGGGAGAGTCTGAACTAGAAAATAGAAACAACAGAGGACAAAAGCGGATAGATTTTTACAGGAGGAAATATTAAAATAAGGAAACTCAACTGCCAGCATGCCTGTATCACCAACATCATTTTTCAACAACATGATAAATGGAAAAAGCCACGGGACACCATCAGGTACCAAATTGATTATCTTTTGGTAAGGAAGAGGTTTACACATAGAGTTGAAAACTCATGAAGTTAACCAGGTGCTGATGTAGACTCAGATCATAACTTAATAGTGTTGAAAACTGAGCTTAATTTTTAAAAGATCTATCACGCAAAACAGCACCAAATGAAACTTAGAGCCCTCAGAGTAGGAAAGCTAGAGAATGTCAAGAGTCAGTTAACAAGGCTCTAGATGGTAAAGAAAGGGAACTTACCATAGACAAGGGATGGGAAAAGATCAAAACCAGCATCAATGAAAGTACCCAACGAACCACTGGGAGGGTCAACCAAAAAAGCTTAGGAATTCATGGGTCACGGTAGATATGATACATAAAATGGAGGAAAGAAGGCAATGGAAAAGGGTCAACACAGAACATGGGGGTAGAATGTACGAGAGACTGAACAATGAACTGAGGAGGGAAACAAATAGAGCAAGAGAACTATGGTGGAAGGGACAGTGTAATAAAATAGAAAAGCTGGCAGAAAGTGGGAGGGTGGATATGAAAATGAAACAATTGATGGTGAATGAAATTAGTAGTAAAATGGCCATTGTAAAAGATAGCAGGGGAAATATCGTAAGAGACTCAGCCAGCATAAGAGAGCAAATCGTAAGAATTTGTCCAAGAACTATATGGAAAAGCCTATCCATTTAATGATTGAAAGTGTACATAAAGTAGATGAAGGTGATGTTGAAGACCGCCAGGAGTTGAACTCAGGACCCATTCGTGTGAGACAATTAGATATTGTTGTTATAAGTGCCATATAGATATGTTAGATAAGTGCCATTTTGATCTGTTCCAAAGTTTCAATCCAATATCTTATCCGGAAGGTCCTACAATAAGATTCTGTTATCCTCATTTGAAATACATTGTAGAATCGAAATGACCCTCTAGCATTGAACCAAGGATAGTTAGAGAAACAGTGAACTGCGTGAAAGATTTTTTTCAAATGCCTCTGTTCCTGTTCTGGGTTTTATCTTGCCAGCTTATCGGGAAAGCATTAAAAAAAATTGTCAAAAATTGTCTCAGTGCATTTCATACAGGAGATTTAAGCATCCACCTGACGTTGAACTCAAGGTGATTTGGAATCATATCTTCCACCCGTACAAAACCACAGAATCTCCAACCTCTATGATTTTGAATCCTCTATCGTATTGGGAAGTTCCTCAAAATAATTTTCATAAATATGTCCAATGCATTCTTATGGGAAAATTCCGATGCTTGGGACCTTCTGGTATCGAACTCATCATAGCTAGCGTTGATGTCTGAATTATTCTGGTGACTACAGGGTGTGGGCAGTATGTCGTAAAAATTTCACGTCGATGGCATTTGTGGAACATAGGAATATTGTAATATTCCTTTGTTTTATCAGTGAAACATTTCATTACTATTCTACTATTGAATAGGAATATTGTAAAGGTTATTCTATGAAAATAAAATTTATACATCTGAGCAGTGGCACATAAAGAAAAATATTCAATCTGTGAATGGTAAGAATACGATTGGAAAATGATCTGGAATAGAGCCTGACAAAAATTGAATGATAAGGAGGAACTCTGCGGCATCCTATGTCCTCGGTAACAATGTGAGAAAAGGCATTTCTGAGTAATTTATATTTATGTGTGAAAGAATGAGAAATTGAAATTTATGAGTAGAGTAAACAAACATAAAATATATTTAATACATCGAGAATTCATATTCACTGATCTACTGCTTAGAAAGACTGCAATTTAAAATGCACCTTCACAGATGGCATCCACTGCATCTCTTTGATTCCTCCCGTGTCTCCTTTGACCTCGCTATTCTTTCCATGATTTTTCCATCCTAATCACCCATTTCCACTGCTATTCATATCTCTCAGCATATGCAGAATTCATGAACCCCTTTTGCATACCTGCAACTACCTAGCCATTCCATTACATCTTTCTCTTATCAGTCCCATGATTTCAGGTTTTTCATAATGTCTTTCACAAGAATCTGGGAACTGCTGCTACAATTTTTATATCTCCCTATCCTATTCACCCTTCTTTGCTCCTTTTCCGATTCCTAAGTAACTCCTACTTGATAAGGGTCCATAAACATTCACTGTACTCTAGTATCGGTCTAACAGTTTATTCTCAGTTACTTTTATTTCATTGTTTGATATTTTAGGAGTGTGTTACACAATTTAACATTTTGTCAATCAATCACAATCAGCAATTAATAATCAACAATTATTTTTTATAAAATGCATGAAACATAAACTTACAGAAAAGAGAATTAAGATAGTAATTTTCACAAATTTTGGTTTCAATTATAATGGAAAGGAACCAACATGAATTGGCAAGATCTGAGAATAAGGAGAGAGAGTAAATAAATTAACAAATGTTATATCTCATGAGATCAGTGAAAAAAAAGAAAAGAAAGCTAAGACATGAAAGATATTATAAAATAAAGGCAAATTAAGCGCATGATGGAGGAAGAGAGAATATATCTTTCTCATTATAGTTACCATAAAAGCTGCATTTTGCAGTGACCTTTTTGTGACCTCCCAAAGGGTATGAAGAATACAGACAGCTTCTAGATTTAGATTAGTGTCCCGCAAGCCACCAGTGGCATATGGCAGGGAGTGTAATGACACCATCATCGCTTACTAACCGATCGTACTATCTTCTCTGATAGTATCCAAGAAGAAAGACCAAAAGTAACTATCCATTCTTGTGAATCTTTATAACACTTTGCTGATGGCCGATGCCATGCTATGAAGAAGCTTCTTTGGACAAAGGGTGTGAATATGATCTTGGAATTGAAAACCACAAGCTGCCAAGACCATACTCTTATAATCCTTCTGTCTCTTTCCTTATTCATTTCACACTCTGGCCTATGGTCGTGCGTAAGGTGGGAATAGAGGGGAAGTAGTGGAATGGGAGCCTGACGAGGGTCTCAACTTTAGCGCCAGCCCTCCAGTAGAGATTGTGCTTCATGATTTTGAACTATTACAGTAATTGTATTAAACTTACGGTCTCATAAGATATTTCTATTCAAAGAAGGAATAGAACTAGACCAAGAGTCCATGTTAATTTTTGTATTGCCTTTCATAGCAGAGCAACACTTGAACGAAAATGATAGATATTAAAGAATGTTTACTAATATTTTTCTACGACATTCTTACAGTGTCATGAACAAACACTCAAGGTGTAGCTTCATCCTTAAAATGTTGACTAGTGAAAACACATATTTTATTTTTATTAATGCCTACATAACGATTTCAGAACCAACGGTCCGAAAATGCATTTTTGGGCGAAGTATCCAATCCCCTTAAGGAGTGGGATGATTTACCAAAAACTGAGAGAGAGGGCACTGGGTAAGGAATCTGAGGGAACATAAACCTACCAAATGGTAGAACACTCATATAAGTAAACTTACGTGCAATGTGAATAAAAGCAGCTCTTTGATAAAGTATACAGTTGGTTGACAGTTTCTCATATGACCTTTTGATAGAAATTTTATCATAATAAACCCCTGATTTAGACTAAGGGGTTATAAATTAATTTCCTAAAACTTTTACTAAGAATCCTCAGTATTCAAAATGGTACTTTGATCCATTAAATTTCAGAATTAGATTCAATTGTAGCATAATTTTCAAACAAAAAATCAACTTTAATTACTAGAATTATATATTATTATAAATGTTAAAGGAGATAAGGATAGTAAAATAAAGTAAGAAAAAGTTGTGAGCATACCTGGTATTTGCTTAGCCCATCCAATGATTCCCACAAGTTCACGGTCATAGAGGTCGCTTAATGTGCTGACAGTCCTGTAACTGTCATGTGATGATGAAGAAGATGATGGAGATGTAGGTGAAGGGCAAGAGGACAATGAATTGCCAACATTGTCTCCAAACGAACTACCCATTACTTGCAGAGCCTCTGGCTCACACGATGCTAAAACTTCCAGCATCTTATTTTCTGTAACAAAAGACATACATTCAACACTAGCAATCATACAATTTGTCATAGTTTACATCTACAGATCTTATTTCACTTTTTAATAAGTGATGATGCATAATTTTGCTTGACTTCATATAAATTTGTTGATAAATGGAATACTAATGTTTTTCATTGGTGGGATTCAAAATTGTTAGGTTTTCATCCTAAAAAATGCACTACTTTTCATTTTCCTTATTGCCCTAATTTTAAAATTTCATTACATTGAATTTAACTAATAACTTTTAAATGCAATACTTCTTAATCTTAAATTTAAGTTAACACCAAGTTAAGGCTTTGTATGTACATCGATTTTGAACAGCATTCAAACAATGATGATGGAGGATAAAAAAATTCAGTAATTTGTGGTTATCAACTAGTCAGTCAGAATTTCTGTCAGATGAGTAACAATGAGATCAAATAAGTGGAAAATCATATCTAAAGAAAAGCACTTCAAAAGGACAAAAAATGTTTCTGGTAGGAAATGTGAGTATAGAAATGATGATTTTAAGTGATAAATACATTAAGTTAACAATGAAATATAATCCTCAAATGTACTCCTCTAATCACAGTTGTTACTTTTTCATTGCACTTTCATGGAAAGTAAAATTTCCAAAAATTTCATTTGTATTTATATTGTACAGAGCTGGACAAATCAATCATAAACTTGGAAGTTAGATGTATAATCTTCAGAATGAACAAGAAGGGACCATAGGCAACACTGTACAGTCATTATGCCTCCTGTTGTCCCCTTCCCCTGCTTCTGGTTGTATAGGAAGAGCCATAAGTATGAACCTGCTGAATCTGTTGAAGGCATTCTTCAAAATGAATGCTGATGGAACCATTGCACTCACCAAATAAGAAAAAATAGCAATTCTCTTATAAGATATTTTCTGGACAATACAGATTAGATTAAGTCACAATATAGAATCATGAAACACAGGTATAAAGGTCATCAAATACCACAACATCAAGGTTGAGGACTTCCACTAATTTTCCTCCAATGGAAACAGAAGAGCATAAAATATCTTATAATCTTTATTGACACTTCCATGAAACTTATTGATACATTTTAAATTAATTTAGCTTAGTTGGTTATTAATTGAATTTAGATGAGCTAATACTCTTTTCAAAGCATGGTTCTAATTTATGAGCTTCATAAAATAATAAATGTAGGCATTACTATTTCCAAGTCCTTTTCAAGAACCATCAAATTGTAACACAGACAATTGGGAATCTTAATTAACGTCATACATCAAAGACCAAAATCATATAGAGCAAAGAAGATGGAAAAACAAGCAGCGATAATCTTTATCCTACATAAAGGAATTCATCAAGAGAGCAAATTAACCTAAAAGTCTAAAGTTTTGAGTGGAGAGTTAAAATATCCAGCAGCTCAACATCTAATGCATGTTCTAATGGAAATGCTAGTTGGAAAATGCACAGAGAAATATTCATAGAACATCATTCTGCTGCATCAATTGATCATCTTTTGAGGGAAAGTATGGAATATATTTACACTGAAAATCAAGCTTATTTAAGTGATTTTCCCAGGGGCATATCTCTTGTGTAAGACTGTATTAAGTAAAATATTTAAAATAAATATTTGTGAATTTTGATGTATGATTTAATCCACTAGTCTAAGGAGCAGGAGAAAAATCATGAATGTATAATTCTTGATTAGCAATTTGCACTAAAGAATCATGGTTTTATAAAGAAAATTCTCATTAGGAGTGGTAAAAAGTCTAATAACATTGTTTCTTTGTACTAAGAAGGACTTGTCTTGAACATGCATGCAGGTGGACAGTAATAAAATCACAAGAAAAAATTATAATTTTGGTAAGGAGAAATAGGTAACTTGGTAAGGAGATCAATTAATATATTGTGGCTGATTGTGTAGAAATTTTGATAATTTGTGAATGATTAGATCATCTCTTCATCAAATTTTACATTAGAAAAACAATTGACATGTTGATTCCTTGCTTGCAGCTTCCCAAAATTCCTAAAGAGATTAACAATGTAATAAGTAATTCACGGCAGCATTTCTATTACATTCAAATCTAAAAGAGTACATGATCAGAAAAAAAATATTAAATAAGTTGCCCTTTCGGTACACTCGTATTGATATTGTTGGACTATTATTTTGAATTAAATAAATTAGAAATAATAGTCCAGCTAACTAACTAACCTAATAAATCATGTCAAAAGAAATGAAGGCTGCAAGAGTTGAAAAAATGAACATGCATTTCTTACAGAAATAATTTTGAATAATGTGGAGTTGAACCCACTTCCCAAGTTTCCAGAAAACAGAGGAAAAATCTTATGAACATCCATATTGATAATACTAGTATATATTCTTGGATTAATCTACTTGAGAATAAATTATAATCATGAATATGCTCCCATACTCATGATTAGCATTTCACTGATACCCCAACTTTTGCAAACTTGGAGTACCATGGTTCTAGTCCTTTCTTTCTCAAAAACAAGACAGAAACAATTCCAGAGACTGATGATGGCAATGAGCTGTTATATTCACATGGCCAGTAGCTGACAATTCATGAGCTCATAAGGACTCATAAGCAAAACCTTACTGAAGAATCATTTCAGACCTGGTTTCACCTGAAAAGCCCATGGCAATTGCAATTCACAGATTCTCTCAATTCAAATGAAAAGGGCTTTTTTTAATATAAATAAGGTTAGATGTAAACAAAGAACATGTTATAACAACAAAACAAGGAATAATAAAATTATCAGTTTGCTATGAATAAATAAACTTGCTTTATTTGCAGTAAATATAAATATTTTGAGTTGTGTAAAGAGTTGTGTAATACTGGTTGCCTTGCCATCAATATCTTAAGGAGGGTCAATACCTTGCCTGAAAATCCGTTTACAGGCTGTTGGCATGGGGGCATGGCATCGCCATGGGGGCATATAAATTGATAAAAAAATTTTGTTTTCACTATTCGACGCTTGAAAGATGAAGCTACGTTCCCATCCGCCCGTTTTTTGATAATGCAAACCATAACGGAGAAAAAAATTAGAGAACATTGAGGAAATCGACCATTTTTGATGTAGTGGCACCTGATTATAAGTAAAGATAAGAAAATTTTGTTGGTTGGGAACCTAGCTTCATCCTTTAACTTTGAATTTACACAATTTTCAAGTTTCTAAGCTTTATAATAGTCCTGTAATCGTGCAACGCAAGCAAGATGTACAGCGTTTTTTTGCAAAAAGGAATTGGCGCTGCAATCCATTTCCCCTCATTTTCCCTCACACTCCTTCTTTTTGACGAGGAAACATAGTCAAGCAATGTGAGGCTGATAGCAAAGCCGAGTGGGAAAATAGCACGCGAACTCGCCGATAATCTCTCAGCTTAACTCGAAAAAAGTATCATTTACGGAGAAAGAGTTTAAATGGCTAGGTACGATGTGGACTTGTTCTAGATTTTAGGAAGGAATAACATCCATCACGCAGTGGGCTAGTTAAAAAAAAGTTGGCCAAGAGGCCAGAAATGGTTTTTTTTGAGTGCGGGTTCTGATACTTCGCCTTTATATTACAAAATGATTAAATTTTATACTCCCGTTTGTCGTTTTTCGATATCCTAACGCGTTAAAAAGATACAAATTGGGTTGGCGTCAAACTTGAACCATTTTCACAGAAATGGGCAGTCGCAAATTTTTCGGATAAACGTTCAAGTTTGCGTTTTTATGGAGGGTTTAAAAATATACTTTTGGAAAAAACAACGATGCAATGCAATAAAAATATACTTTTGGAAAAAACAACGATGCAATGACCTAGAACGATTCTTTATCTTTTGACTGGTTGCAATTATCGCTTTCAAAAATGATATTTTGCTCATTTAAAGCAACAAAATTGCAGACACCTTTTTCAGACAATTTTTGAGATAAAGTAAGGAATATAAATAGTAAAATGACCTTTGTGCATCGAGTCTCTTATACCACGTCATAGTCAGAAGTATTTAGATGTGGAATCCGAAGACACTGTTTCAATTCAGGTGATTTTGGATTGTTAGGAAAAGGGAAAATATTTATGTAGTTTAGTCTATCTATGAAGGCGGAAAGTTCATTATTTTTATTTAAAATTAGAGAGGGATGGTTTTTTTTAATCAAGAAGGACCAGATATTTATGCATGTTTTATAAGTTAAATAGCCTTAGTCATTTTTGACGGGGTGATTCACTAGTAAATGAATAACATTGCATATTTTCATTGGCGAGCTTCCATGTTGCATCTCGGGCAACTAGTATTCCTGCTTTCCTTCTGAGGCATACATCAAATCTCACTTTCGTTCCTCTCACCCTCAATGCCCATCATTCTATATCTCAAAGTAGCAAAAACAAAAGCATGGGAGATCTTCTTATCACATTGATAACTGAAACCTTGGATGCTTGGTAGAGTACCTCCAACCACATTCAACTTCCCCTCTTTGCTATCCTTACCCACTCCACCTTTTGCAAGAGGAAGGCTCTTCCCCTCATAAGTGGCAAACAGTGGAACCTATTTTTAGGGGCAGGGCTTCAGGATTTTTCCTGGCATATCCAACAGCTTTAATAGCGGCATGGAGATAGCAGTAATCAAAAAGTGCAACATTTTATGGTCTATTTACTGATCATTATTTCTTTAAATGTATTAATTATTTTATTGGTGTAAATTATTGCATGTGATTGATATGAATCTTAAGCATCACAAATCTGCAAATTTCTTATACAAGCCAGGTTTTCAGAAATATACTTCCTAAACCATGTGCGACTGTGAAAAGAATAGAGCTACTAATCAATTGTAAGATTTATCATCAGACTGTAAATTCAGTAAATATTCACATAGGAAAGGCAATTAAATTAACAATAGCAAAATTTACAGCAAAACACTAAATATTAACCATAGTTTAAAATGTATCTTACAATGAAAACTCAGGAACTGAATTTTCCTCTTTGGAAATTATTCCACACTAACATTTCTAAGTTATTACAATTAAATAAATACCATTGCAGCGCTAAGATATTTTATATTATTTAGATATTGCGAGAAAGAATCAAAGAAGTTATACTGTAATATCAGAATTTTGTATAGGCTAGTCAGGGATGTCGGAAACAAGATGGGATAAACTGTTGGACATATTGAAAAGAAGATCAATTGATTAGAAAGAAAGGAGAATGATTAAAGACCTATATTTAGAGCAATTTGCAAGAGTGAGAAGAGATGACAGAAGAGATAAGCTTCAATAGAGCTGTAAGACAAGATGCAATATGTCCCCAATATTATTTAACATCTATCTGGAAGAAAATAATAAAAGAATGCTATGATGGAAAGAGAGGTGTAAGTATAGGAGGAAGAAAAGTAGAGAGTATAAGATTTACAACTACATGGCAGTACTGGCAGAAACGGAAAAGCTTTAAATAGAATGTTGGGAGACCTAAACACCAAATGCATGGAATGGGAGATGAGGATAAGCAAGAGGAAAATAAAGTGTATGGTTGCATGAAAGCATTGAACAAGTGGAAAAATTCACATATCTGGGCAGTATGATAACGGATGATATGTGTTGCTCAGTGGAGATAAGAAGGAGAATAGCAATGGCAAAGGAAGGATTCCAAAGAAAAAGGAGACAGCTCTGTGGACCATTAAACAATAAGTTGAGGAAGAGGCTAGCTACATATGGAGTGTAGCATTATATGGTGCAGAGACACTGACAGTCAGGAAACAAGATGAAAAAAGGCTGGAAGCCCTAGAAATGTGGATCTGGAGAAAGATCGAAGGCGTGAGCTGGAAAGAGTTACAAACGAGGAGGTGTTAAGGGGAGTAGATGAAAGAAGGTCATTGAGGGAAATGATTAGAAAAAGAAAGAAGAACTGGATAGGACACATCCTAAGAAGAATTTGTTTTCTGAGAACTGCAATAGAAGGGATGGTTGAAGAAAGACGAGGAAGGGGAAGGAAAAGAAGGCAGATGTTGATCAGAATGGACAGAAGTTACTCCTTATTTAAGAGAATGGCTGAGAAAAGGGAAGAGTGGAGGAGGAGCCCATTACATAACCTGCTGAAAAAGGTAGAAAAACGTATGATAACGAGTCAAGCATCTGACTTTTCTCCATTAGAATATGACTATATGAATGAAGAACAAAATCTGCCTAGAGATATGAATATTGAGTCTCTCCCTATTGAATTAGAGAGAAGGTCGAGCAATGAGTTTAAAAAAATTGATTTGGCATCAATTCATTATTCATTCATTGCCCAACATTTATATTTGGTATCTATTTTTTTTTATGTCTGAGAGAAAAATTCAAATACATTAATAGCTTCAAATAAGAGCAAATGGGATTATGGTATCAGAATGCACAACCATGCAGGCAGATGTTCTCTCAACAACTTCTATGCATGTGTCTTTATATATGTCTTTTGGACAAAATAATAATAATAATATTCTTAGGTGACCTAGGCTGGGTTTCAGGTAGGTGCCTCTTTAATATAGATCTCTGTAAGTATACATTTTTAATGACTTGTTTATTTACTCAAGAGAATATTTTGGTATTCATTATAATTAATTTAGTACAGAATATTTAATAAGGTATTTTAATTATTATTGTCAAAATTATTATCATTGCAGCATTAAAATTTAAGAAAATGTATTATTTTTTGTAAGCAAATACATCATAATAATGGGAAATTGTTTCCTTTTGCAATAGACTGATCCATTAAACTTGATAATTAAATGGGCTGATCCATTACATTTACTTACACATTTATAAACTTATATGTGTACTTATTAAACATACAGAGAATTATTCCAACATTTTCTTCTTCTTCCCCTTTCTGCCTTTCAGTGTGAGAAAGCTATCTCAGTCTATCAATTGATCATCTCCACCCATTTCTTCCATTTCATCCCATTCCTCATCATTTTCCTCATTTCACTTGGTGTCTTGCCCCTTTGTCTTCCCATCCTCTCAATCTCATCTTCTCAAGTTATTCTTGGTCTACTTCTTCCCCTTTTTCATTGAACTTTAACCTCCAGTACTTACTTTACTTCTCTGTCGTCATTCATTTTAAAAGCATGACCATTCCATTTTAATTGTTTTTCCTCAATTACTTTTTCGAGTGGCCTTTGCTTTACTTCTTCTCTTGTTCTTTCATTTTGTATTCTGTCTTTTCTGGTTTTGTTTATACTTTTCCTCAGAAATTTCATCTTGCAAGCCTAGATTTTTTTGCGTGCTTATCCTGCCAGGGTAGAATTTCTATTCTGTATAAATGGGTAGGAACTAATACTGACTGATATAGCTGCATTTTTGTTTTGTGGTTATTTCTATCTTTCCCAATATGGTTTTATTGAACTGACAGTACATGGAATTTTCCTTCCATCTTCTGTTTAGGATCTCATCGTCATATCTCCCATCACTTGAAATTATTCCAACATCTTCATTTGAGAATAAATATTAGATATGTCTCTCAACTACAGATCTTATCCTAGGATTGATCCATATGGGAGATAACCTCCATAAATTGTCAAGTGTGATATGGGATTGGTTTCTCCAAAGAACAATTATCCACAAATTTCTCTCCACAGGAAACAATTAACTAACAGCCAACATCATGCACCCCCAAAGCTTGATGCCCTAGGCAACTGCCTGGCTCACCCCTGTCATGGGCTGGCTCAGCATGTACGTAAATTAGGTGCATGTACAAGAGCTACTGAAAACACTCTCCAGAATATCTCTCCCAATATGCAAAGGAAGAAGCTGTGAAAGGGGCTTTACATCTAAAACTGTTAACCACTACAATGAGTGCAATGCCTGACATCAACTGAAAAAATCAATTTCAAACTACGACATCAACTAAAGATTAAAATCCCTTGAGTTAAATACAAATTGTTATCATCCTCTATCTGTTACTCCAATCACCCAAACAAAAATTAGATGCTCTTGGAAACTGCAACTCTTTCTGATCCCAAATTGCTGTTGCATAATCGCAATTTCTTCAAAAAATCTATGCAGAAAGAAAGAGCACAACTATGTCTGATAAGCATTAATTTGGTCTTCACAACACTGGAATTGAAACCATTCTTTATTTTGAAGTATCTTTACTGATAATATGCAGTCCAAACAGAAGCCATAGTGCCTTGGTAAAGTTTATAAAACAAATTCAGATAGAAAATTTTCAGATTTCCTCAGGTTAACCAAAAGCTTCACTGAATTTTTCCGGGGTTTTCCAGAGGAAAAAATTTCCCCAAGTTTTCCAGGTTTCCCCAATTTTCCAAGTTTACCCGGTTTTTCTGGTTGGCTGACACCCTGAAAACACATGGTAAAAATACTGCTTAAGATGTTCTGCAACCCACTTAAACACATTCTTCCTGTACCCAGACGCACTCCAACTTGCTATAGCTCCCCTCTCCTAGTCTCTAAAAGGGTTCCTTTTGGGTATCTCCTTTTCGTCTTCAAGATTGCTCTGCTTCACTGTATCTTTTCACAACTTTAAAGCCACTACAAGCTTTGAAATAGAGTGATATCTTCTCTACCACTTTTTCTGAAGGTAATAGATTAAAAGCCACTTTTCGTAGTTTCCTTCCATTACCATCTTAAGAACTAAACATCAAAGAAATCAGAAAAGAAGTGTTTCATAGGATGTTGAGCATAGTTCCAGAGAAATCGTGATGCCCTCTAACCAATGCTGTTGATAGGTCGGTTTTTTTCACTTAATGTTTATTTGGTAAAATCTGCCCTCTAATTGAGTGAAAAATCATCTCACCCAATCAGTAGCACCTTTGATGTTCAGCCACTCTCACCTTTATTTTTCTGCCGCATTGTCTGATATACTCCATCCCACAGTCATCACAATTGAGTTGGTAAATCCCCGGTCGGTCTGTGTCTTCCACCTTATCCTTCACAGACGGTAATGAGTGGACAGGTAGCAGATTCTGAAGGTGGTATGAGATTTTTCCCAGAAAAGGAAGTTTTATCCAACTAAGCTTCTTTTCTTCTATAGGTGAGAGTGAAGGGAAAATTCTGGATGAAGCTATTCTTTTTTGTTTCTTGGCCAAGATCAATTGGCTCAATTGTGATGACTGTGGGATGGGGTATATCAGACAATGCGGCAGAAAAATAAAGGTGAGAGAGGCCGAACATCAAAGGTGCTACCCATTGGGAATTTCCCAATCTGCATTTGCCAAACACCTCCTGGAGTGCGGACACAAGAGTTCCTTCATGGCACGTGTCCTTCACCAACAGCTGAAAGGGAGGAAACTGGACAGCCTGGAGGTCATTGAGATTGTGTCAGTGACCTCCGAATTCGCCAATGATATGTCCTTTACCAACCCTTCCTCTCTCCTTAGCCTCCCTTCAAAATTGGGTATAAGATAAAAAATTTCTGGTGCTGTGCACCTTGAGGATGTCTCGCGATAGTAAAAACCAGTCATGAATAAAATCTTTCCTGTGGAAACTATGAAGTGTTACTTATTCATTCTTTCATGGTGTTCCACCAAGTAAAGCTAGAGCACATTGATTATAACAATATAACATTAATTGATTATACAATCAACTGGAGTTAATGCCATGCTCATTTTATCAAATGCCTTTATTTTTAAAAGTAGAAATCTCTTCTCAAGATACCTGGATTTTGAAATCCCTATCTATCTGGGAAAGGACCTAAAAAACTTTTGAAAAAACTCTGGAAAATTTGAGACATGGGCCCCTCTGGTATCAAAACTATGATAGCCAGGATCCTGAATTGAAAGGTAAAAGAAAGTTTTGCTTTGGGAGTTGCTGGAGAGGAGCCTAAAGGCTGATCCAAAGGAAAATAGTAGAAAAGAAAAACCAACCTTACCAATTTCCACTGAATCAGTAGAAGACAAGGTTAAGCAGATTACTTACCTTCCAGAGTGGGTTTATTTTGTGGAAGTGAGAGGATCTGGTACGGGATGTCTGGATTCCTTCGGTACTTCTGTCTGCCCCCCCTCACGCGATCTAATCTCACACCTTCTTTCAACATACCCATTCGCAGGCACTTTTGAAAACGGCATGCTTGACAAGCCTTCCTCCTCCGTTTGTTGATCTCGCAATCATTTGAAGCAGGACACGTGTATTCTATGTTTCCTTCAATTCAAAGAGAGCCAAAGATGAGATAAATTCCTTGTGTAAACAGATGCAAACAAGTAAAAAACAAAATATCACCAAGAATATTTTACAAATTACAAGGAGAGACTTTCAGTTATATCTGGGGATTTTGATGAAGCTTTTTCTGGAGGCGTAGGAAGTGGAGTTATGAAAAAGTGTAACGGCATTTGTCTGAATGGGCCTTAGTTTTGCTGAAATAATGAATTTAAAATTCGGATAAGACAGTTCCGAACACCATGATAGACGAAAGAATGAGTGATATGAAAACTAACGCTGTGAAGAATTGTATGATTAAATAGTCTAAATCTATATAGTTTCTATAGAATCTAAATTTTGTATTTATAAGGCCTTCGTTATATTTATTATTGATTTTCATTTTTTAGTTCGTTATATTAAGAGTTTTTGTGAATTGAGAAAATGTGATACTGCATGCTGTAGGAATATTAATAATGATTGTACATTTGGGTTTACTTATATTCGTGTTGCTATATAAAGTATTTGAAGTAAATTGTAAGTATCAATGTAGAATATTTCATAATGTTGTCATAGCATAGTTTTGAATAACTTTCTATGATGTGCTGCCTTCGGAAGGAGTGGTTTTCATTGCTATGCCAAACTGGGATTTTCTATTTCCCTTCTTTATACTTCTATAGCTACTGATTCCAGATACTCTCAGACAAACCATTAGAGCTTATACGACATATTCCTATGCAAAGACAGGAATACAAATCGGTATATTCTGATCTTCTCTTTCCTAAATGTAACGAAGAAATCGATTTCCTTATAATATTTATGACACCGTCAAAATAAAACTAACAAGGAGAGACTCTAACTTTTGTCCGGGGATTTTGATGAAACTTTTTGCAGTGTTGCAGTAAGTAGAGTAATGAAAAAGTGTGATGGCATTCGTCTGAATAGGCCTTAGTTTCGCAACAATAAATAATTGAAAATTGATAACCGGAGCATAGGCAACCCCACAATACAATTCTATGATAGTTCTGTAGAAAATAATGCCTTGTTTTCTAGTATATCTTTTATCTTATTTTTATTTTCATCAAAACTGAAAGTCACTCCTGTAAGCTCAAGGGAATAATGGGCTAGGTCAATCTTAGGACTTGCACTTGTAAATTCAACATCAAATTATGGATTGATAGATACACAAGTGACTATTTATGCTTAAGCTAAATGCATCGTAATCTCTCCCACTTTCTTAGATAGAGTTATATCAGTATGAAAAGTGATACAACCATGGAAAGGATTAAAATGGTATCTTTTTTGTCATCTCTAGCTTGAATAAAGCTGCAATATTTTGTCAGAGCAAATAGCAAGATTAATTGATATGGAAAATCAATGTCCCTAACCCTGAATTGTTCTCTTGAAGAATGCCTTGCATGCCTCACAAGAAGCAACACCGTAATGGAAGCCAGAAGCAACATCCCCACATACAAGGCAAAGCCTTCTTGGAGAATCTTCCTCCTTCATTTCCTAGAGCAGAAAAAAAACCATTATATTAGAAAAACATTGAATTAATTTAATGAAAAATGCATGCACTTGGCAGCTAATAACACTGTACAACAAATCAAAATATTTTCTGTCCTCTGGATCAGATTATGTGAGTTTAATGAACTTTCAAGAGGTCAATAAGAAAGTATGAGTAAAATCTCTCCATAACAAGCCATTTCACACAACCATGACATTCATTCTAATCATCAATAAACATATCTTTTTCCATTCATGGTAGATTCTGTCACTAATTCAGATTATTGAAATGTTTCTTTGGTCTCTTCCATTTTTATTCACTATCTTTTGTTTCTGGCAGTAATGACCTACAATATTCTGCAAGCATATTACAATTCCATCTCCCGCAGAATAATTTTTCCATCATGGAAATGTTCACATTCACCATTTTCATCACTGGTTGCCCCTAGTTTTGCAGGAGATAAATCTAGGTGGCAATGAAGAAATCAAAGTTTCAAAGCACTTCAACCCTTAAAAACAGTTTATAACATTCCTTATACTATTTTGATAGTTTCTTCTTCTTTATGGTTCTCAAGAAATTCTGTGCACACTGTCTCAAGTGCATTCAGAGCATGTTTTTCTGTAGCATTCAAATTGTTCTCAATATTTGGATCTTGCAAAGTTTTTCCAATCTTAGGTCTGATAAAAACTCCCTCCTTAACTTAGGCTTCATTGATTTTGGGGATTTTTCTCTCAGGTATGCATATCCAAGGCTTTGACAAAAATCTCCATTATCCCTATTTTAATGTTCAAAGGAGGGAGGTACACATCTTCATTTTTCACCAAAGGCTTACAGGATGCAATCTTATCTCCAGGAGTGAAAGTATTTCTCTGAAACTATACCTTACAAAGATAGTGTTTTGCCATCAATCAAAAGAAGTCGCTTTAACATCATTTTCTAGCAGATTCCATCAATCTTTTACTATAGTAGTAGTGAATCCAGCAGTTTAGAATGTGCTTGTGAATGATTATGATTCCAAAATGATGAAATGTGTAATTTGAAAAATAATAACAACAAAATCCTGAGCAAAAGATACATGATAAGGTAAAATCGAGATCAGATCAGTAAATAATTTAAAAAATTGAGACCTGTTTTCATACAGAGGGCAAAAGCCTTGTTGTAAAGTGTAATAAGAAAAGGAAGGGTGTCTATCTCATCTGAGTAGTAGACTTTCTGATAGACCCCTTCTACTGACTATACCTTGATGTGGTGTAGAGGCTAGCATGTACCCATGACCTAAATAGCTATACAGTGATACCTCGAGATACGAGTTTAATTCGTTCCGTAACCTTGCTCGTATGTCAAATTGCTCGTATCTCAAAGCAATTTTTCCCATTGAAATTAATTGAAATTCCATTAATGCCAGGCCACAAAATGCCACCCCAGTTGTTCTTGTTGCGTGTTTTTGAATAGGAAAAATGTATTTATAAATGACAAATATTGTATAAAAACATAATAAAAGATAACATAAAGAAATAAACTGGCTTTATAAAGTGTATTTGTTTTTGGTCACTAAAATGCAACTTACACATAACTTAAATGCTGCTGTATGCTTAATTTTAGTTACTGCTTTTTTCTTCACTGGTCTTTTCACAAATGTAACAGATAAAACCCCCTCTTCACACTGCCACAGTTCATTGCCTCAACGGGGCAGAGGGGTGTTAACGTAGATTGGACGCAATGTATAGCCTAGGTTCAATCATGCTAAAAAGGCTTCAACAATATCTCCGGCCAAATTGTGAAAGTGGCATTCACCAACCCCCAGTAGGACAGTCTGGTGAATTATTGTACTTCGTCCCCCAAACACAAATACAATTTTCATAATGAGCTACCGTAATGGAAATATATCCTGATGTAGAAGCACCACCCATTTGGATGTCCAAGAGATGGTGGCATTACAGAGGTCTATTGTGAGGAAAAGAACTACCACCCTACACTTCGCAACTTACAACTGCAGCAGCTTGAAGATTGAAGACCAACTACTGGAGCTACTGAATGAAGCAGAGAAGATAAATCATTGGGATGTCATCAGACTCAGCAAAGTTAGAAGAAAATCAAAAGACTTGATCACACTCAAGGAAGGTAATTTATTTTATTACAGGGGTACTAAGGATGGTAGACTAGGAGGTATTGGGTTCCTGATCAACAAGAGAAGGAAGAACAATGTAAAGAAGATAGAAGGGATATCTGACAGAATTTGCAAGCTCATACTCAAGATAAATAAACGTTACTCTGTTCAGATCATACAAGTCTACGCACCAACAGCAGCAAGCAGCGAAGAAGAAATTGAAAAATTTTACCAGACTCTGGGCATTGAACATGATAAGGAAACCCATTATTACAAAATAATAATGGGCAATTTTAACGCTCATGTAAGGCAACAGGAAGCCAATGATACTGTCGCAGGAATATATGGACTGGGCCAGAGAAACGAACGTGGTCACTGCTTGGTAGTTTGCTGAATGCACCAATATGTACATAACAAATACATATTTAAAGAAGAACTCTAAAAGGAAGTGGACTTGGAGAGGACCCAACGGAATAATAAATAAAATAGATTATGTATTATTAATAAACTCTACACAGTGACAGACTGTGAAGTCTTGAACAACTTTAGCAATAGAAGTGACCACAGAATCATACGATGCAGAATGAAGATTAATCTCCAAATGGAACGCAAAAAGTTGATTTCATGCAAAAACGTGATAAGGATCGAAAAACTAGAAGTAAACAAGAAAAAATTCCAGCTGGAGGTAAAAAACAATTCTCAGCACTTCAAGAAAATGAACTGGAAACCAAAGTCATGCAAGCTTTTAAGGAAGCAGCAGAAGAAGTGGCAAGCTCACCAAGAAGAGCAAAAAATAGAAAACTAATTGAAAGCACCCAAAAAATGATGAAACAACGTAAGTAACTGAAGAATTCATATACACAAAGGAATAACATTGAATACATTGAGCTTTACAAGGCTATCATAAGAGTAATTAAGGAAGACGTGAGAAATTTCCATGAAAAAATTGTGAAAGAGGCTATAGAAAACAGCAAAAGTATGAAGACTAGACAACACCTAGCAATTGGAAAGAAACAGAATTTAGCCATACAGAAGGAAAATGGCACAAGAACTTGCAACAGACAAGCAATACTAAAGATGGTTACAGAATATTTCGGCAACCTATAAAAGAAGGAAGAAAATGCTGAAGAGGAAAACCAAGAAGAAAGCCAAAACTAACGAGATTTCTCTAAACTCTCCCAGAAGAAGTAATTGCAGCAATAAAGCAGACAAAGAACAGAAAAGCAGCAGGAGGCATAGATGGAGTGTTAGCAGAATATTTAAAACTTGGTGGAAAAGAAGTTGCGCACGTTTTAGTGCAGTTATTCACTAATTGCCTAAAACAAGGTAGAATCCCTCAGGACTGGAACCATGCAAGAATAGTCCTTTTGCACAAGAAAGGAAGCAAGGAAGAGCGGAAGAATTACCACCTCATCAGTCTCCTTCCTGTTGTTTACATTACATTCATGAGGATAATAGCTGAACGGATAAAGATTACTCTATCATCTGCCCAGCCTAGAGAGCAAGCAGGATTCCAAAAGGGCTTCAGTACTATGGACCACATCCACACACTACAAGAAATAATCAGCAGGAAGAATGAATATGAGATGCCACTAGTACTATGCTTTGTGGACTATGCTCAGGCCTTCGACTCGGTAAGTACCTCATCTACCCTAGAAGCTCTGGAAAAACAAGGAGTAGATGCAGAGTACATCTGTCTCCTACAAAGCATTTACAAAGATGCCACAGCCTCAGAATGCTACTCAAAGTTACTGAAGAATTCAACATATAGAAGGGAGTTAGACAAGGTGATTGGCTTTCCTCAATTCTTTTCACAGCTGTTCTGGAGGAAGTTTTAAAACCTTGGACTGGGAGCAGAAAGGTCTGCAGATGAATGGGGAACACATCAGTCATCTGTGCTTTGCAGATGATATAGTACTCTTCGCAACCAACAGAGAAGATCTAGCCTCAAGACTTCAAGAACTGAACACCACAGGACAGAAAATAGGACTCAGGATAAACTTAATGAAAACAAACGTAATGTACAACTACAACTCATTTGCAGCACAAAAACCAATCATATTTGAAGGGACGCCTCTGGAGGTCTGCTCAGAGTACACATACCTAGGACAGCTAGTAACAAGAGGAGAAAACAGCAGGATTAACGAAGTGAACAAAAGACTTAAACTCGGCAGGAGTGTCTTCAGAAGAAATGCACATATTCTGAAGTCAAAAATGCCAATGGTCTTGAAGAGGAAGGTCTTCAATCAATGCATTCTATCAGTGTTGACCTATGGAAGTGAAACCTGGGTATTAAACCCAGCAATAACCCAGCGACTTCAGACAACACAAAAGAAGTATGGAAAGATGTGTGCTTGGGATCGAGGGAAGAGACAGGAAACGCAAAACCTTCGTGAGGATGAAGACAGGAGTGAGAGACATCACAGATAAAGTAAGATCATTGAAATGGATGTGGGCAGGCCATGTGGTGAAATGACAACTGTTGGACAAGAGTAAAGAGACCATTAAGTACTAAGGGATGACATGATAAAGAGAAGCTCAGAATTGAGAGAGTTGGAAAGCGCTTGGGGAGGTCTACATCCAACATCAGATTGAAAATGGCTGATGATGATATATACATCCGGAGAAGTGGCTATATACAATAGACATCTTCACCATCTTTGGTACTATAGCCAATGTAGGGCCTTGGCCTTCTTCACAATTGCCTTCCACTTTTGTCTATCCTCTGCCATCCTCCTCCTGCCCCTGAACTCTCTGCTTTCTTAAGTCTTCTTCCATGTCATCTTCCCATCTTCTTCTAGGTCTTTCTCTGCTCCCTCACCCATTTGGTTTTCCTTCAAAAACAGTTTTGCATATTCTTCCTGTCCCCACCCCATGTATATGCCCATTCCATTTGATTCTGGCTTGCTTAATCTCAGTCAATACCCCATCATCCTCATAAATTCCATCTCCTCATACTCCATCATCCTCATAAATTCCATCTCCTCATACTCCATCATCCTCATAAATCCTCATAAACCCCCTGCCACACGCCAAAAGGCGGCTTGCAGGGTACATATGTAGACGTAGATGTAAATTTGCCGCAATTCATCATTCCTTCTAATCCTCCACTTTCCTTCTTCGTGCACTGGTCCATAAATCTTCCTCCATATCTTCAATTTTTTTATTTTTCTCCTCCACCTATGCAGCAATTTCTCTTCTTTCACCCTCATTGTCCATGTCTCCAAGCCATAGGTTATGATGGGCCTAATTATCGCTTCATAGACTATCTATTTTGTAGATCTATGAGCAGTTTTTTATTTGAAAACTTTTTCAGGGAATAATATGCCCTATTTACAGTGGCAATTCTAGATTCAATCTCTTTGGTCATCACATTATCGTTAATGACTCTTGTCCCCTAATATTTTATCTACTCAGCTACAATTAATTGGTTGACTAGTATGTCACTATCTGCTCCTCTCTTAGTCTGCTTTTTATCTAATACCATATATTTTTGTTGTTTTGTATTTTGTTGTGTTGTATTGTATTATCATTGCTCTCAGGTAGTCGAAGGGGAAGGACGTGGGTTTTTGTAGCTCCTTAGTGAAAGTTATCAGCGGGATGGCCAGTAAGGGTGCTCCGGAACAAAAGTGCAAGGCATGCAGTAGGAAGTTAAGGCATGGGTGTCAGTGCATTAAGTGTGAACTTTGGTATCATGTGAGTTGTACTAAGAATAAAATAGAGGACAGTGTTAAAGACAATTATGTGTGCAGTGCTTGTAATAAGAGTTCAGGAAGAAGAAAATCAATTTCTGAAAAGGACAAACAAATAGAAAGGCTGAGGGAAGAGTTAAAAGAAGCGCATAGTAAGATAGAGAGTTTAACTGAAGAAAACGAAAAACTGAGGGCGAATATAAGGAAAATGGAGGAAGTAGCAGAGAAAGAAAGAGAAAAGGAGAAAGAAGAGACGAAGCAAAAGAAGAAGAACATTCGAGTGATGGGGGACTCTATGATCCGGTATGCTGGGAACATCCCGAGGGCTGAAGGAGCTGTGGTGGAGTATTTTCCGGGAATGAAGACAGAGGAGATGGAAAAGAGGATCGAAAGACTTGATGATAAGAGGGAAGAAGAAGTGGTACTGATACATGTTGGAACTAATGACATAAAGTGTGCAAGAAGCAAAGATCACGTGTATGGGTTAGTTTGGGATATGTGTGCAGCGGCAAAGAGGAAATTCAAGAAGGTGAAGATAATAATAAATGGCATTTTGAGACAGAGGGATGTTCCCGCAAGAAAGATTGACTATATAAATGAGGAAATTGAGTGGGTGAGCCAAAGACAAGATTTATGTTTTGTAGATCTGAATTGCTGGTTATGGGAAGAAGATCTAGCCAGAGATGGACTCCATCTAAATAGGAGAGGGAGCAACAAACTTGGGAGACTAATGTTAAATATTATCAGAGCCAAGTGTTCGGAAAACTAGAGCAGGGATCAGAAGGTGGAAAGATGCTGGAGGAAAATGGAGTGGTGGAAGATGGTCCACTTGGGTTATGCTGTGCGGTGGCTCACAGGGAAAGGAGAAATGGACACAAGGGTTTGGAAGATATAGAGGCAGATTTGGGCCTAAAATGGAGAAACAGGACCACAAATGTAAGGGAGAGAACAGTCGGGACAGAGAAAAGGATGAACGAGGGACTAAAGGGAAGAGAGGAGCTGCCAAGTGGGAGAACTGAGGACTGGGGGATGGACGCTTCTGGAGGAGATCAATGGACAAGAGGGCACAAGAAGAGGTCACAATGGAGCCTCAAAGGATACCAGTGGAGGAAGAGCGGAGAGCACGGAGAATGGGGAATTCAGCGCGGGGATGGACACAGGAGGAATAAACGAAGAACGACTAGACGAAGGTAAGGGTTTAAGGCTTCTTCAGGTCAACTGTAGGAGTGTTTTGAATAATAGAGAGGAATTTTTAACTTTGACAGAAGCACATAGTCCGGATGTAGTGATAGGAACGGAAACTTGGTTAAATTAAAATATACTTACATATGAAATTTTCCTGCTAAAGTTCGTAGTGTATAGGAGAGATCGGGATACGAGGAGAGGGGGGATCTTTGTAGTAGTTAGAGAGGAAATAACAAGTACATTAGAATGGGTAAGTGATGACAGCAAAATAATGTGTATCAGGATCAAAATGGAGAAAACGAAAACATTAGACATAGTTGCAGCTTATTGTAAACCCAGAGAAGATTTCAAAATTTTGGAAACAATAGGGGAATTATTTGCTGATCGGCCGTAAGAGAAAGAAGTTGTCATTGCGGGAGACCTAAACTTACCTGGGATAATGTGGGATGGGTCAGCAATGGGGGGTGGGAGGGTGCAGGAGCTGATAAACAACATCATTAATGAGGGAGGATTGAAGCAGGTAGTGGAGGGACCAATGAGGGGGGCTAATGTCTTAGATGTCTTTCTACTTCAACCCTCTACAAAATTGTTGGATGTGAACATAATTGATGGAATCAATGACCACAAAGCCGTTTTATTAGAGTTGCAACGGACAATTGGAAAGGCCGATAGATTCGCACATAGTACTGAGATATGGCAGTATGGTAAGGGCGACAAATTAAGATTCCAAGAATTTCTAAACATAAATTTTCCAATGTGGTCAGCAAAAGGAGAAAGCGTGGAGGAAATGTGGACAGGGTTTAAGGAGATTCAAACAGGAGGGTTAAAATGGTATGTTCTGAAAAAGGTGCTTAAAAGTCATTCAGACCCGGAATACTACAACAGAGAAATTAGGGCTTTGAAAAGGAAAGTTAGGAAAGCGTACAAAGCTAGAAATCTTACCATGGGTATCATGAGGAAGTATAAATAGTATCTAAAATTACTAAACGAAGAGAAAAAGAAAGCGAAAGAGAAATATTTACTCAATATTTTAGGAAAAGATAATAATCATAAATTCTTTAAATACCTTCGTAGAAAACGTGACGATAAAGAGAAGATTATAGCAATTAAAGATACGAATGGAAAAATGATAACTAATGATACTGAAAAAGCAAATCGTTTAAATAACTGGTATTCAAGCGTTTATCACAAAAGCCAAGTCAATACACATGAGAGGAGAAATAATGAAAAAGCCGAGCAAAGTAATAATAGGAGGGATGCTTTGAATATAGGCCCTACTACTTTCTGTATTGGTTACAACATGCTTAGTAAAAAATTAGAAAGGCTGGGGAGTAACAAATCTCATGGGCCTGATAATATTTCGGGAGATCTACTGAAAATGGGATCAGCGGAAACAGTTCGATACCTGAAAGTTTTATTTCAAGCTATTATCAATAACGATGCTATACCGGAAAACTGGAAAAAAGCAACAGTAATACTGATCCACAAAGAGGGGGTTAAGACTGACATAGAAAATTACAGGCCGATCAGTTTAACATCTGTGGTATGCAAGATAATGGAAAGATTAGTTTCAGATTATCTTAGGAAGTTCTGGAAGGAAACTAGGTGGTTGTGTAAATATCAACATGGATTTAGACAGGAACATTCATGTGAGTCACAGTTGCTGGGTTTATGTCAGGATATCTCAGAGTCGTTAGATTTGCAAAAGGATTTCGACACCATTGTAATCGATTTTTCCAAAGCGTTTGACATAGTATCACATCACCAGTTGTAAGGGAAGATTGATAAAATGGAAATAGACGAGAGGGTTAAAACGTGGTTGTGAAATTTCTTAATCAGTAGATCTCAGCGAGTAAAAGTAGGTGATAATTTATCTGATAAAATAGAAATAACACCAGGAGTTCCCCAGGGAAGTATAATAGGTCCATTACTTTTCTCAATTTACATAAACGACTTACCGAAGGGCATAAAATCTAAAATAAGGCTTTTTGCAGACGACTGCATAATTTATAGAGAGATAAATGGGGAAATTGATTCCAAAATATTACAAGAAGATATTGAAGCCGTTGAGAGGTGGTCTTTAATAAACGGAATGAAGGTAAATGCTAAGAGAAGTAAATATATAACTTTCACTAATAAGAGAAAAGAGAGAGAAATTAGTTATAAGCTTAACGGAGAGATAATTCCCAGGGTGAAAAAATGCAGGTACTTCAGGGGTCACACTGACTAGTAGTTTGGATTGGAGTATACATATAGACAAAATCGTATCTAAAGCATTTAAAAATCTTCATTAAGTGATGAGAAACTTACAAGGAAGTAGTAGGGAAGCGAAAGAGTTAGGGTTTAAGACAATAGTGAGACCACTATTAGAATACTCAACAAATGTGTGGGATCTGCATGATAAAATTCATATAAAAAAGATAGAGAAAGTTCAACAGAAAGCAGCTAGGTACATGTTAGGGAGGCATAGGAAAGAAGACAGCGTTACAAAAATGTTAGATATGCTAGTTTGGGAAAAGTTAGAAAAAAGACAGAGTAAATCGACTCGTAGGCATCTTTCAGGTCCAAAACGGAGGAGATGCTTAGATGGAGCTAAAGAGCAGAATAGAGGAACCACACTATATAACGAGAGGGGATCATTTACAGAAGTTAAAACTGAGGAAACAAAGAACTGATGTCACGAAGTATTCCTTTATAAATAGAGGGGTTAAAGAATGTTGCCTGAAGAGGTCTTCAAATCCTTACCTAAAAATAGAAAAGAGTTCAAAAGTAGATGTTGTAGATTAATTAAATAAGAAGAGGGAGAATTGTTACCTTTTGTCTTTTGTATTATTTGGTTGTTTGTAAAAGTGAAGATATGAAAATGATTGACAATTTGGACTGAAAAGCATCAGTGAGTGACAGTGAAAAGTAGTTTTTATAATTAGGGGTTATATGTGGTGTAAATGTTATGGTGGGGGTGACAAGGTGTGTGTGTAAATTAAGTCTTGATGTAGTGTAGTGGTATTTGAATAATGTGTATTGTGATTGAGTACTGTGTGGGTAGTAATGTTAAGTGTGGAATATTTATCTGTGTAACGTCTGGTGCAGGGATTAGGGTTGTAACTATGTTGTCTATTGATGATGGTTGGGGCTGCCACCAGAAGCAATTCTACTAGCAGCATAAATAAATAAAAATAATATTTTGTTTATTTATTGGCATGCATTAACATACCCCAACATACCTGCTGCTTCCATGACCTGCTCACATCTCTCTTCAAACTCTTGCCTATTCCTTGATAAAAGTACCAGGTTATCGGCATAAGCAATGAACTAATTCATCCTATTAAAAATTGCCCCCCCTCCCTGGGTTATTAGTCATCACCTGTCTCATGACTTTCTACAAGGATAAATTAAAGAACATAGTAGAGAGTACATCACCCTGCTTTAAACTTCTTTCTACAACAAATTCCTTGGAAAAGTCCCTGTCTATTTTAACTATACTTCTAGTGTTTCTGAGGGTCATCTTTGATAGTCTGATGATTTTATTTGGGATGCCAAATTATTTCATGGCATTAAACTTCTTCCCCCTAAACGCCGAGTCATATGCTTGTTTAAAGTCTATGTACATATGATACAAAACCACATTATATTCATAACACTTTTCCAAGATTTGCTTCAGAGTAAAAATTTGATCAATTGTTGATCTTCCTTGTTGGAAGCCTCCTTGATATTCTCCAAGCAGATTTTCAGCTATTGGCTTAAGTCTTCTTGCTATCACTTTGGACAATTTAAACCCTATGCTAAGTAGTATGATTCCCCTATTATTCTCACATAAAGATATATCATTCTTTTAATGTATGGGACATATGACTCCCAGGGCCCATTCTTCTGGTATTTTCTCTGATTTCCATATCTCAGCTATTAGATTATGGAGTTTGGAAACCAGTAACTCTCCTCTGTATTTAAGCATCTCAGCAGATATTCCATCCTTACCTGGGCCTTATTATTACTCAGATCTTTAATGACCTCTGCAAGCATTGGTACCTTTGTAGTTTATTCACCTTCCTCCTTGTTGATTTCTTCTTCTTCATCATTCTCCTCTACTGTATCCAAACTGATTAAGCAGTTCTCTTTGTCTTGGCAAAACCCAACTCTCGGCTGGAAGCCTTTCCTTTCATATTTCACTTTCTGATAAAATTCTCTAACCTCACTCTTTCCTCTTGTATTTTCCAATTCCTCTAACATTTTCCTTTGGTATTCTCTTTTCTTGTTTCTGCATATCCTTTCTGCAACTCATCTTTTATCTTGATATTTTTCAGTGGCTCTCCAAGTATTCCTCTGCTACATCCTTTTTCTTGATTCATTTCTTTCAGTTATAACTCGTTCACATTCACCATCAAACCATTCCTCTTGTTTCCTACTTTTACTCATTCCTACTACCTCTGTGGTAGCGACTGTCTGTGTTTCCTTCAGCATCTCGCATTTTTCCTCTACCCCTTTTCCTGTCCATAACCGTTCCCTCTTTTGTAACTGATCTATAATTCTTTCTTCATGTTTCTTTCTCACTTCTCCATCCTACAGCATACCCACTTCATATAATAGACGTAGTTGACTTTAGCTCAGGGAGAAGTAACTTGAGATAGCATTCCAAAAATTTTCTGCAAAACAAGGCTCCATGAAGAGTAAACAAAAGTTTTACAAAAAGAACACAATGCTGATTCAAACACTTTGTCAGGAAAACTATTAATCTATTACATGGATTGAATTAATCACTTTTATACTTAAAGAACAAATCAAGTTAAACATTTTTTATTGATCCAGTTGTAGATCATCAAATTGATAACTTATCATTAAGGTTGACATCAATAAATAAGTACCTTTAATTGAAGAGGTCGGATGAAATTCATTTTGCTGGACAGGTAGGAATGTTTCTTGTCATTATCATCTTTATTTGATAGGCTTGAATTTTTAACTTATAAAACAATAAGAGTAAATCGCTCCTACTTAAGATGCTATCCCACTCACTGTGCAGTTTTTACATAAAGCACAGTCCCTCTGCTTTCCACATAAATCATGGATTTTTCTCATCCCTAGATGCACTGCAACCCATTTTAGCTCATTGGCAGTCTCATTTGATACACCAAAAAAATATTTAAATTAATTGTGTAGCCATATTCTCCTTTTCCTCTTGTCCCTGAAAGGGTTCCTTGTGTTTTCTCCTTAGCAATTAACTAATTTTGTGAGAAGACAATGAAGATACAGAAAAGCAGAGCAATGTTTTTCTTACAATTGGAGGCAATACAAACTCTGATATAGTGTGAGATCTACTTCATCAGTTTTGTCTCACAACAGAATGTTAGATTAAAAAGTTCCTTGACAGTGTTTCCTTTTGTCACAAACTCAAGCTTTAAATATATTTGAAAAAGAAAAAGAGTGATTGTGATGGCCTCCGCTGATAAAAAAAATTATTATTTTACCCTGTCTGTCTAGTAAAAACTGTTCCATTTTAGAGTGAAAATGACTAAAATTAAGTAACTAAGATACTCTCTTTGTGTGACCAGTCATCAACATTTTTTATGAAAAGGCAACCAGCATTATATGACCCCTTTTGAAAGTATCCATCTTGTATTGTGCTTGGTTCCCTGAAAAGCATCTTAATCAGGTTTTACTGTATTTTGGGGTCCAAAAATTTCTAGTTACAAGGGTTCTGTAGCACTATGAAATTGTAAAATGTAGCCTTATGTAACAAAGGAATCAACCATTATTAGCATAAAGTAAAATAACATTATAGTAAAATATAACATTATTAAATCTAAACCTCATTAAAATATATATGAGACCTGTTATGAGTATAGGTAGACAAAGATATCAAATGAAAAAGTTGTAATGCAAAATTTTTAAAATTTTCAAATTAGATAATATCATACATTGGTCTCTGATGCAGCAAAATTAAAATGGCTAAAAATTTCTTGCTATTAATTCAGAATTTCTAAGAGACCAATATTGCTCAAAGACATCTCCAAATCAATGATTTACAAATAAATTTACAATCTTGGCTATTTTAACAATGCAACTGACTTCATTATATTCCTATACTCTTTTAATCAGGTCAATGCTGATAATAAATGAATCTTTGAACAAGAAAATAATCATAAAGTAAATGTCTTAAGTAAGTGGGAATTGAACCTTTTGAGAACTTGCTGAGCCATATACTGTAGAACTGAGTGGTTAAGAAATGACAAGTGAAGTGCAATAAGTACCTCATTTCGTACAAGAAGATTGTCACCAATTGGCTGAGTGGTGGAGGAGCAATATTGTCGGTCAGGGCTTCCAGGAGAACGAGATCCAACTGTCTCAGCCATATTGCCTTCATCTCCTAGGGTTCCACCCTTACAGACCACTACTCCATCTACAGGATCATCATAGAGACGAATCCTCTTTGGGGAGTCCTGGCTCTCTCCGAAGTCCACCTATAAAAATCAATCACTTATGTAATAACATATACTATGCATAAATATGTACCTATTGCATATTTTATTACTCAGCAGTATTATTATATGTTTAGCAAATTTCTGTATTCAAATCAGGGCCAGTGCATTGGCACCCTGTCATAAAGACGCTTCTTCCATCTAGATACTCACCAAACATGGATTATTTCATGACCTACTTTTCAATATACATAAACAATATTTCTTTAATAATATAATAATAACTGATCAAATTATTACATTATATGATTTAAGAAAATGGGTTGCTTATTATTAAGTAAATACACCATGAAAATCGGTGGTTGTTACTTATTTCAACAATTGGATCATCGAACTTATTATTCTTAATTTATTCAAGAAAACTACCAAAATAAAAAAGCCAAATGTTGAAAACTCACAGGAAATAAAAGAAATAGGGGAAAAGTTGCACAGAAAAGAAACAGGACTCTGTTTTTATGCATTTCTTTACAGAATGCTTATCTGTTGAATTTTTCTTTTCTCTTATGATTAAAACACACAATTCTGTAAGAATTTCCCTTGAAGCAGATTCTTTATCATATTCTATGTGTCTGTGTTAGGCTGAAACCTATCTTATCCAGAAAAGACGTATACTTGCATAAAACGAGGGGAATACTTTAGCTCAAAATACCACATATTTTTAAAACTGTGTTAATTGCTTTAGTTCAGATGTTCCATACCATGGAAAAAGTAAGCCATTCATGGCCAGAGTTAATCTTGAATTTTCTTTTAGAGCCATTCATAACACTTGGTTCTAACTCACCAATTAAATCTTCACATAAAGTTTCAAATGCTGGATAAGAAAATTCTACATGCCAAAGAGGATTCACACCCCTCTCATAGAAAAATCCACTCAACAGAACAAATCATTAATTTGTTGCACTTTATGAAGTGTTGAACATCTTTTTACTCCCAGAGATATGGTTTTCAATTTTTCATTCGCTTTATGTTTAGTGCTCATTTGATAGTAGAGATTTTAAAAGTGATAACGCACATATAGAAATAAACAGACGCCCACCTTTGATTACATCATATGACGTCAATAAAGAATTCTATTTTTGTCAGATGTTATGGAAGATTATGAAGGCATTTCAAATTCAATATCATAGTTCAATCCCAAAATATTATATTTGCTGATTACCTACATGGCAATTGAATTGTTTAAGATTTTTGCAAAGAATATGCCTGGCTGTAAGGCAAGGAGTTCTTATACTTATAGTGTACAAAGTAATTTAACAATTTTACTGAGGTAAAACCTTACCATTTTAAGATTTTTGTTTGATCGTACAGGCCAAGAACTTAACACTTCTTCAAGGAAACATGGAAAGTAATAGATGCTCTTTACTTTTGGGCCACTGATTCCAGATATGAGCTCCAAAAAGCCCTAAGATATTATTGTTACAGTAACTTTGACTTTTTCCCTTTTTGGTAATTTTACAAGCATTCACCTATAATATTAATGAAATTTTAGGATAAAGTTACTCTCATTTCTTCAAATTTTGACATTTTCATCAACTATACAGAAGATATAAATATAGCAAAGAACTTATTATCATCATTATAAAATGTGTATAAAATCCATAAGAGCAAAATATTGCAAAATTTACACAAAAAGGGGGAACCAAATTCAAGAATGTCAATGTAAATTAAAAACCTATTCTCATAACATAACCTTCATCAGTAATTACTGGGTTTGTTTCTAATTTTAAAAAATATAGGCACTGAAAAGTAATAGGAAATAATTTCTATCGCAATTATTTACTTATCTTATTCTTTATCTAATAAAAATGTCTACAGAATAATTCAAAATTAGGAGAAGTAAAATAATTGTAGGCTTATAAGTAAGGAAATCAAAAGTATTTTGTTTTAATGGCTTCGAGTAAAGTGCACTTGCTTTTCATACTATTCTATTAAGTAAAAAATAAATCATTTCAAATGCATTTTCACTATGGTGACAAATATATCAATTTCCAATAATAATTCAACTAAATATGATTTAGTTTACGTCGCACCAAAATTCATTACCAAAACATTCTTCTCTCTTGTTTATGCAATTTTAGTTGGAATACAATGGAATTTTTCTTACTATTTGGAATGCTTTTAATTCTGTTCATTCACAGTGGAAAAAATAACACCCAAACATGAACATGTTTGGAGGTATCGTTTTATGCAAAATAGCTGAATGGGGAATTCCAATACTAAAACAGGTCCCCCTTAATTTAGGAATGCCTATCTTATGATTTCATTTTTGGCTTTCAATTGTTGTTCAAGTAAACAGTGTTCATGATTTAGCCATTGTACTATATATAATTTAGCACAAATGTATTGCACATATGAATATAGGTTCCAATACAACCTTTGCAAATTAACACAAAGTGAAACAAAAATTTAATAACCACAGAATTCAAAGAACTATCACAATAGAATAAGCTGTTGCAGAGAATATAAACAAATGCAAGATTTGGCTAAAATTCAGTAATGTAAGAGGAGAAAACAAATTATAAGAAATTTCATGGTAAAACTCTTTTTAATGATTGCGACAAATATAACATTTTCTTGATTCACAGTATTGCATCAAAAACATTAAAAATCAAGTAAATATGACTTTCTCTTCAGAATTTCCTCTTTTGACCCTGTTCAGTGGCAACAAACAAAATGAAGGAAGGAATCCTCATACTTCACTTCTTATTGCTGCAAACTCTCAATCAATTTTGTTACTTGAAGTAATTAACAAATTACATAATATTTACAGGAATACTTTCATTGAGAGTTAAGATTAAAGAGAGTAGGATGCTAAAAAGGTTATGATCTTTCTTAACTAAAAATATGTTCACAGTAAAGCAGGAAATAGTAGAAATTTAGGAATATCTATCAATGAAAGACAGAAGAATGATGTCAATTTATTAAGTTCCATAATAGGAGGGTTGTGGAACAGTAACAGTATAATAGTGGCTATAGTTGATCCAAGTTGTTCTTTTAGCTTCCTCACACAACTTTTTCAGTCTACAATGCTCTCTCTCCTGTTTATGGAGTTACTACAAAATTGGAAAGTAACTTCTACTGAAACTTTTAGCAGTTTAAAATGACGCCAATATGTTCGGAGAAAATTCTACAAGTATGACACTGAAGGGGGAAATAAGCTGATTAAATATGAAATACTGAGAAAAATCATGAAGATCATACGTCAAAGGAGAATCTTCAAAATTAGTTAAATAAGGCAAATAGAGAAAGAGCCAGGCTGAAAATATTTATTCCCATTAATAAACACCCAAAGATGGGCATCACTGAGTCACAAACTAATTTCAAGGTAAAACTAGTCTTTCGATCCTGCTGGCATCCATACTTCCTTTCGAAGATTTGTATAATATATAACAGAAATAAAATCGAATAGATTTTGCCTTGATACTTTCATCATTTCTACCATTAAATGCAGCTCTATGGTGCATTTTCCCAATTCACAATGCTTGTTGAGCAGGTAAATTGAAAAATAATTTTTTGAACTACCTGAAATTAAATAAAAATTATTAAATATTGTGTATAAAATGGGATTTAACATTCAAAACAGAGGAAAAAGAAATAATCCATGACTCCATAATACTTTTGTAATAATATTTTGTAGTGTTGGATTTGTTTTGAGCTACATATTTATCATGAACTTTTGGAGATTTTTATAAAATGTATAGATATTTATACAATAATATGGTATTAATATGTCATAAGTTTACAATAATAATCAGTAGAAATGTATTCATAGGTATATTTTGTTGGTAAGAATTATTGTTAGAAATTTATCATGTATCAATCCTACTATGTAAAGGTTTATATTTCCTTATAAATCTTAAAAGTAATAAACGTATTAAATTATTAATATTATTAGTGGAGATATGTCTCACTGTATATACACCGTAAAAGATGATCCATCAAATTATAGGCCCATTTCGTTAACTTAACTGAGTGGTAAAATAATGGAACATATAATTACTAGTTCTTTAATGGGATTTCTTAAAACCTCTAAATTCATAGTTAAGAATCAACATGGTTTTCGTATGACATGATCCTGTGAGTCACAGTTAGCGTTATTAATTCACGATATCTTGACATCTGCCGTAAGTAAAAGACAAGTCAATGCGATATTTTTCGATTTTCGGAAAGCATTCGATAAAGTCCCAAATCATAAATTGTTATACAAATTAAAACTTGTGGGTGTCAACAAAGAAGTAATAAGCTGGATAAAAGACTTCCTCTCCGATAGAGAACAACGAGTAGTATTGGATGGTATTAGTTCCAACCAAAGTGACCTCAGGCGTCCCATAAGGAAGCATAATTGCACCATTACTATTCTTACTATACATAAACGACTGTAATAAACACATCGACAGTGAGGTTAGAATATTTGCGGACGACACGGTTATTTACAGAGAAATAAAAAGTAACGACGATAGATTAAGCCTGTCAAATGATTTAGATAAAATAGTAAAATGGTGCGACGACTGGCAATTGGAGCTCAACGTAGATAAATGCTCAGTAGTTAACTTTTTCAAAAGAAAATTCTTTGCCAATCATAATTCATGTATCCTTCAAGGGAAAACATTACCAACTGTCGATTCGGTAAAATATCTCAGAATAACCCTCACGAATAACTTAACTTGGGGTATCAACATCCATAATATATATGGGCGAGCTCTTAAAGAAACTAGAGTTTGTCAAAAGAATAGTCGGTAAAAGCGAAGAAAAAGTCTGCGAGTGATGCTACTTTGCGCTAGTTAGGCCTCACCTCGAGTATGCATGTGACCCTGCAGAAAATTGTTGTATTCGTGAAATTGAAAAGATACAACTAAAGACAATACGCTTTGTAAAAAATTCCTATGATAAATCGGTAAGTGTTACTCAGATGCTTCAGGAGGCAGGATGGGAATCTTTAGAAGAAAGAAGGCTCAATCAGAGATTCAATTTACTAGATAAATTCAGACAGAGTACGTTCATAGAAGATGTAGCCGATATTATGCGCCCTCCTTGTTATATAGGCCATCCTGATACCGAGAGAAGGATCAGAGAAATAGATGCTAAAACCAGTCAATTCAAGAATTCATTTTTTTCCGAGAACAATACGCGAAAATAATCGACTAGGAAAATAGAGTCATGGTGCTTGCACCCCCTGCCACACGCCCAAAGACGGCTTGCAGGGTACGTATGTAGATGTAGATATATTATATAGATATATTAATTTATTAATCAAACAAAGTGGTTAATAAGAGAATAGTAATTTATATCTGAATCACTCACAACATTAAAAACATTTCACATAGAAAGCCAGATCATGTTCACGAATTGAGATCAAATGCATATTCGACGTATGTCAGGGGTTCATGACTTTACTTCCATAATTGGCTAATACCGCGTATCATAGTAGAATTTATAGTAAATAATAGCGTTCTTCAACGTCTTATTTCTCACTTCCTTTTGTTTTCATAAGAGTCGAGTAAGTCGCAAATAGAATGGTAATTATCAAAATTTGTTTCCAAATGGGAATTAAAATGCATGATTTTAAGTGAGGCTGTCTATATTCCCTTATAACTCGAGATGCAGAAGTTAGAATCCTTGCAAATTCACCAAAAGCCGATTCTCTGCTTCTTTTAAATATATTTGATCTCGCCCAGACGATGCAAGGGTTCCTCTAAAAATTAATGTAAGTTTATTTTTAATAGTTTGTAAGTTCTATAGCAATTCAGTAATTTAATTAATAAGAATTATATAATACTAGTTACCCCGTGCGAAACTTTCGCAGACAACACTGATACTCGATTTCTCCTACGAAATACATTATAGTAGCAAACACGATTTACTACAGACGAATACACAAATACTAAGACATAACAAAAAAATCGCACCGTCATATTCCATTACAGTGTCAGTTTCGACGTACCTCGTTAGTAGCGATAGGTATCGGTGTCTACACATCCAATAATGAAAATCTATGGGCAAATTCAAACTCTTGCGTTTTCTAATCCCTTACCACTTGAACCTTAACGAAGTCCCTAATATCTTAAAGAGTGTGAGAATGTAAATGTTATAGAATGTTTTAAAAATTTTCTTTTAGCACTATAATGACGAATATTACGCGTCATTGATATAACGACGTATATATAATTTATCCTATACCGAATACCTCAATTCACTTAATGTATTTTTACACCACGAATTTAGACAAAAATACAAACATCACTACCACATTGCCACCATCACATTTTGGTAAACTCTGTTCTTTTCTAAATACCACTTCCTTTTATGATGTGTCACTTAAGGCTTCATGTATAACATAAATAACTAAGATAAAGCAACAAATATACCTCCTGCATCCACGTTACTTATTAATTTTCTATTTTTTCTCTTCGTCCACGAAATATAAAAGTAACTACTACTCGTCTGCAGTGAAATTGCATCTCATAAATTCACTGAATCAGATTTATTCAATTACTGAAAGATATATAGTCAGCAATAATTAGTTGAAAGCTTGTTGTCCTGCCGGCGTAGAACGAGAGAAAATGCTACTGATTTGGGAGAGGTAAGCAAGAGGGGGAAGCATCTGCGGTGTGAGTCTCATTTTCATAAGACCATACATTGTGATACATTGTAAAAGTGCAAAGTAGCAAACCCATCGCCCGCATTTTTTAATGTCTCTCACACAAATATTTTAGATTTAGATTTAGATGAGTACCCCGCAAGCCGCCAGTGGTGTATGGCAGGGGGTGTAATGACACTATCTTAGTATTCTAATCGACCCTATTAGCCTCTCTAATAGCTCGCGGGAAGAAAGACCAGAAATAACTATCTATCCTTGCTATTTCCTCCTTATAACGCTTGGTTGATGCCTCTCGGAGATCACGCTCACTACTAACCGGAATCAAAGTTTCATTCACCTTGTCCCTAAATTCGGAACCGAGGAACTTTTCGAAAAGTTTCCTTCGGTAATCGTTTCTTCTCTCCTGAAGTGAATTCCAACCGAGGGATTCTATCATGGACGTAACACTACTGTCGAACCTGAAATCTCCTGTAACGAAACGAGCTGCTCTACGTTGGGCCGTTTCTAAGTCTGAGACCAACCTACCTCGTGTGGATCCCAAATCGCGCATCAATATTCGAGATTAGGTCGAATGAGTGAAAAATAAGCTATTTCTTTTACTTTTGATGAGCATCCCTTCAGCGTTCTACCTGTTAGTCTCTGTATTTTGTTCACCTTACCTATTACATCTCGAATGTGTTCTTTAAAAGATAAACTACTACTGAACGTGATTCCTAGATATTTATTATGACGCACAAACTCTAAGGGATGTCCTGAAATTTTGTACAGTGCGGGAATAACGTTTGTAGAACGCGTGAAACTCATAGCAACGCATTTCTTAAGATTCAGATAAAGCTGCCAATCCTTACACCATCCTGCTATAACGTCCAAGTCATTCTGTAGTATATGTATATCATTTTCTGATGAAATCTCTCTGTATATGAGGGTATCATCGGCGAACAATCTAACTTTGCTCTTTACTTTATCCGCTAGGTCGTAAATTGCGTCTGATCTAACTCCCTTATCTGCTGCCTTAGATACGTCATTCATAAAGAGGGCTAACTGGGTATCGCAAGACCTACCCTTACGGAATCCATGCTGGCTCTGACTGATTGCTCCATTTTCAGCTAGAAAGCGCATAATTGAGCTGGCTATAATATGTTCCATAATTTTGCAAAATATAGAAGTTAGTGATATGGGCCTATAGTCGTCTGGTTTTACAGTACGCCCTTTCTTAGGCACCGGAGTGATGTGTGCTTTCTTCCAAGACATTGGGACAGTACCCTCATACAGTGATTTCTTATAGAATACCTGACGAAGGGGGGAAAGTTTGTCGGCTAAAGTTGTTATGACGACAGCGGGAATACCTTCGGGTCCTGGCGCCTTTTTCCTTTCAATCTCTCGCAATAACTTAGCAATTCCATCAGCTGATATCTCTATGGGACTCATCTCTGAATCAATGCGCACAGGAAAGTCATTAACTTGGCCATTGTCTGCTGTGAAGCATTTCCTATAGTGCTGGTTTAGCAAATTAGCTTTTTCTGTTGGTTCATTCACGGTGACTCCCTCTTCGCTTATTAGGTTAGGCACAGAAGACTGACCTCCTCGAGTCTCACGGACATACGACCAAAACTCTTTCTGATCTCCCCCCAGTGATTCTAACAAGGTTCTAGATCTGTATTCCTGATATTCTTTCTGTGCTTCTTCTTTAACCAGTTTACGTATTTCTCTATAATTACGCTGTTCGCGCTCAAAATTATCTCCAGAAGCTTTGAGTTTTCGTAATCGCGAATGAATGACTCTCTGTTTCCTATGCAACGCTCGTAACTTAGGTTTCGTCCAACGCGGCTCTTGACGTTCACGCACGTTTTTAATCGGAACGTATTTAATTAAACCTTCTTTTATTATACGGAGAAACTCTATCCAACTATCATTTACTGAATTATGATCCATAAAGCGATAAAAATCGTCCTTGCACGCGTTTACGTAGCTTTTATATTCTGAAAAATTTGCTTTGCGAATTACATATACTTGCCTCCGCGGCTTAAGAGATTTAACCGCTGCTACTTTAATATGAGCCATTATGACATCATGATCTGAAATACCGTCGACTATATCGAGACTAGTTATCATTTGTGGGTGGGAAGTGGCTAGTAAATCAAGAATGTTACCTTGACCCGCCCGGTTCTTTCGAGTTACCGTCATATTCACCTGATCTAAAGCATAAAACGAGAAGGTATCGATTAATTTTTGCGAAATTTTCTTTTCTCTGCAAGTACTAGAGCATGTGAAATTCTGCCAATTAATATACGGAAGGTTAAAATCTCCACCTATGAAAATGATAGGATCTTTCATTTTCTTACAAATTATCTCTAATGACAGGGATAGGTCATCTATAGAATCAATACCGTCGTCGGGAGGACGATATAAGGAGCAAAAATGAACTTTACTTCCGTTTTGTCTCAGAATAGAACACCAAACCATTTCGCTTGTGTTTTTACTTACGTACTCTTCACGTTGACTGATTAAATGATTTCTGACCGCTATAAACACTCCACCGCCTGTTCTACAGAGTCTATCCTTTCGATATACAGCATAGTCGGGAGGGAAAATCTCGCTCGACGCGATATCCTCACTTAACCAACTCTCAGTTCCTAGTATGACGTCCGCGCATGTAATTTTCGTGAGATTAAGGAACTCTGGCTGCTTGTTTCGTATGCTTCTACAATTCACGACTATTACCTTTAACTCTTTTTCCACGTTTTTACAAGTCGGGTTTCTCGTTGCTCTAACCTTCAATTCATCCGAAGCCATTTCCTCATCATTAAAACTAACTCTTTTTACCTGAATTGGTTCACATGTAACTGCATGCCTATTACTGTGGGTGTTCAACTCGTTGAATATGCTCCCTAATCTTTTATTCTCGCTCTTAATATTGTAGTCTAGCCTAAAAAAACACCCACATGCCTAAAAACCCTACCCGCTACCTTCTCCGCTGACTCGGTCGTATAATGCACTCCGGAGCCGTTCAGGGGTGCCCTACACGAGTCAAGGACTTTGCCCAGGTCGACAAAGTCAACTCCCTTGCCCCGACAGAAATCCCTCAGCCGACGGTTTAGACCCACCACCCTACTCCAAACCGTGCGACCTCGGTCAATCCGCGGAACAATGCTGCATATGGACAGCCCAATGCAGACCCCAGACGACTCCCGGACGCGAGCAACCTCAGAGACTAGGTCCTTAAAGGAGTCCAAAATCTCCTCGGAGCCACGACACGAGGCATCGTTGGTGCCAACATGGGCCACCACACGCAGCGAGGAGCAACCCGTCTCCCCGACCGCCGCCCTCAACTCCTTCGTCACCTGGGGCACCGTACCTCCTGGTATACACCTGGAGAACACCCGCTCCACAACTCCCTCCCGGCGTGCCCTTCGCCGCAACGGAGCCATCATACGCCGGACGTTGGAGCTCCCTATCACTAACACTCCCCTCCCCCCACGGCTTGCCTTCGGCCCAGCCTCCGCCATGGCAACGGGCGAGTGCGCTAGCGCAAGATCTGCGGAGTCGTCCACCGACAACACCTCAAATCTATTGCTAACAGCGAGCGGTTCAGCCGAAGCATCACCAGCACACTGCTTTCGCAGCACAACACCACGTGCACCACGATCGGAGACCACCTTCCACTCGGCAGCCCTCCAGGACGGACAGGCAACGACCCGCTCGGAGTCCTCCGCAGAGGAGCCGATAGGCTTGTCTACTTTCGTACTCGAGCAAGCACGAGGCGCCTCTGAGGCGCGACAAGATTCGCTCTTGACGGAGGGTCCTTCGCAAGCCGAAACTAGTCCGAGCCCTTCGAGCTGGGAACGGAGGTCCGCAACAACTCTCTCAAGTTCCGTGAAGCGAGACACAAGTGCCTCACATTCAGCGGCACTCAAGGTCGAAGATACGGGAGTCCTCGGGGAAGCCATGCTAAGCTCAAAAAATCCTAACTGAACAGTTGATAAACTTGAAATAAACTATGTGCCCACTAAGTTGGTTTAAACGTGAAAACAGATAACGATAGCTACCCTCGGATTGGACTACTGACTGTGACGAGAGACCTGAGAGCTTACTTAAGAACTGAGCAAATATAAGTATAAAAAGAAACGATCTTTAGAGTGATGCCAAGTAACAATGAACTAATTCGATATTAAAAACTCCTAATGGATAACTATCAAACAATTAACTAAATTGTGATGCGAGAAAGCTAGAATTCCTTTACGGATACACAGATGCCCTAGGCGATTACAAGTAAAAAAAAAGTAGTCAAGAAACAAAGTCAAACTAAGAAAGGGAGAACTGAAAAAAAAGATAAGAAATAAAAAAAGATAAAAAATAAAGAAAGACAGTAAGCTGTTGCTACTCAAGACTACTCCTTGGGATCTAAAGCACTGCTAACCCAACCGCCAAGCTGCAAAACACCGGGTAATGATGGCTCAACTGCCGATTGTCAGTCACACTTGGGGTCCTCTCGGGAGCTCAGGTAAACACGTCCACTCTCTCCGACTCTCAGGTCGATAATGATGATTGTAGTATATTGTAGTCAATCATGGTATTTTAACCCATTCACAAAACTTAGATTTTAAAATACTACTCTAACGCCTACTACTACTCATACTATTAAATTGGTTGAGCATCTTTTTGTACTCCGGGCATAGCGAATGGGAATGCAAGCTTGGGCTTTCGTTACGCTTGAAGTTTTCTTGAATCGCAGGTATGATATTCTATCATTTACTCTAAGATATGAATAAATGTTGTATATTATTTATTCTGTGAGTATAATATAAACACTAAAAATCATTTGATAGGGTATATTGAAAATTTTCAACAGACGAAAGTTTCACCAAAATAAATTTGAATACTCGGAAAACGACCTAATTATTTTGATCGCATGACTCGTAATTAAAATCTCCAATTTTTCTATGAATACTCCAAAATCTAATTGTAATATGGTCGATCTTAAATTAAAACTACCGGGAAGTAATATGATGGAAAATTGTTCAAACATACCACACGATAAAACCGTGACGCAAACTTTCATATTCGTCAATGTTCATGTTTCTTTGGCCGTCGTTCTGCTCCCGTAAGATGCAATTTAGTTTGCTTATAAAACTTCTGTGGATGTGTACGACGTCGAGGTCTTCGTTTATGGAGACTACAATATTCATTACTAACACTGTTTCAATCAATTTATGATCGAGAATGTCATCCGATTTTAAAACTTGTTTACACTCGTCACTAAGTAAACAATTTTAATCTGTATATAGCAACCCGGGCATTTTTCCGTCCAGGACGCAACGCGATGATTAATTCATAATATTAATATCATAATATTAATTCGATTTGTGTAACAAATGGTGGATTTTTCATTCATCTGACTATTTTTAGCAGGAACCTGGCAATTTTTGCCTTCAAATGGTCATTCATTTATATGTATTGGCGGAGTATTAAGGGAGAAAAGTCCCGATCACCAAAAAAGCATGTTTTAAAATAATACATAGAGGATTATGAAAGACTAAGTGAAAGAAAAAAATCTTTTTCCGCAGACGGGTTCGAACCCGACAGGAAGGTGATTGCGCCATGCCACTGCGCCAGGCGTTCGGCTGATGGATTGCGCTACGCTTAGCATCATTGCGCTTACGCTTAGCATTATAACCTAGCTGACAATTTTTTGTAAACCTTAAGTTCATTTTCCGTGAAAACTATCGCTGGTAAAACCCAACTTTTGGGGTGATTCGTCAATCTTGACTCAATATCTATCAAATTACCAAGTCTTACTTGAAGTGACAATAAATAGTTTGGATACAAAAAAGGTCATTGTAATTGGAGATATGAATTTACATGTAAACTTAATCAATAAAATGTACCCAATTGTTCAGAAGTATAGAAATCTGTTTACCTCAAATGGTTTTGATGAAATCATTAGGAAATACACCAGGGAATAATTTATTAATAATACAAAAGTTAAATCATATCTTGATCACATATTTCTTAGATCTACTGATATTTGTCACGAAGGTATCATAATAAAAAATAAAATTTCAGACCATTACAGGATAGGTCTAAATATATCAGCTGATAAACAACTCCAAAATAAACAATAACCCTGACAACTACAATCATTTTATAACTTTACTAGCTGAGGCGCCCGTTGATTCTCAACGGGGATATATAAATAAGCAGTAGATAATATATTAGGTAATAATTTGTGCAGAGGAGAAACTAACATCTCTCACTTTGCTTGGATCAATGAAAATGTTATCCTAAATGAAAATGTTTAATATTTTCTAACTTCTTATCGTTTGAATGCAAATCTAGAATCCATGATAAGAAAAGGAATCGTCTTAGATTTTCTTTCTTTAGGAGCTTCCTCAACTATGTAAGATAATTCTTCCTTGGGATTTTACCTTGGTGCACGTCGTCTCGTGTAATAATTACCCATTTCCTTATGTTTCTTTTAAATTTACTTACTAAGAGAGAATTGCTTAGCTTTACATTGAATTCTATAAGGGAGAAAAATTTGATGGAGTCAATACTACTTGCGGTTTGCTCACGAATACAAAAGATCACCCGTGTAAAAAATGAGGCGTTTGATAAAGTTAACATTTACCCGAAATGCTAAGGTAATACGCGGTATTAGACGATTAGGGAAGTAGAGTCATGGTTCAAGCACCCACTGCCACACGCCGAAAGGCTGCACCTTCAGAATAACCACAGAGTTCAGAATGTCCTTCCACGAAGTGCGGCCTAGTACCATTGAGTTTATTCAATATTTTAACTGGAATGTTATATGTAAAAGCACTGATCCAGATTTTATATATAATGAACTCAAAGTAAGTCTAAACAAAATTTACAGTGAATCTGCCATCAGAAAGAATAAAGTAAACACAAGAGGAGCAAACAGAGACTGGATGAATGAAGATATCTTGCATCTAATTAATGAGAGAGACCTTGCTTTTAAGAGGCCAAAGAATTGTTCTTCCAATAAGATATACAAGTTTCATTATCTGAAACAGAGAAATAAGGTAGTCAAAGAAATCAAGCTTTCTAAGAAAAATATTATGAACAGTTTTTTGAGAATGTAAAAAATAATAAAGACAAGTGGAACTGGCAGAGGAGGCAATGTAAACAGTGAACTTGAAATTGTCAAGTTCCTAAATAATGATATGGACACTAAAGAAGTCTCTTCAACTTTTTCTAAAATTTTCACAGATGATGTTGTTAAAGTCAAATTATCTTGCCCTACAAAACTTCAAGTATCTGATGAAATTGAACTGCCAAACTGCCTTTTCATTCCTGAGGCAACACTAGAGGAAATTAAAAGGCTTTTAATGGATATGGTTAATAAAGGACCTGGCTTTGATCAGATAAGGATCAAAGACATCAAATCACATACTATTTTATTGGAAATAGTAAAGCATTTAGTAAACCAGAATCATCATAAAGGTACAATTCCAGATGGACTAAAGATTATCAAACCTATACCTAAGGGGAAACTGATAAACGACTATAAAGTAAGATGTATAAAATAGGAGGGGAAACTATCATGAATGGTTTAAAAGTTGTTAACACAATAGAAAATTAGTAGTTAAGTTAAATAATCAGTTTAGTGAAGGCAAAGACATTCCCTGTAGAGTTCCACAAGCTTCTGTATTAAGCCCATTACTATTTATGCCAATAATATCTTTTCTATTGTTAATGAATGTAAGCTCTTCAAGAATGCTGATGATGCTGTTTTGATGGCCACCCACAAAGACCTCAATGCTGCAATAACGCTCATTAAGGAATACATAAATTTAATTTGTAAATGGTGTCATGATAATGACTTGTCAATTAATGACAAGAAAAAAGTGATGTATATAACTAACAGAATTGCTAAACAAAGATGTGTAAAAGTTAAAATTCATAACCACCACTGCCTACATTTACGTAATGCAGAGGAACTTAAAGTAGATTTGTGTCTCTGCAACCTAGAGCAATTCTCTACCTACAGATACCAAGGGGTAATTCTGGATGACAACTACAAATTTGATGCTCACATTATGTGCTTAAACAATAAATTTTAAAAAATTTCATACTAAATGTATCATATAAAAGATATTCTACCCATAAAAACAAAAAAGATGCAATACACGGTACTTGCAGAATCACTATTACGATAAGGGATAAAATTTTGGGGAGGTACTACTCACAGTAAACTGAAAAGCACAATTAGAATTCAGAACAGAATCATGAAACTTATTAGTAATGAGGATAAAGAAGCAAACTTTAGTAACAGTAACTTTTACCAAAAACTAAATATTCTTCGATTAGACTTGCTATATAAATATATTCTCATTACAGAGAATTATTTCTCAGATAAATATAAACATAGATAAATCTCTTACCACAGTATGGGCAAAAGATCTAATTTTAGGTATCATATTCCTACATACTACAAAAACTATGGTAAACAAAATCTAGATGTTACTCTTCCAATCCTTTTTAATGACTTATCAGATGATTTACAAACATTAGATAAGATTTCTACAGTAAATGAGAAGTGAAAAAATGGTTATTTGCAAGCATAACTGATAACACATTGTAATCCAAGAATTATTATAAAACAAATTCATGAGGTATATCTCACAGAGTTATCACCTAATATTTACTGTATTTATGAAATTGTCTATAATCTGTTACTACTTATAGGTTATACTTCATGATTAATTGTATGACAAGTTTATATAGGATACCTTAATGAGTTATACAACATGTTGTAATATTTTTATATATTTATGTGATATCAATTTTTTTAATGCCTTACTTATACTTTTATAAAAATTACTGCATATTGACCATTATCAAATGCTAATTCTACCACTGCATAGTTTAAAATTACATATATTCTTTTAGTTGTTCTACGTTTTTTGTAAAATTTTGTCCAAATTATTTTTCAGGTATACTTTTTAATGTTTGTGTTCACCACTATTTTACTTTTGCTAAAAAAGGCACCTGCTGACAAGTCTTTTGGCTTAGCAGGACCTATAATGGTTGTTTTACCTCATCTGAATGTAAATATTGTATGTTTTTCTTAGCATTTATATGTACATGTTTCTATCTATTCTACTATCTTTGTTAATTATGTGAATCTACCAATAAGAAATGCTTTGTTGACTTCCTTATGACTTAGAAATACTTAAATTTTAACTGTATATTGACTAAAGATTATTATCTGTTACAAATAATTTCTTTGTGTCCTGTCTCTGCCATAGTCTCTCTATGAAACCATTTTTGATACCTTTTTCTTTTTGTATTCCATTACTTGATTTAATAAATTATTATTATTTTAAAAAATTATTATTATTATTTATTGGATTCAAATATCATTCGCAAGTCAAGTGTGGACGTGTGTGTTGCTCCAAAAGTATAAGGATTTAGTAATGACCGAATTGAAGTTTTCGTGTAATTTACGTCATCTATGCTTTTATAGTCATACTCTTCTCATGTTATTGAAGGTAACCTGCAAATTTCACCAATTTATTTCAAGAAATTAAGGTTATTTTTTATAAGCAGGTTGTTGTGGATGGTATGAGCTACAAACCAGTACCCTACATGTTGAGAAGTGATCGTTGTTGAGTGCAACTTTTAGTGCTTGGTGATACAGTAAATGATCTATTGTGTTTTAGTGCTATTCCCAACTCCTGAGCTTCTTTTGGTTACCTATTATCTGTTTTTTAGTCTTTCCCTAAAAAAGTGGTTTCTTGATCGGAATTGATGTGCCGTATAGTAGTTGGTTCAGTAGTTACGTTGTATCCCAAAAGGTGGCTCTAGTTTCTATAAAGGCATGCATAAAGTGCCTAGAAAATCTGTCCAAGGATGGATATCATGTACTGTGTTATGGATCCAATGGAGGATTCCATTTTAAATGCTCCAGAATTTCCGAATCTACATGGAAGTCGAAATATATGAGGAAAAAGGAAGAGTGGAAATGTATCACCTGCAGGAGCATGGAAGGACAAGGTGAAGGAGAGCATTCAGAGAGAGAAATTAAACAAAATATTATTTTAAGAGAACTGAGGCATCTTAAAAGGTCAGTCATGTTCCTCAGTACATCCTACGATGATATGAATAAAAACATGGGTGTTAATCAACAGGTTTATAAAGAATTAAAGGACATGATTGTAGAGTTAAGAAATGAAACATTAAAAAAAGACAAAATGATAGAGGACCTAACTGTGAGGGTGAATCACCTAGAGCAAAGGGAGTTAGACCTAAGTGTTGAGTTTGTTGAGATAAGAAAGAGAAAACATCCTCTGAAAATTTAAAAGAGAAGTTGTCAAACTGGGAAATATTTTACTAGTAGAAAACATTAATGACACTGATGATATTTATTCAACTGACACTAGAGGGGAAAAAATAGGTGAAAAGAATTGCTAAAGTCAAAAGTAAAGCGACAAAACAAAAATATCTTGAAAAAAGGTCTCTTAATTTGAAGAGATAAAACATATTTATAAAAAGAATATCTATGTTAATGAATGTCTCACTCCTTATTACAAGAAATCGCTGTGGCTGACCAAGTCAAAGGCTAGTGAACTTGGATACAAGTTTGTATGGGTCAAAGATGGTTTAATAATGGTAAAGAAAGATGAAAACTCAACCATCAGGAAAATTTACTCCAAACAAGATATTACAAAAATTGCTTAGTACACTAGTCATAATTGATTGTTACAAGGAACTTATAAGCTGTGAACTATTATAAACTACATGGATAAGTACATTATAAGAACTGGTAAGTGCTTCAGTAAAATTTACATAGATTTTTCTAATATTATTCATTCTAAGGGTAATAAGGATTTTCATGTTTCATCTTAATATAAGGTCCTTAAGAAAATATTTTAATGAACTTGAATTGTCTATTTATAATCTAGCAAAAATTATCAACACACAAATTTTTGCATTAACTGAAGAATATTGAGTTCAACCTTAATTTAGATGGTTTTAAATCATTCAAGAAGTTAAGGAAAAATAAAAAAGGAGGTGGAATAATATTGTATGCAAGGGATAATATTAACTTTGAGGATCATAATTATAACCCTAGTTCATTTGAAGCTCTTCCTGGAAAAACTATCATAAATGGAATTGAATATGTAATTGTAACCTGTTACCGCCAGATTCTAACATTATGTTATTTTTGGAAGAAGTTGAAGCACTGCTATGTGATATTAAATCAAGCAATGTCATTTTTATTGGCGATCATAACATAAACATAAAGAATAAGACTGATCTATCTGTTATAAAATATAGAAACCTTCTGATTTCTAATGGTTTTGATGAAATTATAAAAGATTTTACTAGGGAGGAGATTATTAATAACAAACTTACTCAATTATGTATTGACCATATTTATATAAGATCCAAATGCTTCAATTACGAAATTATATTACTAAAATACAAAATATCTGATCATTATACAATTGGAGTTAAAATTCAACATGACATCAAATTTTTAATAAGGATGAACCTGAATATGTAACGTACTTCGATGAAAGTAAAATGTACTCTAAAATTTCAAATTATGATTGGAAAAGTATTCTAACAAGTATAGATCCTAATTATGTATATAAAGAACTAAACTCTAAACTTAATACTATGTGCAGTGTAGCCAGCAACAAGAAACGAAGGATCTGCTCTAGAGGTCAGAATGTTGATTGGTTAAATGACAGTTTGCTGATATTAATGAAGGAGAGAGATCTAGTCTTCAGGATATATAAAAATTGTCCATCTAATGATCAATACAGAAAACATTATATCAGTCTTCGAAATAAAACAACAGATGAAATTAAAAAAAACAAAGAGGAAATATTATGAAAAGTTATTAGAGACCTCAAAAAATGGAAAACACATGTAGTCTGCAATAAACAGACTTACAGGCAGAGGTGGTGATGTTAATTCTGATCTTAAAATACTTAAAGCGTCTTGATAAAAATGAGAATTCTAAAATAAATTTAACAAAATTCTCTGAAATATTTACTCAAGATATTTCTAAAATTATATTATCCTGCAATTATAGTTTTTATTGCAATGGTGATAATAAGAGACAAAGGATTCTCCAATCGTCAGTTGCGGCCACCGTCCAGGGCAATTCTCCAGAAGAGGATGAGCGTCTGGCAGCAACCAGTTACTCAGAATTCCCTAATGCGCAATTCGAAAGCAATGCTTTCATGTTCACAAGGGGTCCAATGATGAATGAGAAGAAAGAGTGGAGTGTGAGGTATTTGTAACTGTTTGTCGTGGGAGGGGTTAATGGGGGTTGGGTTTTTCTGTTGTGACATACGGGGAGGAAGGGTACAGAAATTCCAGGATTAGGACCTTTTAAGAACTGTTTATTCCTTGATGATATCAAAGAAATTACCATGAAATTGGTAAATAAAAGACCAGGAATAACAGAATAGGATAATAAGACCAGAAATAATATCGGAATTAAAGATATAAAATTGCATCCTGTATTGATAGAAACTGTAAAAAATCTGATGTATAAAAGTTTATACAGTGGTGTAGTACCAACTAGGCTAAAAATGGCATCTGTGAAACCTATTCCAAAGGGCACAATTACAAATGATTACCATAACTATAGAACAGTATCTATCCTTTCTTGTGTTGACAAAATAATGGAAAAATGTTTCTAAATAATTAACGAACTTTGCATTCAGCTATAACCACATATCTGTGTATCAATTTGGATTTCAGCAGAAAAAGGGACAAAAAACTTGATAGAAGAATTTGCTAATTATATTAATATGAATCTGGACTGAAACAATAATACTATCACTGTATATTTTGATTTCAAAAAAGGTTTTGATTTAATTAATTTTGGAATTTTACTAGATAAACTAAGTAAGACTGATGTCAGATGAAACCACTATAACAAGTTCAGAATTTACTTGAATAATAGGAATTTAGCAGTTAAAATTAATAATCAACCAAGTGGTTTCCAGAAAATTGGAGCATGTAGAGTTCCACAGGGCTCTGTTTTGGGACCTCTACTTTTCATACTGTATGTTGATAAAATCTTCTCAGTGGTCAAGCATTGCAAACTACTTATGTATGAAGACGATGCTGTCCTCATTTTCACACACACAGACTTTGATAAAGCATTGGCCTACATTAAGGAGGAGTTAAGCTTAATTACTAAATTGTGTCAGGATGATTTGATAATTAATGTGACTGAAATAAAAGTTATGCACATCACTAATAGAAGCCTTAATAGGAAAATATTAAACTAAAAATTCATGACCATGAATGCTTACACTTATGTCATCCTGATAAAGGCAAAAGTAACTTGTGTGATTGCAAGCATTTGAAACAAGTGTAAAAACATAAATACTTAGTAGTAATTATTGATGAAAATTTTACCTGAAATATGAACATTAAACATGTCAATAGCAAACTGAAAAAGACATCTTATCAAATGTACTATCTAAAGGATATTTTACCTATTAAAACTAAAAAATCATTAATACAGCTTTAACAGAGTCTGTTATTACGTATGGCTAAACTATTTGGGGAGCCTCTACTAGGCTACTAAGCATTATGAGAATTCAGGACAAAATTATAAAATATATTTATAACAATAACAATAACAATAATAATTTATAACCCACTGACTTTAATTATTACAAAGAGTTGAACTCCTACTGAAACTGTTGCATAAATACTTACTTATTATTGATAATTATTACTCAAACAAATATAAAGCTTTAGAAACTTCCAATCAAAAAATGAATAAAAACCCAAATGTTAGATACAGTATTCCAAAGTATAATAACAGTCATGGCAAATAAAATTTGGACATTATGGTTCCTATTCTACTTAATTAATTACCTAACAATTTAAATTTTATTGATAGACTTTCAATGGCAAAAAGGGAAATTAAAAATTGGTTACCACATTGTTGATTCTGTAACTTCATTAATAAATTATATTTTTTATTTCATTGTGAATATCTGTACTTATTTTTGTATAAACACATATTTAATGTTGTTAGAATAAGAATGTCTGACCTCTAGAGCAATGAGGTCTTACTCCCTATCCTAACAAATTTCATAAAAATGAGCTTATTTCAAGGGACTGTACCTAAAAAAATGAAAACTGGGATTCTTACCCCTATTTACAAGGCAAACTATAAAGGTATAAACTATCCGTGCAATTACAGACCCAAAATAATTACCTTCCCTCCGCAAAGTATTACAAAAATATGTATCTAATCTCAAGTTTTAATATATGGAAAAATAGTATTCTAGCAAAGACCAAATATGGTTTTCAAAAATCTAAAGGAACTAAAGTGGCCCTTAAGAACCTCTCTGAAACAGTCAGGATACTTTAGAAAATAGGTTATCTGTAATTTTATTATTTATTTTATTATTTGATACAGTAGATCATGAGATAATGCTAAAAAAACATGACAAAATTGGCAGTAGAGGGATTTTATTTGAGTGGTTTACTAGCTACCTGAAAGACAGAAAAATGAAAGTCAAAATTAATGTACCATGTGGTACAGTGGTAAGTGGTACAGCTGCAACAGGTATGGGTTCCTCAAGGAACTATCTTGGGACCCTTACTGTTTCTAATTTATATTAATGACATCTTTTGCCAGATTAAGGAGTGCACACTACAACTTTATGCTGATGATGCCATTCTTATTGCAGTTCACAAAGATTTTGAGACAGCACAGATTAGGTTAGAGAGAGATTTTAATGCACTGGGCTGATGATAACATATTTGTCATCAATGAAAAAATATCAAAAGTTATGCACATAGTACTAAAGATATGTAATAGGAAACAGGTAACAATACCAATGCATTCAAACAATTGCATGCACCAAAAAAAGAGTAATTGTAAATACCAACGATTGGAGCAAGTCACTACATATAGGTATTTAGGCATAATTATTAATGAATCTTTCAAATTCAGACATCATTTAATTAAATTAAACAGTAGGCTAAGAGGAATTTTATGTATGGAATACTATTTTAAAAATAAATTACCTTATAATGTGCTAAAATTAATATACTATGGCTTGTTTAAAATTGTAATCAGATATAGTTCAACAATTTAGGAGCACAGCAATAGAACATTACATTAACTATTGATAAAGGAACAAAATTAACTTATTGAAATCATATATCATAAATTGGGGAAGTGTGAAAAAGATACTGATGCTATGAACTTTTGGAGTTTTGAGAATAGATAAATTATATACATAATTCTATGATACTTGATAACTATTTCACAATAAACTTCAAAATTAGAAAATGAAATACTTGTCATAATTTGAGATCAATAGGTCCTTTTATTGTGCCCACTGCATATACTAGTTATGGCAGTAATTCACTTCAACACATAGTTCCCACTGAGTTTAACAAATTACCAAGTGTATTATTAAATTTAAACACCATAAATAAGAAAAAAGAAAAAAGGAACTCGGCGTTCAATGAACTAAGAGACAAAGGTTCTCCAAGCGCCGACAGCGGCAACCATCTAAGGGCGATTCCCGGGAAACAGATCATCAGTCACCAGTTATTCAGAATCCCGATGCGAATTTTGGAAACAATGCTTCCATCTTCATGGGGGCAAATGCACATCGGGATTCTGAATAACTGGTGACCGCTGAGCGATTATCTGTTTCCGGGGAATCGCCCTTAGACGGTTGCCGCTGTAGGCGCTTGGAGAACCTTTGTCTTTTAGACATAAATAAGGTTAAATAAGAAAGATTGGCTTATAAACTTATAATGTATTTTGACTTGAATTTTTTTATTCTGATTGTATCTTAGCATATTTATATTTGTCTTAACTCCTTCCCTGATGCTGACGAGTATACTTGTCCTGATTGTTCCTTTTCTAACGCAGCCTAGTTAACTCGTCCTACCATCTTCTTCTTACGTGTTTAAGCCGAGTTTACTTGTCAGCTCAACGCATTTTTTTTCCAATGATAGATGTCACATATGTACAGGATAATCAGTACATCTAGCAAATATTTTTAAGATTATCTTATTTTACTTGAAGGGGTTGGCTATAATATTCCATGCATTGCATGCGTAACTCATTATACTCTTCTATAAAACTAATAGCATAGTTAATAGCTCACTGAAGATGTTTTATGGAATGCAAAGATTTAGAAATACACTGTAAATACAATGTTTCTTCAATCTCAATTCATACATATACGTATTTTGTAATTTCTACTACTTGCACAATTTACTTCAATCTTAAACTATGTATATTATGGTCTCAAATACAGAGTTCTTTGTTATTCTCTTTTACTATCATTTGATTACTTTCACAGTATGTAAAGATGAAATCTGATTTATTGTAAATCCTATATTTTGTAATACATTTACAGGCTAAGATAGATATTCCTATACTATCAGAGACTTCAGTCCAAAGTTACTACATAGCATGAATTAGCAAAAACATGACAGAATGGGACCAGAAACAAAAGATTTTTTCCCTTTTCCCTCACTCTTCCAATGGATCTATACCACTAACTTCTTAGACCTCCCCTATGGAATGTGGTCTCAGTCTTCTTTCTTTCTCTATCAGATGCATCTGCTTGTGTTTCATGACACTACAAAGAGAAATTTCTACATGTTGCAAGGGTTTTCCCTTTTCACTGTTGAAGAAAGGAATATATCCGTCTCTTTTCTACAACGCCATTCTCAAATTCTCAGAGACCATATAAATTTTCCTCCCCTTTAAATGTCTTTGGAGTCAAAGCCATCACAGACCACACAAGGGTTCTTCACCCAAGCCCAAAAGGGCACTAGTGGTAGGATAGATAATTCCTTTGGAGAAGGATAGAAAGACAAAGTATGAAGTGGTATGAAGTATGAGTAAAGCATGCATGACAAGGACAATAGAACATTTTCATTAAGCCACAACCCTGTGTTCCTATCTCAGGTCAATATCCTAGGGTTTCTTTCCACCTATGAATTTCATACATATTTACCATTATGGATATTCCCACCATTTGGCAAGAAAATAAAATTTGCCTTCAAAACTTCAAAACTTATGTAGTCATTCACTGTCCTTTTGAATGAAAATGTCTAGCATTCATACATCTACACTTTGCTGAGAGGATTCTTGCATTATCATCATAAAATTCTCACTTTGGAAGTCCTTGAATTCTTTCGTTATAACTTTTCATCCACTGTAAATTATTTTACTCCATCTGAGATGGAAAGCAATAATGAAAGTTATCTTTCTGATGTGGAGTTTTGAGATGAAGACATCGGAATCAAGCTTCTCAAGGATTCCAAAGATGAGGATCACAAGAAGAAAAATGGCGGGAATTAGATATTTCTTGCCCTCTTGCACACTCCTGAAATTACTCCGGATGGTAGTGCATTACAATTCCTAGAACTTTTCTTGGATGATGAAGTAATTGGGCATATCACCAATGAAAGAAACTGGTATGCAGCAAAGTGTCTCCGTGAGAAACCATCCAGCTCGAGATCACAATGGCATGACATCAGTGATACAGAAATTCGCATGTTTTTTGCCCTCAGAAACCTGCTAAGTATTATTCGAAATCCAGACCAAGAGCATTATTGGTCCAAAAGGCATATCTTGGTTACTTCATTTTTCAGAGATACCATGTCATATTGGAGATTTGAAGTATTAAGCAACATTTAGATTTCAGTAACAATGAGGAGTATTGACCCTGTAAACCATCCCAATCCAAAACTAAACAAAATTTGGCTAATATACCAAATGCTGAAGAACAAATTTTCCAACTTGTATACACAGGAAAGGGATTTGACAATAGATGAAAGTCTTCTTTTGCATTAAGGACAACTAGGTTAGCGCCAATATATATCACAGAAAAGGGCAAGGTTTGGCATAAAACATTTCTTTGATACGAATCTAAAAGTGGTTATGTTTCATCAACCATTGTCTACACAGGAAAAGGAACTATTTTAGTAACACCTTCCAGAATATCTATTTCCTCCCAAGTGGTGATGCCCCTCATGAAACAACTTTTTGAAAAGGGATACTGCATCACAACTGACAATTTTTAATCCTCCCCTGAATTGCCACTCGTTGGGTTGGGTCACTTGTTCCTGTGACACGTATGGGATTGTGCAGGCAACACGAAAAGGAATGCCGAAGCAGTTGAAGAGCAAGAAGCTGAAAAAGGCGAGGTTGTTGCTTATCAGGGAGGGAAAATGATGGTGCTTAGATGGAAGGACAAAAAAGAAGTGACATTTTTATCAACTATGCATAACAATGGGACACAGAATGTACAAAAAAGGGCATACTTGTTAGGAAACCAACAATTATTTTGGACTAAAATTTAGGGCTAATCTTGCACTATGGAGTTGGTACACTCGGCGGAAAGCAAAGGATAATGGGAAGTAGCAGTAACAGCAAACTCCAGAGGTGTGCTGAAAGCTTGTGTATGTTATCTTCTCTGCAAAACTTTTAATTAGAAAGATGCATGGAAAAATTCATCACTAAGAATATTAAAAGCCATTATTTATTAATATGGAAATATACTCTTAAAACCAGTTTCAGAAGATTAAAAACTATGGATATGCTGTATATTGCTATACATTGTAATTAGAAAACTTAAGGACAATTCCTATTCTATACCTCGATTTTTGTACCAAATACCAGAGCTATTGTGGAGTTAATGAGTGAAGAAGATGTCCATGCCCATTCTGTAGTGGGTACCCAACAGGTGCAAAAGGGGATGGAACCGAATAGGAAAGCATAAAAATACCTAGTTAACTCATTTTTCAAAGACAGAAAGGAAAGGGAAAACCAGCTGAGAAGGATAATATCAAAAATTGATCAATTTTATACACCGAAAAATTTGTTCCAAAACTTTAAATGCATTATTCTTTCAATGTGGCTTTTAAAAACGATGTACATGATAACTAAATCCAGTGTACTCCAATTTGCATGAAATTTTACCAAAATATTCCTTAAGTTTTTGCTATCGCGCTTGGGGTCGGATTTTTGATTTATGGCTTAATTTTTTATAATTAATAAAACACCGACCATGAAAATTGAACTTTTTATTTAAAACTGTACTGTTTAGGTATTTTTGGGAACTTCAGAAATCCCCCTGATGGGCGATAGAATTTTAAGAATATAAATAAATCTATTTTTATAACTTCAAATCTACTACAAAGGCTAAATTGTGTACACCGTTTACCTGAACAAAAATTTCAGATGTATATTTCTTGGGCCATAATCCTGAAGTTTATCGGTATATTTAAGCAAAATTTATAGGTTTTGAACTTAAACATAATAAATTAATACCATATGAAAATTCAAACGATATGGTTGGATAGATTCTCTGGAATAGATTTTTGAAAAAGTGCCAGTTTTCGCACCAGTCTGGGTGGCCTACTCCCTAAATGTCTCTCCACCTGTGTAATCTAAATGATGTTCTATCGACAACGAAATTATTTTAAAGTTAGGTTTCAACTAAATATTTTTTACTAAGACTTGGTTACTCGAAAATTAATCTCATGTGACTATTATGCATCCAGATGACACAATGAGCAATTGAAAAAAAAAATCAGCCTTTTATGTTGGATTAAAAGAGAGTAATGATAGTTTCAAAAATGTTCACTGGTGAAAAAATCAGTAATTACCTCTTTATAAACTTCTCTAAAAAAACCCTGTTAATGTTCTGGAAACAAATTGCCGAGTTTATCACTAGTGAACATTTTTGAAACTAGATCGTAAAATATTCAATTTAAGTTTCTGCATTTTACGTAGCATTTAATCCTTGTAGGATAAACAACCTACGTAAGCAACAACTATTCAACCAAATTCTCTTTGCCTTCATTTCCAGAAAGTTAATTAACAGGGCTTTGATTAGATAAGTCATTAGAGGAACAAGAATCTTATTATTTAAGTTAATTTTTCAAATTTTCTTACAATTAAAGTCGAGTTAAAAAATTTAAGCCTATTCTGTTATTTTTCACTTACATTATTTTTTAATGATATTCCATCAATCAATATTTTGTAGTAAAATCGATAAGTATGGTGTTAATCATGGCCACGTCAAAACGTTCCATACCCTATATTCATATAGGTTACATTTTCTCAAGAAGAAATGAATTTCATTGTGAAGTTCCATATTTAGGATTTAAGATTTTAATTTAATTATTTTAATGTCAATATTATCACTTTACAAAAAGGACTGAGTGATGCATAAGGTTTGAAAAAGGAATATCAATGTGACAGTGATGAGGGTAATCTGAAAGAAGAAAATTATGAAAAATTGGAGCTTTTTGTTTGGAAAAATAGAGACTCCCATTTTTAATAAATAACCTGCATTCAAGTATCATCTGTTCTAGATCCGTAAATTTTTCTGCTAAACAGGAAGAAAAAGTACTCTACAAGTAATATTTCCTGAAACATCATACTGCCCCTTTATTTCAGCATTACCATCTCTATTACTACCCTGCATATCGATCTACTTCATAAGCGCCATTGTAGAAAGCATAGGGACGCAATCGTCCGGAACGCAATTGTCCTGAAGCCCTTAAAATATGGGCAATCATTCGCGTGGGAATGAACAAAGAAAAGGGATTTTATGATCATTTTGCAATCCCTGGCTATTTTATTCACTTGCAACGATTATTCCATCAATTAAGAGGATGTATTATGAACGGGATTCCACCAAATTTAAGATTTACTTAACCATTGATGCAATTCTCGTTCTTTTACCTGATTTTCACTCGTCTTCATCGATATCCTCTTTATTTACCCCCTGACACATGCCAAGAGTGGGCTTGCAGGGTATTTACATAAATGTAGGTATATCTCCTTTTTATCTTCTTTCATTTTTTGTTTTTCGCGTTTCTCAATTTTCGTTCCATTTTGACAAATAAGTTTCGTCATCCACAGAAAAACAGCTTCTGTTAATTTAATTTAAGATTGCAAATGATGATGAAATCAAGAGTTCAATTGTAGAAATGGAGAGATTTTTAAATCTGAGAATAATTAATATAAATAATATATTGGAGAGTTGCAAGTAACGGCTACCCACAGTTAGGAATAATAACTACTGAATATTTTTATGTGAATTCGAATCAGAAATTAATTAATATCAGCTTCCAGGCTCGCCTCAGGTTCATTTAAATTTTTGGTTCGGTTTACACTCCGGCAAACATAGCTCTTTTCAGTATCCAGTTTCTTTCCCAGTTGCCCTGATATTATCAAATATTAGTTAAAAGTACAGAACACATAATAAGAAAAAGAATCATCTACAGAAGTATTAGTTGAGTGAGTACAAAAATTTGCAAGCTAAAACCCATGAAATATTAGTGATTCCGATAAACGAGAAAAAATTATGAAGCAAAACCACTACGTAGAATCCCATGGACTGGATCGTTCTGGATTGGACTGGATTCTTCAAACCAACTAAGTTCACCGGCCAGAAAGTTTTCTCTAACTGTTTCTGCAGGCAAATACGGTTTCATATGCGGCCAGAAACTAGGCCTATGCACCGTTCCCATGCCCAAAAAACTGTTTCAGAAAATGTTCCGGTTGGATCAGCTTCGCTTCCGGATAGAGGAAGGTGCCGGATTAGATTCCCGGTGAAATTCATTCAAGTGAAACAGAATACTAGAGATGAGAAACACGATGAGGTCGACTCTACCAACGAATTTTCACTTCACTTTAGCTATCGAAGATTTCTTTGCTTTTTTTGAAATCGGCTATTGAACTCTGATTAAGCTAACAACGTAATTTATGATTTAATTAACGAATATATTTTTAGGTGCTTTAGAGATCTCGTGCGGGTAAAGAATATAAATAGCGAAAGAAATTTGGATGAGACCGATTTCGGCTCTCTGATCGCAATTTGTATACTTTGCTCAATTGCATTCTTTGTATTCTTTTTTGAGCTCTGTTCGATTTGGGAAATTTTTTGAATTATTCCGAATAAACTTGGTTAGCCGTGGTATCATCGAATGATGAGTTATACAATATATTAAGATTGATACCATCAATGAATGCGTTGCTTCACATTTAGTTATATAAATACACAAACATATTTCTTAAGAGTTTCATACGCGAGAGAATTTCCCTATTCTGTGACCGGATTAGAAATAATAGAATTACGAGAAAACTAAATTTATTAGTCAATAAACATGAGATAATCCATCAATGCCTCAAAAATAATTAAAATAAAATTCAGAACCAGAAAGGAGCTTTAACTAAAGAAAATATATAGATAAAATGTTGTCTTGAAATTAAAAAAGAAAATTATAAAATGTAAAACATTTGGCCTTCTCCTGGGGGAAGGAACTGACTAGAAACTAAAACTGTTTTTTTCCATAAAGCTGGCGGTAATATTTTAAGTTAACTGCAGGTAAATATAATTTCTTTCATTTAGAAACTAGAAACATAACAAAAGAATTACAAACCATTCTTCTCAGACAAACTGTCTAAAATGGAAACTGAATTCAGCGGAAACTTGTATTATCCGGAAAAAATAGCGGCCCCGATGGATTCCGCTAAAGACAGGTCTTATTATACATCATTGTAAAATTCCAAAACAAACTTAAAATTCCCAACGGCCCTTTCTTGTTAAAGAGGATCTTTATGGTCTATTTTTTGTGCACTCCAAGTAAAAGTGAGCCAAAATATACGAAATGATGATGGAGATGAGAAAAATTACCGAGTAAAACTTCTTCTATTGATTATGCACCTTATATATATATGGGATGGCTGAATAGGTAGAGTAAGTGAAAATCTTACATCTGCCCCAATGACCGTAGTGGTTGGTGAGTAAAGATTGCTGTTAGACGACGAGCAAGCGTGGAAGCCCCCAGCCACGTCCTCCTCTTCCTTCTTGATGTGAGGCACCATCACGGAACCACAATCCTCGGACATCATGGACACCTGCCGATTGAACAGATTAAATGATAGGTCATTTCTCTCAGAGATATCATTATCGGCAAATATATTCACTCGAAATTGATAATAAAAATTCAGTAAAATGAGAGGCCTGCATTTGTAAATCCGTCTTTTACTTTCTTCTCCATTTTGGAAAAAGGCACTCCATCTCAATAAATCTTGTATGTAATTATAGTCGAGACTAAGACGACATCTCGGCATTCAGAAAGGAATCAAAGAAAACTAATTGAAACAATTCTTCTATTTCTTGCCCGAGGATAAATTTTCTACAGGGAATAAAGAACCCTCAGTTAATTTACGAAGCATATCCTTTCAGCAACATTTCACACACTTCATGTATTTCTTCACGCATTATACCACTGGTGATACAAATTGAATAGAAATAATTTTACGATATTCCCCACCTAACGTCTGGTCTACTCCTCTAATGTAAAACTTAGGAAAAAATTTCTAAAAGCATAACGATTCAGCATTCACTGAGAAATAATTTGGCCTTCGGAAAACATAGCAAAAATTACATTACAATACCTAAATATTATTCTTTAATACTAAGCATGCAATTTATAAGATTCTAACCACAAACAGCCATAAGGTTCTCTTTATTAAACAGTATTGCATAAGCAACTATTTCAGATGCCTTTATGATGAAAACTTAAGAAAATTGGCTGATAAATGGCCCATTCACATCACAGCCAATGTTAAAAATTTTACGATCGCCTACTACCAGCAAAAACTTTCCCATCCCTTCAATTTTTGATGGAAATACCGGATTGATTGACTTATAGGAATGGAAATAAGCAATGGAAAGGATACAATCAAGACCATTAGTTTTCCGCTTTTCAATAAAAACGTCCCTCAAAAGTCCACACATTTTCTTGAGAAATCAAGTTAGATAGTTCCCTAAGGTAAGACTGCTTACACTTCTTATACATACTTCTGGATGTTTAAGTAATGTGACCGCTGGTAACTGGAGCTCAACATAGACAAATCTTCGGTAGTAAATATTTTGAAAGAAAATCCTTTGCCAATCATAATTCATATAGCCTTCGAGGGAAAACATTATCAACGGTCAATTTGGTAAAATATCTTGGAATAAACCTCACGAATAACTTAACTTACCACATGTACCCACATCCATAACATATGTTCCAAGATGGCCACTAGGGATGGCCACGTCTGTTTGTTGTGTTTGTGTGCGTTTTAGTGAGAATTTTTATTGTTTATTTGCTGCTGTTGAGACCACATGATGTTCAATGTGCTTCTCATCCTTTGGGCAAAATTTCTCCGATTTAATGAGGAATGGTATCGTGTAATTGCCGCATTTCTGTTTTTACGCTCATGCGTCAAGACTCACGCGTCCATACTTGCCACCCTCACCGTCGACCTGCTACCGTCCAGCGACCTCTTGGGCACTCCCTCTCTCTCTCTCTCTCTCTGTGCCGTTTTCCCTTTCCTATGTGTTTGTGCTGTGTCTATGTTTATGTGGTGATATCGAACTAAATCACGGTCCTCAACTTATTAAACTACCTGGTGTTATGATTTCTGGTTCTGACCACAACTAGGCGAGGAGATAATTTTATACTATCAGAATGTAAGGAGTCTAAAGTGTAAAATTGACACATGCGATATCTTCTCCGATGAATTATCAGCTTTTGACATCATTGCTCTGATGGAAACATGGCTGAACCCTGCGGTAAATGATTGTGAGTTTTCCTTTGCGAGTATGCACAACGTTTTCCGGAAGGACCGTGCCTCGAGGGCTGGAGGGGTGCTGATGGCAATCAAGTCATCTCTCTGTGCTAAACGGAGATTAGACCTAGAATCTTGCTGTGAACTTTTATGGTGTGAAGTGTCTCGCGGTACCACGAAAAAAAGGAATTCAGTGTACACAGGATGCTTCTATAGGCCTCCATCATCCAATGTGTCTACACTTAAAGAATGTTTAGCTTCTTTACTTAAGGTCTTGTCGATTGGTCCCGTAATTCTAATTGGGGATTTCAACTTGTCAATATCTCGGGATTCCCCTACCACTGGTGTACCGCTTAGTTCCTTGGACAGCTTCTTTCTCGATCATTTTATTTCTGCTCTGGGACTCGCACAGTTCAACCCTTATCCTACACGAAACCTAGCAATGCTGGACTACTATGTTTCATCTTTCACCCCCGAAAACATCACGCCTTCCAGGATCATTTCCGACTCTGCTCATCAGTCCCTTGACGTATCCTTACCAAGCAGTAAAAGTAGCTGGGGGGGGGCACCCTCTCATAGACCCTTTCCAATAGGGTCAAAAGTTAAATGGAAGGAGGTCAACCATGCCCTTGAGTGGTGTGTTTTGAATTCTCTTCCCATTGACCATGCTGTTGACTTCCTGTAAGACATTATTAATTCCTGCATCAAGCAGTTTGTACCTTCAAAGACACCCAAATCGAGGAAGTTTCCACCTTGGTACATGCCAGATACAATTCACATGCTCAGCAATAAAAATCGTGCCTGGTATTTGTGGGCTTCATACCCTAACCCAGAGACGCAGAAATCATACTCCACTACATACTAAGGCGTGCATCGAAATCTTTAATCCGACGGGATTACTCCAACTATGTTCACTCCATGTCCTCATCCATAAGTAGAAATCCACGCAAATTCTGGGTTATGGTAAATAGCCGTCGTAAATATACTCGTATTCCAGGTACCCTTTTTTATAATGAAGATGAAGTGAGTGAAGGTGAAACATCTACTGCCTTTCCTTAACTTCTTCTCTAGTTCTACTGTGTGGTCATCGGGTCATATTCAAAGTGATTCTTCCGATTACTGTGATCTTACGCCTGTCTGCTGTCATTCTCTAACCTCTCTTCAAACAACTCCTGAGGAAGTGCTGAACTTCTTAGAGAAGGTATCACCCCACAGATCACCTGGCCCCGATGGAATCCATCCTATCTTCATTGTGCTCTCTCCCTCAGTATTCCCTTATCGATAATACGCTCTAGGTCAATATCCAATACAATGGAAATCCGCGAACGTCACTCCGATACACAAATCTGGTTCTAGATCTAATATATTAAACTATCGTCCTATCTCCCTTCTACCAATTTTTTCCTTGATCTATGAAAAGATAATTCTAAATCGCTTATTTTACTTCACTTCTCCCCATCTGTCTGCTAATGAACATGCATTCGTACCACGTCGATCTACACTAACCAATCTTGTGATTTTCCAAAGCCACGCCCTAAGATCTATAATAAACAAATCCCAATTAGACTCCGTTTTCTTGGACTTCTCTAAAGCATTTGATTCTGTAGACCATGCTCTCCTTCTCCATAAACTTGAACACTGCTTTGGTATTAATGGAAACTTTCTCTCTCCGATAAACAACTATCTATCACTTCGTACTCAATCTGTCGTGATCGATAATATTAAATCCGATTGGTCCGCGATCTCTTCGGGAGATCCTCAAGGCAGTGTGCTTGGTCCATATCTTTTTACTCTATATGTAGATGACCTATATACTGTTGATGGTAATTTTCTCCGGCTTCTAACCTGGTCAGTGCTGGCAGAAGTGCCAACGTTTCGGCCGCTGTCACTGCGGCCATCCTCAGGGATGAGTGTTTTCCGTTGGATCAATCTGCTATATATAGGGTGGAGGCTGATGGCGGCGCCGTGGTTTCTCTCCTTAATTCTATGAATTCCAAGTGGATGGGATTTGGAATCCGTCGTCGCGATTAAAATTGTTTACATTGTTGGTTCATTCTGCTATATAGGGGCGGTGGCTCCTATCACCTGATTGACTGATGGCGGCGCCGTGGCTCTTCTCCTTCTTAATTTTATGAATTACGGGCTTCCAAGTAGATGGAATTTGGAACCCGTCGTCACGATTAAAATTGTTTACATTTAGCTTAATTTCTATCAATTCCTTTATGATTCTGTCCCAAAATCTATCTGTTCTGGACAGAATTTTGGATTTTTCGAACAATATCTTGTGGCCATTGCAGATGGAATGCTCGGCAACTGCTGATTTTTCCGGCTGATTTAGGCGAATGTGGCGTTGATGTTCTTTTATTCTGGTTTCTATTGTTCTTCCGGACTGCCCGATGTAAACCCCGCCACATTTGCAAGGCACCTCGTATACTCCAGCCTTTTTGAGTTCGATCGAATTTTTGAGTTTGAGTAATCCTTCACGTTGATTAGAAAATTTCCAAGTTTCTTGGGGGGGCATGTGAACGGTGCGAATATTGCGTTTGCCCAGGATCCTTGCTATTTTTCCAGATATTAGTACAACGAACGGGAGGACGGCAGTGGCTGTCGGTTCCTCCTCGCTGGTTGATTTTCTGGCGATACCGGATGCGGCCCTTTTAATGGCTAAGTCAATCTCCCTTTTTTGGTGTCCAATCTGCTGTAGGGTTGTCCTCAGATGTTCCTTTTCTTTTTCGATGTTCTCGTCATCGCAGATTGTGTGGGCTCTGTGGGCCAGCGTGGAAACCACGGAACGTAGTTGGGCCGGATGGTGGTGGCTGCTCCCATGTAGGTAGAGGTTGGTGTGTGTTGGCTTCTGGTACACACTATGGTCCAGAGTCCCATCAGTTTTTCGTCTAATAAGGATGTCCAGGAAAGGAAGACACCCTTCCTCCTTGGTCTCCATGGTAAATTTTATTTTAGGGTGTCTGCTATTTAGATGCTCCAGAAAAATATCTAGAGACTCCCTTCCATGTGGCCGGACAACAAAGGTGTCGTCCACATATCTAAAATAGTATTTGGGTCGAAGTGCTACGGTGGCAAGCGCTTCCTCTTCGAAGTTCTCCATATACAGGTTGGTCACAGCCGGAAAAAGGGGTGATCCCATGGCTACGCCGTCTGTTTGTTCGTAAAAATTTCCTTGGTAAAGGAAGAAAGTTGAGGTCAGTGTGTGTTGAAAGAGTGGTGCGAGTTCCCCTCCAAGTTTTTCTTCTATCAGTATGAGACTTTCTTGGACTGGCACATTGGTAAACAGAGATACCACGTCGAAGCTGACCAGTATGTCCCCTTTGTCCAACCTCAGCTGCTTCAGTGTTTTTATAAATTCTGTGGAGTTCTTTACCACATGTTTGTTTTTTCCTATTTCTGAAGTCAGCATTTTACTGAGGTATCCCGCTAACAGGTAAGTGGGCGAGTTAATTCCGTTTACAATTGGTCGGAGTGGGATTCCTTCTTTATGAACCTTAGGAAGCCCATATAGCCTGGGTGGAACTGTGGCTTGTGGAATGAGAGAACGGCAGGTATCAGCTGATAGGCCGGATTTCTTGAGGAGTGCTGATGTTTTTCTGGTGATGGCATCCGTTAGGTCATGTTTTATCTCCTTGTAAGCAGGATCGTCAAGCATGGTGCGGATCTTCTCTTGGTAGACCTCATTTTTCATTAGTACAGTAGCGTTCCCCTTATCAGCTGGGAGGATGACGATATCTCTTCTGGTTCAAACCTGTTGGACCGCTGTTTTTTCTTCAACGGAAAACACTCATCCCTGAGGATGGCAGCAGTGACAGCGGCCAAAACGTCGGCACTTCTGCCAGCACTGACCCGGTTAGAAGCCTGAGAAAATTACCTTCAACAAACTTTTCACCGGGAAAGCATCAAGTCATATATAGACCTATACACTCTTTTCCACTCTACCAAAATCCATTCTTTACTCTTTGCGGATGACTGCAAACTTTATACAGAAATTAATTTATAGTATTGAGGACTCTTACCACTTCCAGGATGCAATAAATAACACAAATAAATGGTGTGGAATATGGAGGCTCCATCTAAACCCGCTTAAATGTTCGGTGATGACTATATCTCTGCAAAAGTCCCCTTTGAAATTTGAATACTCCCTTAACTCCTCTCCATTGAAAAGAGACAGCTCGCATAAAGACTTACGTATAATATTAGACTCCAAACTGAATTTCATTGACCACATCCAGTGTGTCAAAAGAAAAGCTCTCTCTTAACTAGGGATCCTCTACCGCATCACGGAAATGAAAAACCCAAACGCTCTAAAATTATATTTCACATCTATTGTATTACCGGTCTTTTCTTATTGCTCCCCTATCTGGTCCATGGCAACCAATAGCAATATTTCCTCCCTCAATCAACTCTTCAACCTTTTTGCCTATATTGTAAAATCTCATGTGCCTTATCTACACTATAGCTCTGCAGAGCCTGTTTTAAAAAATCTATTCATAAGATCCCTACAAGACATGCTAACAAAAGCTAATCTTTCCCTTACTTTTAACATAATAAATGCCCACATTGATTCCCCTGAAATAATTTCATTATTTAGTTATCATGTTCCACCTAGGGCAACCAGAGTAACTCCTCTTTTACATGTCCCTAGATTTAGACTATCTATCGCGCAACATTCCCTATTATACAGACTTCCTAATCTTTTAAATTCCCTTACACCCTCCATAGACCCTTTCAGGCTTTCACTTGATGCATTCTTGAAAGAATGCTTGTATAAAGAACCTTGTAAAGAATTTTCTTAGTTTGTATTTGTGTATATATTTTGTCTTATTTTTAGTTTTATTTGTTGATTTTCTTATTTCATATTGTTATGTATATTTGTTTACCTTTGATTTTTTGGAATTCACTTTAAACTGGCGGCACCGCTGAATGTGAATCTTTGATAAATAAATAAATAAATAAAAATATGTGGGCAAGCTCTTAAAGAAACTAGGGTTTGTCAAAAGAATAGTCGGTAAAAGCGAAGAAAAAGTCTGCGAGCGATGCTACTTTGCGCTAGTTAGGCCTCACCTCGAGTATGCATGGGACCCTGCAGAAAATTGTTGATTCGTGAAATTGAAAAGATACAACTAAAGACAATACGCTTTGTAAAAAATTCCTATGATAAATCGGTAAGTGTTACTCAGATGCTTCAGGAGGCAGGATGGGAATCTTTAGAAGAAAGAAGGCTCAATCAGAGATTCAATTTACTAGATAAATTCAGACAGAGTACGTTCATAGAAGATGTAGCCGATATTATGCGCCCTCCTTGTTATATAGGCCATTCTGATACCGCGAGACGGATCAGAGAAATAGATGCTAAAACCAGTCGATTCAAGAATTCATTTTTTCCGAGAACAATACGCGAAAATAATCGACTAGGAAAATAGAGTCATGGTGCTTGCACCCCCTGCCACACGCCCAAAGGCGGCTTGCAGGGTACGTATGTAGATGTAGATATATTAATTAATTAATCAAACAAAGTGGTTAATAAGAGAATAGTAATTTATATCTGAATCACTCACAACATTAAAAACATTTCACATAGAAAGCCAGATCATGTTCACGAATTGAGATCAAATGCATATTCAAACGAATTCGTGAAAAATCATATAGCGTCAAGATTTTATGGACACCTTCCAAAGAATGGTTGTCAATGTTAAAGAATCTCGATGTAAAGCCTGCAAAATATAACCAGGAGAAGAGAACATCGAGGATAGGCCATAAATATAGGATAGAAACATGGAATTCTGAAATTTTACAATTAGGGAAGTTAGATAATGCAAAAAGAAAGATGGAGAAGAACAGAGTAGATCTAATGGGAATGTGTGAGGTGAGATGGAGTGGAAGAGATGAGGGAAATGATAAGAGGAGATTATTCGTTATTTTATTTAGGAGAAGAAAAGAACGGAAAAAGTGGAATTGGAATTTTGATAGGACCAAGAGTCTAGAAAATGGTATAAAAAGTGGAATATATTGATGAAAGACTCATGATGATTAGATTGAAAGGTAGAGATAAGGATATAGCGGTCATGTACGTATAAATGTCAACAAAAATGAGATAGAGGTGGAGCAATATCATTACAAGTTGCAATAACTTGTAACGAAAAGAGGAGAGCACGTTTAGACGTATTCAGAGTTCACAATTGGTAAATGTATGTTGGGTAGTGCAATAAAACTTGTCGTTAGAGCGAGCAGCTGGATGTAGGAGAGGTTTGAAATAGTCCGCTGTGTTACCTTTCTAGTATTGTAATTTTCAGATTTCTGGAATTAGGATTCAAAAGTACGCTAATAAATGCGGACAGAAGTATTTGCGGTTCATTTGAAGAAACGGGTGACTCACAGCGGAAAAAATTCTCTACCTTTTGGAAAATAAGTTAAAAATTCACCAAAAGAAGAAAACAGATATAGATTAAGATTATGAAAGACTAAGTGAAAGAAAAAAATTTTTTTCCGCAGACGGGTTCGAACCCGACAGGAAGGTGATTGCGCCATGCCACTGCGCAAGGTGTTCGGCTGACGGATTGCGCTACGCTTAGCATCATAGCAACCTAGCAGAAAATTTTTCGTAAACTTTAAGTTCATTTTCCATGAAAACTATCGCTGGAAAAATCCAACTTTTAGGGTGATTCGTCAATCTTGACTCGATATCTATCAAATTACCGAGATTACCATTTAAATCGCTGCCGACCATGTAAACTCTCCTTGTTAGCCTCGGCATTGTAATGTTGATCTCGAAGAAACTGAGTTTTCCATTCTTATAAGTTTTTCAATTAGTGTTTGAGGAGACTCAATTTTCGATTATGAAAACCTACACGTACATTTTTAAACCAGCGATTCCTAAGTTATTTAATTTCTAAACATATGGCTTTTTATTGTTAGCAATCAAATGTATGTACGAAGTTTGGGGGTTCTGTATATGTAATCAGAGTAATGATGATCATGACTTTATATTAATCATCAATCATTCGTATACGTAACATATAGGAAACATTGGAAAGAATCCATCGATGAATCATTTTCTCCATTTATTGGAGGTGAAATAACCAAATTACGAATGCGAAAGAAATATTATTTCGGGAACTACTAATGCGACGATCAAGAAATGAGGAAAAGATAGGAAAGCCACTTAAAATATTGTGTAGTGCTAAATTTTCCTTAATCAGGAGTAATCAACTATCAATTGATTCTCCGACTGCTTTGAGGTCAAAAAGGATAAAATGTAATTTTCAAAATTTATTTTTATTAAAATTTTTAATTTTCAACATTAGTAAAGTATACCTAACTTGATTTTGAAATATACTTAAAAAATATTTCTGGAAATTTGATAAATTTCTTGGAATCTTAGAAATTCGCGTGTTTATTTCCACTATCTAGTTCAGCCGATTCCCCGGGATTTCGCAAGAATTTTCATTGTTATTTATATTGTTATTATTAGTTATATCTCCATTCAGTATAATATCATACAACAATAACCAAGCAGAGAATATTTTTGCATTAAAACTTGTTATGTATGTACTATTCACAAAACAGTTTTGATATTTTGAAAAAATTGTAAAATTTTCAAATCAATGAAGATCCGGAATTATTTCCCATCTGATGTTATAAGAATATCAAGTGTAAAAACACGTGGAAGAGTGGGACGGAATCGGATATAGCTGGCCAAAAGTCATAAACATCATGGAATTGGCTAAAATTGTCACGCAGAGGTAATTTGGAGCCCCTATGTTCAACATTTTTTTTCTGCTGTGCTACCTTTGCCGCTTACTGGTGAAGGTCTCCTTACTTCTCTGGAACTTACCAGGAGGTGCTTCGACAAAGCAGCAGCAACAATAGACGAATACATACAACCAATCGCTAGTAATAAAAATCCGATCAGCCGCAATGTGAACCCGGGACCTTGGAGTCAGAGCAATAGCATTACAACACTCTGCCACCAAGGCCGGTAATTGCAATAATATTGGAATCATTTTTACCATATTCATGATATTTACGGGAATAATCACTCCATAAATAGCAAAATTATCAGAAAGCGAGAAAAATCACTCATGATATTTTTGTATTTCAATTTAATACATTAAAGCCAAAACTTCAATTAAACACAACCATAAAAAAGCAGAAAAGAAAATTGTCTATTTCGATACATCATTACAAATCCATGAAGCATAATCATCATATGCCGACTCCTCAACTCCGTACGGCTGTGTCACTTTCTACACTTTATAACCGATAATTTGCTTACATCTTCTGCTTCATGTATTCAGACCGAAGTCCGGCTGGTACCTCACCCACTTTGACGTATACCACTTACATAAAAGATCGTAGAGAGGATCGAGGTTTCCTATGCAGGATGAGGAGTGAGGTAGTTTGCCGTTGCTTTCCTCACTGAGCCCGAATGCTATAAGTATTGTCTACGCAAGTGAAGCACAATGACTCTACGAATAACACTTTTCTTGTCAGTCCAGAAGAAGAGAACTCGATCAGTACAATCATCCATACATACCTCAGTATCTTTCGCCACAACCATGATCAAGGCTGTTACAAAAATAAATGAGATATACATTTTTCTCTTTACCGTACAGAAACACATATGAGAAATATTACTTTCGTATTTTATGGTAGCACAAAAGCTGCGTTGGTAAGTTTTCGGATAATTGCAGTTTCATGACTTTATATCAGTGTTATTCTGTATTTCAAATCCGTAAGATTACCGTATACGCAGGTGAGTTCCCTGAAATATTTTCTCATTTTAATTAGTCTAAGTCATGTGAAATTGTGGCAGCTAGAAAATATTTTGCATAAATAATCGAAGTAATGAATTTCTTTTATTCTTTTCCGAAAAGTAATATTATTTAAAGAAAAAAATGGGAGGAAATTCGGGTGACTTCTGAGAGATGCCCAGGATGAGGGACTGATACTATCTCGTGTTTGATGAGCACTTTGCAGTAATTACAGAGATATTGAATGAAATGCCTCATTGGATCGAACGTCATCAACCTATACAAAATTTCTCCGGTTTTCTGAGAGCAGCGAACTGATATATTATTATTAAAGAACATTAGTTGGCGAAATTAGGAATTTCCAGCTCTTACGTAGAAGATTGTTAAATTCGCTATAATATATTACATTTTTTCTTGTATATGGTATTTTTTGGCTTATAAAAATGTGAATAATCTGCTTATTATAAACATTTCTATTTTAATTTACCGTCAATTTTTTATACTTATCGTGACGCGTAATTCTTATTATAATTTTGGTGTTTACGTTTTCTTTGGAAGCTCAGCTTAATTGTACGCTAGTTTTTTCCTAAATGTTTTTTCACTAAGAAATGACACTAAAATATTAATGACCTGTTGGTCCTGGTATCTTTTGAAAGTGTTTTAGTTAATTTGTTTTGATAAAAACTACTGACTTCATTTTCGTTTATACGCAAATATTGCTTCGTAATAATTTTAGTTTCTTCTTCCATCCTTCCAAGCTAATCGTTTGGGCCCTGTTGATTTGGATTACTTGCCAGCAGATCCGTATGTGACAGGGTTTTCATCTTTCTCTGCCTTGAAATAATGAGTAGATTGCTGATAGAATATCAGCAACGCTGTCTCTTCTCTTTTGGATAGGGAAATTCGGAGAGGTTTTTCCCTCGGAGTTGTATCGAACGTGATTTCAAGCAATACGTAGGATTTTATTTTTGTGTTGGCTTTTGTTACCTAAAAGGCAACTAAATATATTTGGAAGAATTAACAGTTCTGAGACCGCCAAGGAATATTATCGGCATAATATATTTATTCCAGTGATTAACAAGGCTCATAGCAGATGGTAGAAACCGTTTTTATTTTGATACATGAAACGCAGGTGATTTGGGGAACACATTACCCAAGAAACTCCTCTGTTGGGGCAAAGATGATTTAAATAATACAGCAGTCTCGCAATTGGGAAATTGCTACGAAACCCCTCTCATAAACATTAACACTGCAATCTATTTACATTATAATTGATCAATCATTCCGCGAAGCATCAAAGAGGAAAGATAACACGGAATATAAGAAATGCACAAAAACACCCTGCCATACGCCACTGGCGGCTCGCGGGGTGTAGATCTATATATGAAGAGAATCCCGTAAGTCCGACGGCCAAACTATTGTCCTTTTCAAGCTTCCAGTCAGTATTGTCTTATGGGAGAAAGGCAAAGCCTCGCGCGCCGGGTCGCCTTTACGCGGAGCTACGGATTCGGACAGGTATAATTAAGATTCGTAGTATACATAAACCGATTCAAACTTAAGTTCTGATGAAATTTGAATGAAAATAACTCTTATCAACACAACAGTGAAATTTTTATGCGTTTATAGCAGAAACAACTAAGTTAAAAGCGAAAATTGAATGAACTGCCGAGTTTTCATCCGTGAACATTTTTTAAACTGCCATTACTCTCTTACAATGCAACATAAAATGCTGATTTTTTCGTCCATCGCTCACTGTATAATCTGAATGCATAAAAGTTACATGAGATTAAATTTAAAGCAACCAAATCTTAGTAAATAATTATTTAGTTGGAACGTAACTCAAGAAAAAATTCGTCGTGCAGTCCAATTTTTACGTCGCCTAAAACTTTTTGGTTTCTCACGCGAGGAAGAACTTGTCTCGAGAGAAATCGAGATAAATGTTGTAATTTTCATTTGCAGTTTGTTTCGATGCGATATCTTGAATAGAACTTGAGTTTTTGACATTCATATCAAAGAGTGTAATCCGCTTCGCGTATCGAATCGCCGACGCTTCGAAACCTCATAGAGCGAGGCTAACTTCTTCGCTTACTGCAAATTACATTGAGATTTACCCCGTAAGCCCTCCATACTGACTGGAATCTTGAAACGGACAATATACCACTGCTTTTGCTTGGAGCGTCACTTGTTTTACTTCGATTTGAAGATTAAGATAACGCTCTCATATCTGGCTGTTATCTTACATTTTCGCGTCGCCCAGATTTCCGAGCGCCGGGGTTGGAGGTGGGGAAGGAGGGGGAAGGTGGAATGGGGGCCCGTTCTCACTGCTGCCGGTAACGCTACTGAAATTTGTGTTCGTGCCTTTTGTAAAAAGCTCTAAACACACTCCGCTTTTGTCCAGATTTCTCGTAATTCATGAATATGCCGTGTCTGAAGAGTATCTGAATTCAAAGATACGGCTATGACTTGGAGATAAGTTGACTATCGCATCGTATATCCAAGTAGCAGCCCGATGAAAATGGTCAATTTCGGTGTGTTTACCAATTATTTTTTCAAATGTGGTTAACGATATGCATGAATGGAAATATCTGTATGCTAGATACATCCTTCATGCGTCGAATAGTGAAAATAGAATTCTTCCATCTATTAGCAGAACATCGTAATCACGGCAAAGCCAACAGTCTGAAAACGACTTTTTCTGTAAGCGCTATATCAGCCTTAATAATTCCGTCTTTCCAAGATATAGAGAAATAAACTCAATCGATCGGGGAATTCTTTATTTCCTCATCAGGAAATAATTTTTTAAACGAAAAAATTAATTTTTCGCAACGCTTGGCAACATCTTCCCTTCTTCCTTATGGGGAAATACACAGGAAAAGTATTGCTATAGAACACGTACTGTCAACTACGTGTGGAATGCTCAATAGTGCGTCTGTTGATTTTTCGAAGCTCGCCGAGGCCCAGAACAAAGAGCCCGATCTTCCAAAGTTTCTGGAGGACCCTGGTAATTTGTTGCTGAAGCGCATTGGCTCAGACGTCTCCCTACTTTGCGATACTTCAACGCCTAAATCACGCCCACAGGTTCGAGTAGCTCTCCGGCGTCGCATATTTTAATCCTTTCATAGCCTTCGTCATTCGGTGCCACCACACGTCTCATCACTCCTCTGGCCGCAAAGACTTCCATGAGTGGACGCGCTCCTGTTTGTACTGTCAACGGACAAAAATTTCCCGTCATCACCACTTGAGAAATTCACCGATCCAACGAGTCGTTATGCGCATGTCCACAGGGATCTGGTCGGATCGCTTCCATCATCTGATGGATTCTGGTACTTTTTCTGCAGTGTCTCCGCAGCATTGTGCAAGATGTGCGCTGGGCGGCCGACCGGGATCAGATGCATTGTTCGCTCATGAAGTCGATGGAATACGTTGTCTCGTCCATGGTGCTGTGGTCCACCAAAGTTTATTGGTGCACTGTCGGCACAAAAAGATGTCAGGTTCTTCAGGTCGAGCGCATTCTCTAGCGTAGCAGAGAGGCTAAAGTTATGTCTTCTGAGGCCTCTCCAGGCATTGATCGAGAAGACGCACTCCCACTCCAGATTTAGCGGTGAAGAACCAAAGGGAAGAGTTTCACTTCATTGTGATTGGAGGCATCGACTGAGATCTAGAAGGGCTACGCCCCAAGTTCTGACAGTATCATTTTTTGCACGTATGGCGCAAGAACTCCGTTAATGTTGTTTGCAGTCTTCGTTCTGGCGGAAGAAAACTTCTTTGCAACATCAGTCAGGGAAGATTGCTTTGAAGATGCCCGAGGTGCAACCGTTAGAGAGGAATGACGGCTGGTGCTTGAGAGTGTGGAATGCCCAGGGACCCTTATCAGCGCACAGTGGGCTAGATTCGAAATAAGCTGGCCAAGAGGCCAAAAATGGTTTTTAGAGAGCGGGTTTTGAAACTTCGCATATATATTAAGAAAATATTGAATTTTATGTTCCCGTTTGTCGTTTTTCGATATCTTTGCGCGTTAAAAAGATACATGGCGTCAAACTTGAACCATTTTCACAGAAATGGGCAGTCGCGAATTTTTCGGATAAACGTTCAAGTTTGCGTTTTTATAGAGGGTTTAAATAGATACTTTTGGAAGAAACAACGATGCAATGATTTACAACAATTCTTTATCTTTTGACTGGTTGCTATCACCGCTTACAAAAATGAGTTTTTGCTCATTTAAAGCAACATAATGGCGGACACCTTTTTCGGACAATTTTCGAGATAAAGTAAGGAATATAAATAGGAAAACGGCCCTAATGCATCGAGTCTCTTATACCACGTCATAGTCAGAAGTGTCTAGATGTGGAATCCGAAGAAACTGTTTCAATTCAGGTGCTAATTTGGGAGTTAAGTCGATTTTTCGTAAGCGCGGCGCGTTCCGACTCACCACTGTGGAATCCCTGAATGCAGTTTCGCTGTCCTTTTGGTGATACGAAGTCTAACGATTGGTCTCTTTCATGTTAAATTCTGGCTAATTATCCTTAAAACATACGTGAAGACAGTTTAAGAGAGGAATTAGATACTTTTACTTTACACAACGGACGTGGAATTAAGCAAAGTTTAACATTCAGGTAAAATGCGTCTGCATTTTAATTTTAACCGTAAAAATACTTATAGAGAAGTTTTCACCCCCGATGTTGGTGGAAAAAATGGTTGGCAGAATTTACTTTGAGAAATCTTCACATCTGGAAATTTTTACTGACCCTTTCGTCACGGGTTTGGAGTTAAGTACGGTTTATGGCACTTGGCCAGCTTTTTTCGATTCTAGCCCACTGTGCAGCGGCTGCCTAGGCTCGATAGGGCTTGTGCAAGTTCCTCGTCGACTGGTTCACCGCAGCGATTCGAGAGGCTTTCTTGTGCTTCTCAGTAACATTGTGAGCTGTAATTGCTGCCTTTCCCATGGCTTCCAAGCTGATGTCACTGTTACGCAGTATACATAGCCCTTCTCTCGACTCCGTTGAATTCCTTCTCATACTCCTCAAAGAAAACGTGCTTGCGCTGGCTCATTCTTCCAATAAATTGTCAAACTACCTATCTAGTGTTAAGGCAAGGGGCTTAAGGCACTCTCTCACTGCCAGCACAGGTACAGAACTCACGCTACTGACAACTCATAGGAGCACATCCACGCACGACCGCAGCAACAGCATTTATAGACATTTTATAGCTTGGCAGTTCATTCTCATGATAAAGCAAGTACAGTGTGAGGGATGGAGGAGGCATTCTGCCAGCCAATCAGCAGAAAGAAATAACTCCACAGCACAGAGTGAGAGGATAGTGTGTATGAATCCAGTGCGCTTCTTCTTGCGTACTCTTCGATCCGGATGAAATAAGACAAAATAAGCACATATTACACAAAATAAGCAGGTTTCTTAGAACTAAGCACGTTATGGTAGCCCTGAATATAGGCAATTCTAGTTACTACATGGCTTTGGACGTGCTACATTTATTTACGTACCTTTAATTTAGAATGAAACTTTGCGCGAAAGATTAATATGCGGCCATCTGTCTGAGCGTCTGTCATATTTTGCCCATTTTTATTCCATCAAAGCCACGTAAAAATTATTGCCCACCTTAAAGTGTTTCCCCACACTCTTCTCTTTGCATATTGGAGCATAAAACAGATGCATGACAATTCTTCCCGTCCACTTATTTTAGGTCCTTTAATAACCGCGGAACCGGTGGCACTTTTTTCTCGCGGCACCTTTTCCGGCGGAACTTTTTCCGGTTACGACTTTGGACTCCCCCCTTAGTCAAATTCTGGTTGAACGCCCCTGCTGTGATAAATACCAAAAATGATGGAGAAATACGGGCAGATCGGAAGTATCCCACAATAATTTTTTTCTCGAAAAGTTTAGTATGTACCAAAACCAAACAAATCACAAATTAACTTACATCTTTGATCTACTTTTCTACATAGTCATCAAATTTCTCAACACATTTCTCCCATCGTGGTACCAGTTCAATATGCCCTGTTCGTCATAGTCCGAGAAAATCAGGCAAGAGATCGGCTTGACGTTGGAAAAAGCCAAACCACCGAAGCCAAACCTTTCCAGAGAGGAACGTCTGGCCTTAACAGGACTCCAGCAGAACCCGGATATTGTTGTGCTTCCAGCCGTCAAGGGGAACGCGACAGTTATAATGCCACGGGATATGTATCAAAATAAAATCGAGGAACTCCTGAAAGACAGCACTTACCGAATAAAGACCAAGGACTCCATTTTGAGAAAAACCGCGTCCCTACTGAGGACATCCAACATTCCTCAGGAAACCAGGAGAAGTTTACTTCCACAGGCACCAGCACCCCCGAGGATTTACGGACTCCCAAAAATTCAAAAGGAAGGGATTCCAATGCGACCGATAGTGAGCGCCATCAACTCGGCGACATATCACCTTGCGAAATTCTTAAGCAAGCAGCTGGCACCACATATCGGACGCTGCGACCACCACGTTAGAAACTCCGCAGAATTCGTGAATATGCTCAGCAGCTTTAGGCTGGACTCAAACGACATCATGGTCAGCTTCGATGTGGTATTTCTCTTCACATGGGAGGGGATCTGTAAACAACTTTTTGGACCACCTAAACAACCAGCATCCCAATATTCAATTCACAATGGAGCTGGAGAAAGATGGCTGTATTCCCTTTCTAGACGTACTGATAAAACGAAAATCAGACGGCTCCTTGGGACATAGCGTTTACCGGAAGCCGACTCATACGGATCGCTACCTCAATCCGGACAGCCATCACCATCCAACGCAAATTAAAGGCGTTTTAAATACGTTGGCACATCGGGCACACACCATCTCGGACGCTGACAATCTCCCTAAGGAAAAGGAATACCTGAGGAGAACACTAGCGAGGAACGGCTTCCGTATCAAAGAGGTGGATTTGGCCCTCAAAAGGGCCGGATCGAATACATCGCAAACCGAAAGAGAGAAACCGCTCGCCACAGCCGTCCTGCCTTATGTTGGCGGGATCTCAGGCAAAATCAGTAGAATACTGAACCGTCACAACATCAGGACGGTACATAGACCACATAAAAAGATTGGGGCCTTGATATCCAAGCCAAAGGACCCCTTAGAACTACGGACCCCCGGAATATACAGCGTACCTTGCGAGTGCGGCAAGACCTATATTGGCGAAACAGGACGGGCGATCCAAACTATTCACTATTTAGGAGCTCGTCTGTTTAGGATCGACATTTCGCACGCGTTAACAGCAGGTGCTGAAAGAAACTGATAGCCGTAAGGTCACATTTCTTAAAATTTTCTTTCCAACGGCTATGAAATTGACAATTTCAAATACCGATGTTATAGGAATAAGAGATAATTTAAATAATTACCGAAACGAAATAAGTACTCAATGAATTTAACTTAACGATTTCATTTACCAATTAATTACGCCGATGAACTGATGAAATGGTGACTTTCGCGAAATTCCCTCATTTCCCAGTCTGCGTCGCGCATGGTACATAACATTTAATTTAAATGTACCCTGGCTGAAAAGCACGTTGATTCTCAACGGGGAATTAAAAGTTTCTATGTTCCATATTGACTGCGTCTAGGGTGTAGGATGTCTCTATGACTCACATTTAAAATTTGAAGATTAATATACCCTCTCGATGAATTCCTCTATGTAAAATAGCGAATTTCATCCCTTGAATATTTCATCTCATTTCACCTCCATGTATTTGTATTGTATACCATGTATATGTATCTATGATGTAGGAGGTAAAGCTTTTCAATCGTTACTCTGGACTTCAATTTGATAATTTTTTAAGTGGAGTTAGAAACAGAAACGTCTTCTATTTGTTATTTTACGAATTTGATAAATTAATGCATAGCTTTCTGAAAATAATTTTGAAACATCTTCATAGAAATGCAATTTATAAACAACTAAACTCAATTAATTTTCACTAAAATATCTTAAAGTTACTCAATATGTATCATTAAATTTTACAAATACGTTTTATATTTCAATGTCAATGCGATATTTGGCTGAAAAATTAGCCGTAATATTAATATATTAAGTGCCCCTTAACTCTCAACCTAGATAAATATGAAACCGACAATAAAGATGAGTTTTGATTAAATATACTTCTTAATAAACTTTTATCAAACTTGTACGATGATTCTTTCGAATAATAATATTCTATAGAAATATAGCCTGAAAACTATTAGAATGTACTCCATTCGCTTTTATTACGATAGATTACTCTTTGGCCCGCCTGGGATCGAAACGGGGACCAACATTACAAATAAAAAATTATATCTAAATAGCGTACACAAAGTCGAGCTGATTAAGAAACTAATAAATAGTCGTTCCCTGCAACCACCTGTAAACCGATCCCGCAAATTGTTCGTAACTGCAAATGTTAAAATTTCAGATTAGTAATGGCTCCTATTAACATATTTTCTTTCTTTTGGTGTTAGTTTTGATTTCGTTCGACTATTATTTCTAATTTAATTTTGCAAAAGAACTGTAGCCTGCAACCGATAAAACTGAGGTTTGCGTGCATTTATTACGAGAATGGTTTTTATTGTCTGGGTTCGAACTGGGGACCTTTAGGTAAATAAAAAGTAGCCTATTATCTGCGCAGGGAGTATACATAACACACACCTGTTACTTTATTTTAATTGCCGCATATATTAGATTGACCAAAGATACAATTAAGTAAATATGCTTGACATAAATAAATTAAACATTCTGTCTCAAGAATTTTTATTGCAAATTTTGAACGTCTTCCGACAAAAGTTATCAAAACTATAGAACTCTTGGCTGAAAACAGTCACTTGTATGGCGAAAATACATCGTACGTATCATTATTGCAGTACTTTACGGGGACGAGATTCTACGGAGGACTATCGCTTTGATTGTTCTGAAAACTTTGCACGGTGTACAGATATTGTTAAGGTATCGTGTACGAGCATCCTTTTAAGGAAATTTATCAAAATAACGACAATATTGGATTGCAAACAGGCTGTGGCAAATCGAAAAATTGTGCATGCACAGTTCGTAGGCGTGCGGCATATTTGCCGCAGAGAAGATGCTGCACAAATCCCTTGAACTAATCTGCCGGACGGCTCTTTCCGCGTTGGTTGGGTCGGCCCCATATGAAACCATTGCATTTGAGTACGTGACGAACGCAGAGGAAGGACCAGGTACAATCATAAAAACGCATGCGGCAGCCTCGCCGCACCGGCGGTTTTAGGCCTTTAGGCCCCTTTCACACACAACTGTTTCGACCGTACGGACGATAATCCCACGGATTATCATCCGTAGGCTCGGCGCAGTTAACTGAAGAAGTATACGGAGCCTTTCACACTAGCGACCGGACGGCCAAAGCCGTACGGCGGCCGTGTAGCAGCGGTATCATGGACTGCAAAGGACGGTGCCGGGACGGTTCCGTATTCGCGGAGGCGCATGCAAACTTATGGACGCTTTCACACTGCACGGCTTTTAGCCGTCTGTCGGAAGCCCTCTCATGGAGTTTCCTGGTTTCTTTTGATCTTTTCAGCACATCTTTTGCCTATATTAAGTATGTTTTCTATCATTCGCTGTTGAAAGTAACCAGTCATCTCTCTCATCATTCCATTTTATCGCCACAATGTTCTTTGTTTGACAAGTTCCTAAATTTTCTGGTAATCAAAACAAATATTTTTATTCCTAATTTTTCATTTCGATGGTACATATTGCCTAAATGGCAGACGCCTTTTTATTAAAAACAATGATTCATCAAATATTAAATAATGTAAGTTTGAAATCAATCACTGAATCTTCCTGACTCTCATTACTCTTTTTATTTCGAGGAAACAACATTTTCACTGACAGCAGAAAAGACTGCGATAAAATTCAATATTCTTCACTGCATCCAATTAACTAGCATTTTAGGTTCTTGGACCGAACAACAAACATTTTGCGCTGCGCGACTTCGTTTGAGAAGTTCCGCGGCTGATTACGAGCCATACAATCCTCACATTTCAGAATCGTTCGACAAATTTTCAAAATATTTAAAGCGTAGATTTCTCAAATTTCCTCCGTCGTGCTTGAGCGAATGTTTGTTGATTGCGTACAGAATCCAAAAGAATCCGTGCTCGAGTATTCCACGAGACTGCGAAGACTTGCAATTCGAATTGAAGAAGTATATGACTCAGTGTCAAATACAGTTAGATGCACGATAGAAAATACTTTTATAACAATTCCTGATTGGGTTGAAGGAAGAAATCGGTCGGCTCGTTTTACTATGTAATCCGGGAAATATATTAGAAGCCGAAGAATTTTCTTTAATAGAGGAGACAAATATAAGAAATTACAGAGACCGAGCAAGCTTTGATGATTCTCAATCGCAGCAGTTCTCCGCTGTCACTACGGTAATTATGAATGCCCTACTCGTACCTGTTCCATTAATTCAAATGGTTGTTCTAATTGTGTGCACATCGAACGTTTAAGCGAGGCCGTAGAAATATCAGCTATTCCGCCAAAGACTCTTGTCATTCCAAGCGGAACATCAAAATGACTGACCGGAAGTGCAGAAACGAGAGTAGCAGCTCTCCAATCCCTGCACCTTTATCTCAGCCACCACGGAGAAAAGGATCGTCGACGCCTGCCGCACCACGGGTACATTCTTATGCCAGTTCGAGCGGCGAGGGATCGACCAAGGTGCCCAAGATTTACGAAAGGGGAGCAGACCATCATATTGTAAAGAGTTTTTCACTGGTAAAACCTGTGATGGTGGAGGATGGAGTGAAACCAGAGACGGTGGTGTCGGAAGAACAAAGGGCAAGGGATGATTCAGAGTCAGTCGCAGATTATCTATGATGCGCTGACTCTGGCATGCCTCATCCTCCAATGCATTGGTGGAGCGGGATGCAAGAGTCAGCGCATCATAGATAATCTGCGACTGACTCTGAATCATCTCTTGCCCTCCGTCCTTCCAACAGTGGAAGCCAGCGACCCGGTGCAGCCAATGCAGGAAAAGGCATCCACACCCACGAAGCAGCAGTTATCACCACCAAATCCTCCACTTATGCGGGGAAGGGGATTGGTGCGAAGGACTGGAGATGGTTGGATCGAGACCTTTGGAAAAATCGGCGGAGGACATGGAGGGATCGAAAGCGTCACCATTCTCATTACTTCATCATTTATAAAGTCTAATACAGCAGCGTCGGCGCCTCCGAAGAGGAAAAAGTGCCGAAGGTGAAGACTTCTCGAATCGACCAAATCAACGTAGAAGGCGACAACGGCGGAAATTCAAACGGGTCCAAGTATCCATCCTCTAGAGAGCAGAGACAATTGGGTGCTGAGGAGGAACAACTTCATACGCTGACTAAAAGCCTTTTATTTGCGTAATTCATGTGCTAAGATCTCTGGACGAGGTGAGTCTCTCCATGTGAACGAAGGAATAGGGATGCAGTATCTAGAGCATCATCTCATCACCGGCGTGTAAATGATGAAGAGGAACGATAATACAGCAATGAGTGTTAACTGAATTTGTTTGTGTGAGGTTCAATGAAGCTCTTTCCACACCAAAAGATGGGCAATGTTTCTATCAATGTGTCTGAAGTGCAGAAACAGTGGAAATATTATAGATAAAAGTGTATCTGTGTGACAAAGAATCCGAAAGTGTAGTTTCTTGGGGATAATTCATGATATTTATTTTTCAGTGTTATTTGAACATAATTTTGAGAATATTTTTTGGAGAACAATGATTACACCAAGTAATGCATGTGTGTTTGATGTGTTTTCTCTATTTCCTCGATATTTTGCGTGTGATGTTTTGTCTGATATGTCCCGGCTGAATTTTAACTATTACTTGGGGTAACTGAGAAATCCGCGCAATGCATTCTTATAGGAAATTTCTGATTTTTGGGCCATTCTGGAATCGAACCTATGATAGCTGGCGTCGAAGTCTGAATTATTCTGGTATATACAGGGTAGGGCCAGTAAGACGTAAAAACTTTCACGTCAATGGCTCTTGTGGAACATTGTCAGAAATGTTTTCATATCTATCTATTATATATAGCTAACTCTCCGGATATCTATTATATATAGCTAACTCTTCTGATATACCTATATATATACTATATATAATAGATATATATATATATATATATATATATATATATATATATATATATATATATATATATATATATATATATATATATATATATTATAGGAGATACGAATTCTAACCATGTTCCACAAGCGCCGTCGACGTCAGATTTTTACGACGTACTGGCCCCACCCTGTAGATGCCAGAATAATGCAGACATCGACGCTAGGTGTCATGGGTTCGATACAAGAATGTCCCAAAAATAGCAATTTCCCCATAATAATGCATTGCGCGGATTTTTGAAAATTTTTTTGAATACCTTACCGATTAGCTGGAAAGATAAAACCCGAAATGGTGACAAAGGCGTTTGAAAGCGTTCTTTCATGAATTTCACCGTTCGTCTAGTGGTCCTTGGTTCGATGCAAGAGCGTCATTCCGATTCCACCATGCATTTCAAACGAGGAAAACGGAATCTTATATTAGAACCTTCCCGATAAGACATTGAATCGAAACTTTGGAACAAGTAAAGATGGCACTTATCTAATATTATTTTGCTATCTTCTCTAACGAAAGGGTCCGGTCTTTTGCGCGAATTTTTGCAATCTGTTTTGAGGCCGTTCTCGATGCGATAGAACAATCATAATCACGGTGTTTGCAGATGAGATGGTCTTCCATAGTCCCAAAGGTAGAAAGGTTACGAAATGACCGTGAGTTCGATGCCAGGTGGGTGTGAAATTGTTCCATAATAAATAAATTGCTGCAATTTTTGAAATTTTTTTCAATGCCTTACTGATAAGCTAGAAAGATAAATCCCGGAATGGTGACAGAGGCGTTTGAAAGCATTCTTTCATGAATTTCACCGTTCGTCTAGTGGTCCTTCGTTCGATGCAAGAGTTTCATTCCGATTCTACCATGCATTTCAAATGGGAATAACGGAATCTTATTTTAGAACCTTCCCGAAAAGATACTGAAATGAAACTTTGAAAAACGTCAGAGTGGCACTTATCTAACATTCATATGCCATTGTCTCTCACAATCGGGTTCTGTGTTCGACGCCAGGCGGTCTTTTGCGTGAATTTTCGATAATTGTTTTGGGTCCTTACTCGGAGCGATAGAACAGTGCAAATCACGGTGGTTGTAGATGCCATGGTTGTCTATGGTACTAACTGAAGAAATGTTACCAAACGACCCAGAGTTCGAAGCCAAGTGGGTGCAAAATTCTCCGGTATAAAATGCATGGCGGTCAATTTGACAATTCTTTTGAATGCATATCCGATAACCGGGAATGATATAAAATGGTATGTACACAGAGGCAGTTCATATGTTTCATGTACGCTGTTCGTAGTTCTTCTGACAGTTCTTGGTTCGATACCTGAGCGTCATTACTTTTCTACTATTTATTTCAAAGGGGGAAAGCATAATTTTATTTAGGACCTTCCCGATCAGATTTTGAATTGAAACTTTGGAACAGGTCAGAATGGCACTTATCTTACATTAATATGCAATTGTTTTGCTCGATTGGGTCTTTAGTTCGACGCCAAGCGGTCATTGCGCGAAGTTTTGAACACTGTTTTGAGGCATTCCTTGGTACGGTACTGCATTCAACTGATAGTTTGCAGTAAGCAAGCAACTTTTACTCGTGTGTATATATATATATATATATATATATATATATATATATATATATATATATATATATATATATATATATAGGGGATACGAATTCTGACCATGTTCCACAAGCGCCATCGACGTCAGATTTTTTCGACGTACTGGCCCCACCCTTAGACTTCGACGCTAGCTATCATGGGTTCGTTACCAGAATTTCCCAAAAATCGCAATTTTCCCATAAGAATGCATTGCGCGGATTTTTGAAAATTATTTTGAGGCACTTATCGGTAAGATAGAGGAACCAAAATCTCGGAGGTTGAAGTTGAGGTAGTCTTCTATATTACGAATGGAAGAAATGTTACAAAAAGACCGTGAGTTCGACGTCAGGTGGATGCAAAATTCTTCCATATGAAATGCATTGCTGAAATCTTTGACGATTTTTTAAAATGCCTTCCCGATAAGCTGGAAAGATAAAACCCGGAATGGTGACAGAGGCGTGGGACCTTCCCGATAAGATATTGAATCGAAACTTTGGAACAAGTAAGGATGGCACTCATCTAATATTATTTTGCTATCTTCTCTCACGGAAGAGTCCTGAGTTCGACGCCAGGCGGTCTTTTGCGCGAATTTTTAAATTTGAACTGAGGCAGTACTTGGTATGATACTGTATTCAACGGATAGCTTGCAGTATGCAAGCAACTTTTACTCGTATATATATATATAGCTAACTCTCCGGATATACCTGACCTGAATTGCAGCAATGCATTTCTTACGGAAGCATTTCGAACCCACCTAGCGTCGAACACACGGTCATTTGCTAACATTTCTTCCTTTGGTACTATGGAAGACCATCTCATCTGCAAACACCGTAATTTTGATTGCTCTATCGCATCGAGAACGGTCTCAAAACAGATTGCAAAAATTCGCGCAAATATGAGCGAATTATCTCTTTCCCATTGAAAAGTGATATTTTCTGTTTTCGCACCAGATGTTTTGAATATCATTCGCCTTATCTCTGCTATGGGAGAGAGTCCCAAGCGTTCTTCATTGACGACGAAAACTGCCCTCTGCGTTTTTCGAGCATCAAAGATGAATAAATCAATTAATCAATAGATCTTTAGTTACGTATACGATAAATTCTACTAAACCTGAAAACCTTGCATTTATTTAAATTAAATGATTGTAACAAAATAGAGAAGTTAACAAAGACCCATTTAAAGTGCTGTAGTGCACCGTCAGCCGAAATAAGCTGTAACTTCGTAAACATGTGGAATATTTACCGGACCAAGAGCATTACGTAGCTAAATATTTGGCCACCTTTTTTTCGATCCTAGATCACTCTGCGTCATAAAGTGGTTAATTTGGCAAATTAAAATTTAGCAATACGTTATTTTCCTTATTTTCGCAAAAGCATGCTAATTTTAATTACGTTACATTACTTTCAGAACGTTTAAAGAATGGGATCACAAATTGGGCTCATACAGCCAGTAGAATGTCGATCAATGGAAGATCTATTGATGCGAATTATTTTTAACATCACATTTAAGCCAAAATTTCCAGGTATGGAATCTAGGCACTGACGTTCAATCGAAATTTCCAGAAAATGCTAAATATATAAATGATTAACGCAAATCAAAAAAATGTTGGTTTAAACAAACTAAAAGAATAATAAGCAAATGAACGAATAAGAGTTCTTTACAAGAATTACAAGGAATTCAGTGCACACTGTCTCAAGTGCAGTCAGAGCATGTTTTTCTGTAGCATTCAAATTGTTCTCAATATTTGGATCTTGCAAAGTTTCTCCGATCTTAGGTCTGATAAATACTCCCTCCTTGACTTAGGCTTCATTGATTTTGGGGATTTTTCTCTCAGGTATGCATATCCAAGGCTTTGACAAAAATCTCCATTATCTCTATTTTAATGTGCAGAGGAGGGAGATACATATCTTCATTTTTCACCAAAGGCTTACAGGACGCATTGTTTTCTACAGGAGTGAAAGCATTTCTCTGAAGCCATACCTTAAATAGATAGTGTTCACTTTTATTACGACTATCCCACAAATATAGGAAACAGCAGTGCTTCATGTAGCAAGTCCCATTACCTTTAAATCTCAACAGAGCTTCCACTTATATTAATCATCTCCAACACAGTCGAGTAAGATACGCAGTTTCATGAGTTACCTTCTTGTGAACCGAACAGGCTATAGGAAAAGATGGACACAGATTACCATTGTGAAGTAGCACTGCATTTAAGCTTAGTTTGGATGAATAAAAAAAGTCTCCTATCTTCTGTGATTCTCTGTGATATTGGCTCAACTGTTCAAACAAACCAAGTACATTATCACAACGAACAAGGTTATCAAAAGATGAGGAAAATTTCAGTTTCTTTGCTGTCTACATTATGAAGTCTCTTTAACACTATCTTCTTGCAGATTCCATTGTTGTAGTAGTGAAGCCAGCAGTTCAGATTGAGCTTGTGAATGATTATGAGGGTAACAATACATCAACTGTATATTAAAAAAATAAAATAAGCCATAGGCAAAAATTATCTGTATCCCAAAATGATATAACGTCTAATGAGAAAAATAAATCAAAATCCTGAACAAACAGTACATGATATAGTTATATCGAAAGCAGATCAGTAAATAATAAAACAAATTGAGTCTGTGGCGGCTTAATTGTTTTCACGGCACAGCCATAGAAAACAATGGGAACATCCGCAATTGTTTATAAAGAATTGGAAGAGAGTTCATTGTTGTGAATGCCAATTATCGCAGAAGGGACGCCACCGCCAGCCGTGAACATCATTTCTCACCATTCTAGGCCTCATATTTCAATAAACGTGGGATTCAACTGAGACTTGGTTCTTTTACTTATCCACAGCCGTCCGTTACAAGTCATAATCACCTGTTTTCATACAGAGGGCAAAGCCTTTGTTGTACAGCGTTATTAGCGAGGACCTAACTCTTCATCTTGCTCAGTAAGCCTCTGATTAGAGAAAGCGTTGATGATCCAACCAGCAGATGACTGACACAAAAACAGTAGTTTTACTCGGCCATTGACGAGGCAAGAATAAGGTTAAGATAACATATTTACATAGGTAGATGAAGGCAGGGTGAATTCTTCAAGTGTAAACATAGAATATAAGCGCAGCTGAGAAGAGGTTCCAAAGCAATGGATGTATAAAAGAATAACAGAGACTAAGAAGGAAGTCTTCCACTTGATCTTGAGGCGTGATAAGGAGAAAGTAGAGAGGGAGGAAGACTTGCGATTAATTATGAAATTTAGGAAGTAGAGCCTCTACAAACAGATCCAAGGATCCTCAACTCTCGATAACTTGTATGAAACCAATTTCCTTAGCCAATCATATATAGCCAATGGTATACATATATTATGCTCTTATATAATTATTATGTCTTAATCTAGCACCGATATTACTGCTACGAGGTGAAATTCGAAGAGAGCCAGTCACGACTGTTTACAAGACAGTTATTTATTTATTCATTTATCACATACAGCATAAAAAGATGACAATTTACAGCGATAATATGTGGAGATAAATGATGGTAAAGAGTGATGATAAAGTAATGATGATAAAGAGTGGAGATAAATGATCAACAAATTAAACACAAGACAACAATAAAGTAATAAGAAGTAGAGAGAATTAAAAAAAAAACATAACAAAAGGTCATATGAGATATTTACACGGATCTGGTGCGAGGTAATCTTAATTTTAAGAATGTCCGTTTGGATAGTGAGAAAGGATCTACAGAAGGAGGAATTGAGTTGAGCAGGCGAAAGAAAAGGGAGCGCTTGATAAGCGAAAGTCTAGGAGTGATGTAATGAAGTAATGATACCGAAGGGGTAGATCTGTTTGGAACACGGTAACTGAGAGGTGAAGTTAAGGGAGGACAGTCAGAAAGAGAGTTTAATAGCGAATATAAGAAGGACAGGTCATGTTTTGTTCGAGCGACGGAAAGAGATTCTAAAGATAGAGAAGATAGGATAGATATGTTAGAGGCTTGGCGGAAGGAAGGAACTCTAACTTTTACAATTCTGAGAAAAAATTTGTAATTCTATCTAATAAGGAAAGATGAGTTGCAGAGGACATTGACATTGAGCAGTAAGGTAGAGTGGGAAGGATGAAAGAGGAAAAGTATAAAGAGAGGGATCATTGATGTTCGTAAATCGATAGGGTAGTCCTAAGAGAGACATAGCATGGTTTTTTATTTTTATTATTTGCTCTGAATATGATAATTTATTGTCAATGATAACACCCAGATCCTTTTGATGCGTTACTCGGGGAAGTGTGATTCCATTTAAGTTATACTGATATTCAATAGGTTTTTTTAACGTTATAGTCATAATATGGCATTTTTTAAGATTTAGATTGAGTTTCCAGTCGTCACACCACTTGGAGATTTTGTCCAATGTTCCTTGAAATCTTTTACAATCAACAGCAGTGATTACTCTGCTGAAAAGTTTGCAATCATCAGCATAGAATAATATGTCCTCTTCTGAAGGAGGTATAGTGACTAAATCATGAAGAGGTTGAATAAATAGGGGCTAAGGACACTACCCTGAGGTACGCCAGAGGAGACAGTCGCCCAGTTGGATTGGAAGCCAGGAATACTGACAGATTGAGTTCGGTTAGATAAAAAGCTGGACAGTTAATTTAAGAAATTGGCATGTATGTTATATCGATGGGCGAATTTGTGTATTAATAAGTTGTGATCTAGAGAATCAAAAGCTTTCGAGGAATCTAAGTAAATGGTGTCTAGTTGAGCTTTATTTTGGATCGCGTTTATGGCATGATTTTGAAAAACGGCTAAATTGGTTAGACATGAGCGTCCAGGAAGGAAGCCGTGTTGACTTGTGGAGAGATGTGGTGATGTAAAGTAATATAAGCGATTTAAAATAAAGGAATATTTCTCGGGTTTCCAGCCGGGTCGTATTCAGTAACAGGTCCGACGTTTCGGCTGCTATCTCTGCAGCCATCTTCAGGGAAGGGTCTAAAGAAGTCACTTCTTCCCTGAAGATGACTGCAGAGATAGCAGCCGAAACGTCCAACCTGTTCCTGAATACGACCCGGCTGGAAACTCGAGAAATCTTCCTTCAGCACCTTCGCCGGGAAAGCACCAGATCTTTCTTGATTTAAGATAATTTTTTCACAGATGGAGGAGAAAATAGGTAAAATGGAGATAGGGCGGTATTACTACGGTAAGTAGATAGGCATTAGATAGTATAGTTACTTGTAATCACATGAGTGATCTTCCTTACTAAAATAAAATGAGGAATTAAATCGCATCAAACGAGAGAATTTAATAAAACACTGCTCACATATGATCGGTGTGACTAAAAAAGAAACATCACCAGGATTTGTATTAATGACTTCGTAACTTGGTATTTTCCTAATTCACAATGCATATTAAAATTTAAAAAATGAACAAGGAAACAAAACACTTGTTAAGTCTTAAAGGATTACCACTCAATCCTACTCTGAATTTTCCTAATAACAGATAAAAAGTCAAAAAAAAGAAATCACGTTCGCGATAAAGTCCACGTCTGAAACTGTTTACAATCATTCCGAAAGATTCTTGCATGGCCAAATAATTTTCCCTAAGGCGGTAAATATTCGCAAAAGAAAATTTAAACATCCACCTAAAACACGAGTTGATTAAACAAAAAATCGCGCCATGAAAATGTTTCTTCAGTTTCCACGAGCGAGTTTTCCAAGAGCTTTTTTTTTCTTCGGATAACAAATCGAAAAAAATTATTAATTATCGTTCCACTTTAACGAAAAGTAATTAGCTTGCTCAGTACTTGCCATGAATCACAATTGATTTGTTATTAAGACCATAAACCAATTCCCAGTATAAACCTTTTTGAATCACCGGAACATCGAATATTCGATTCTCACCAACTTTAATATCTGATATTCACAAAATATATATTAGTTTATACAGCAGATAACTCACAACGTTAATTAGGAATTAAAATTTACCGACAGCTATTATTTCATCTAGAACAACTGAGTGGTTGTGTAATTCAATGCTTTCGAAACATATCATTCTTAATAATAACACAGCTTTGAAAGTTGTCCCGGTAAAACAGCAATTGAGGAGTGCCGAGTTTGCAATAAAGAAAAATCATTTCAATATTCACTTGGAATACTCATGCAAGCCTAGATAGATCCGAAGAAATCAGTGAAAATAAAAACGTTAAATTATGTGGTTGATAATTTAGCATCGAGAAAGAAGTAACTTTTTCACCAGCTTCTAAATAATTACTAATACTTAAATATTAATACTCTTTCTACTTATTTGCAAATTTAATTTGGCCAAAACACCGCAAATGTGCGATTTTCGAAAGACTGGCATGCATTGAGAGAATCAATTACCCATCGAAAAACAGAGCAACTAATAGCCTTCAAATGGCGAAAAGAAGGATAAAATAATATAGAAAAAGTGCAAAGATATGAGCGTTGACGAGTAGAGTATGGAAACTGACCTTAGCAGAGAATTCTTCTGACACGGCCACAGCTGTCTTCTCTTTCCAGCGATTTCGACGCATTATTACATGCATTCTGTAAACATTAAAAGATGAAATAAAAGGAGTTGCTATCTCTTTCTTTTACATCGATTGCTAATACTAGAACGAAATATGAAAGGAAAAACTACAGAATAAGGGAGAAACGCCTTGATTTAAAAGAAATACAAGTGGAAATGAGTCATCATTGACAAATGTATCATTATGTAGTTACCCTTTCCCTTCTAAATTTACTGAATGCGATAACACTCAATCATGAAATAGGATGCAATCGAAGATTTGCTTTTCTGCGACACATGTACAGTAGGGTGGATCGGAAAAACTTTTTCTTTCGAAATCGGTCGGTGGCTAGTACTTAAAGTTTGTGGTTGGTGGTCCTTATAACTCACAAGAAATTTCAACTCGATCGGCTTATGTCCTGAGGTTGCGATTTTGTCAAAATTTGAGAATTTTGTGAAAAAAGTCAAGAATTTGGGATTTTTTCTGATGGTTTTTCGTTGTTTTCTAAGTGATTTAAGGGCAAAATATTACATATATCGCTTGTATGTTGTTTGATGATTAGCAGTGTACTGAGTTCGAATGAGGAAAAGTTGGTTCGCCAAAATTTGTCAGAAAACGCCAAATATAGATGTTACGGATGTTGGGTAGGCAATAACCTGCTACGATAACTTCGACGTAATTTCCATATCGACCTCTTTCCTAATTTCACTTTTGGGTGGGGTAATTTTGCAGACTTTGAATTTTTTATGCGAACAATTTGCTAGCAAACATACTTCAGGTCTTAACCAGGCTTTTTGGAATCGACTTTTAATAGTTCAGATCTTCCTGATGTTTAGAGGTTGTATGAATTCTGGTTGACCAGATTTTAGTCTTCAAATCATGTGTTTACAAGACTGCGTGTGTTATTTTAAAATTTTGGAAGCATCGAAAAAGCATAAGAAAAAATTGCAAATTTTCGACATTTTTCACAAAATTCATAATTTTGACTAAAAATCGCTGCCTCAGGACATAAGCCGATCGAGTTGAAATAAAGAATGCACTACTACATCAAAACAAGGGAATAATCATGAATGCCGACGATGGATCAATTCCAACTTCTTAATTAAACTCTTCTGGACACCGCTTTTTAATAGGAGTTAATCCTGGAAATTCCGTTCTCCCTCTTTTCCTATAAGTCACACAAAAAAAACACTCCAAAACCCCCCTTTTAAGACACAATTACAAATATCTCACACTCCACACTTTCTTTTCATTATGCATTTAACCCCTGCGGATGTCTCCGCATTGGGAGTTTCTGAAAATCGGTAGCCGCACCTGATGATGATCCTTTCTGACCCGACGGTCACCGGCTTCGGCGATTGGAGCATTTTTGGTTCCCTTAGGACTTTATCAACTTTAATGCATTGGGCAAATCAAAGGAGAAATAGCACTCTTGGCTAGAAAACGACACCTGAACATATTTGATGCCTAATTTTAGGACTTAGGAAAGCAATCAAAATTCGTTGATTCTATTTGTTTCATTTCAATCTTCTGCACAAAAACATCGACTAGGCTGTCGGTAAGATTTTCGTTTCTCAGTCTTCAGTGCTTCAGAGCCTACTAAAGGGAAGAGGGAATTACCATGAGTGAAACTACAGAAAAACCTAACTTACTTAACCGGCACTATCAGAAATGCTTCACTGTAGACAATGAACGAGTTGGATTTAGATTTGTATCCAGCAAGCCGCCAGTGGTCCGATGGAGAGGGGAGAGCCGCGGCCAAAAGTCGATTTTCAGGACTGGTGTATAAGATAAAAGTTCATAAAAATTTCATGAAACGCCATTCTGAACAAATAAGAAGAGCAAAATTTGTATGTTTCACAGAAAGAGAGCTACACCGACCAAATTATACCCAACGCTTCGTGCCATTATGATTCCCATAAACACGCCGAGTTCCACGCTATGCTCGATAGACACACCCTCTCGACCAAAGGATGAGGAACTAAAAACAATAAAGGTGATAGCAAGGAACAACGGATGAACTTATTAACAGAATCTTGAAAAAGAAAAACAAAAGATTGGCCGCCAGCATGATCTTCCCTTCCCTAACACCTACGGAGCCTTTAAAACAGAAATGGGTGAAATTACCGTACTTAGGGAACATTTCTTACAAGTTAGCCGGTCTCCTCCCCCCGAACTTAAAAGCCCCGTTTTATCCACAAACAACCCTTGCAAGGTCACTACCCCAAATCAAGGATCCCAGAGGAAGAATCCACGCTCTCAGGGGTGTACCAACTACAATGTGATGAGTGTGATACCTCCTACTGTGGCCAGAGCGGTCTTTGAAGACTAGGGCAGCAGAACTTCAACGGTGCTTCCGGATAGGGACTCCCGGCTCAGCTTTCATAAAACATCTACGGGAGACGGGCCACTCCAGCTCCTTACAAGGAAAACTTTTACATCTTGTTCCAAAGGGAAAGAAAATGGATTCCCTGGAAATCATCGAAATCCTTTCCTACAAAAATACGATAACAAATAACCACATCTTCCCCAACCCTTCCCCGCTACTTTCCCTTCCTGCCAAAATACTCACCTGCAACCAATCATGCCAAAACCCTTCCCCTCCCTTTCTTTTCTCCCTCTACCCCTTTACATACGCTGTTCCTTCAAATATTATGTACCTTGAAAATGGCCGTCAGGGCCGAAACCGGTAATGAAACATACAAAGTTTGCTCTTCTTATTTGTTTGGGTGATATTGATGGGCGGAATTTCATAATATTTTCCCCATATTCATTCTTAAGATTTCCTCAGTAGAACTGCTTCATTTGCCACGAGAGATATTCGAAAGCATAAAAGTATTGTGCTCTTGAGTTTTCTAATAATTATTTACTCTATTTACCTTTAATCTTGATAAAAAAGTATATCCCTGGATTACTCTCAATTCACAATAAATGAAATATATTTGATCTATAAAATAATTACCGTCTACCACCGCGTTCTCACATAGTAAAATCGAATTGAATATTTATTAACTATAAGATATCAAAAAATCAGTTGCGGTAAACAGCGGTTTCTGTTAGTTATTCGACAATTTGTGACATCACTACGCCAACGGCTCTTCGCGTCAGGTCGTTGGTTGCATGTATAAACAATGAAATTTCAGACAACTTTCAAATCCGTCGTACCTTTTTTAAATAGCATAGAAACTCTTTATTACATATCTAGTTAACAAAAAGGCTTACTTTTATTCCTCATATATTGTTTAAATACTCAAAATATTTGGAACGAGATTTGAGGACATTAGTTTTAATGCTTTCAAAGAAATAAACCATAACTAATTATACATAAACTAGCTAAAGTGTCATATAAATTGTAACACAAAATACCCCGCTTCGGGGTGGAAGGGCACCACATACATGTGTGTCCGTGCAAAAAAAGTTAATGCTGCAATTCACGAAAAAATACAAAAACAAAGATTTGATCTGTCCCCTATAAGGCGTGTAGTCCATGGTTTTATCCGAAACATTCCACGAACTCTAAGCAGTGTTTTTGGAAAAGTGAGAGAAATTTCTCTGAAGAAAAATTTCGCAAAAATCTACTGAAAATCGTTAACTTTAGCCAGCTTTCTTCGATTTCGGTTCGCTGTAAAGTGAGAGCTTCGGAAGCCGTGGCGACTCGAAACGCTTTGAGGATTACGCTTTCGGATATAAAAGTCAATAACTAAAGTTCTCTTCGAGATATCGTGAAGAAACAAAGTGTAAATGAAAATTACAACATTTATGTCGTTTTCTCTTGCGACAAGTTCTTCCTCACGTGACAAAAACCAAAATGTTTCAGACGACGTACAATAGGACTACACGACGAATTTTTTTTAAGTTACGTTCTAACTAAATTTTTTTTACTAAGATCTGGTTACTCGAAAATAAATCTCATGTGACATTTAATCATCCTGATGATACAATGAGCAATTGAAGAAAAAGTCTGCCTTTTATGTTGGTTTTTAAGAGAGTAATAGCAGTTTCAAAAATGTTCCTTTTTTGCCATAAATCTTATACTTTTTTTAATTTGCATTACGTTTCTTGGATCAGTCATAATTACATGAATCTCAACGCTAGATATGGCTTTTATTATTTTAATATTTAAAATTTTAAAAATATACATAATATTTTCAAAAACAAACAGAAAATTTTCATTCTTAAAAGCTTAAAATAAATGTGGAACATTTCTTTGCACTCCCGGTCGAGGAAATGAAAAATTAATTTAAGCTCTGATGTTCTTTTCGGATGAGAATTCACAAGAAACCTAAAATAAAAATTTTCACGTCCAAAGTGCAAACTTTACGCTATGGTGGAAAACGTGGCGTTTGCTTTCGCTAAACATGGAACTAAGAATTCCAACTTTTGAAAATCGGAGGTATGAATTTAAACTGACGTAATTAACTGACGCATTGTCCGAAAAGTAAGTGGATATACGTATTTCTTAAGACTGGGCCATTACTGAGAATAATAGATTTTAATTTGTTTAACAGTCATTCACCATCTTCTTTCGCGCCTTCGTAAAAGTCCTGTTCTTACGCCACTCTCATTGCAAAAATATTGCACAATCACGAAAAAGAGTTTTGAATTTCCTTGGAAGCATCTTAAGCTAACGAAAAATATTTAGCTTTTTTAAGCTAGCAACTAAGATTTCCTAACCTGCTGGAGCAAAAACATTTTCAACGATATAGTTAGCATTTGTTTTTCCACAGGACTGCTTCTTCGCAATAGAGAAAGAAATTAATTTGAGACAATTTATTCCCGCAATCTTGAGTATTATAACTATGATGGTGCTTTACACCATGAGAGGTATCTGTAACCTCCACAGCTGTGATCGACCCTTTTTCTTTAGTGTCATGTTTCTTTAAAAAGGATGCAGTTGTTCAATTCTTCTGAACCTGATCTTGTAAATTTTTATGTTTCGTCAACTAAGCATGATTTTTAAGAGCACCTAAACTTAATAGAAAAGGTTTGGTTGCAAACTGTATATAATGCGTATGAATTGTTCTTTCTTGTTGTACTGAACAATAGTATTTCTTTCTTTTTGGTGGCAAGGAATCTTTTGCCGCATTATCCGACATGGTGGATTGAATTCCCTCTTTAAAATTTAATGTAAATGTAAAATTGTTGTAAACATTTCTCTCGAAATACTTGTACTATTTAGTAATGAATAGAATACTTTATCATGGCTTTTACAGCTAACGTCGCTCATCGGATCAATTAAATACTTTAAGCAAATATTATAAATGGATAAAATAATTTACCTTTGTATCTACTTAGCACGTATCGCCAACAAAACGGTGTTGAAGTTTACCTTCGTTTACGCTATGATACGAGAATATGGTTCAATCCTTTAAAATTAATTAGTGGATTGAAGAGAATTAAATTTTGGATGCAACAAAGATAGAAGAGAATGCGAATAAATTAAAGCAAGAAATACTTCCTGAAGTTATATATTTCCACGCACAGTTATCAATTTTAATTGATCGAAAATGTAAGGAGTACTTAGGATACCAGGAGAGACTAAACAGTTTCCTTTCGGTTATTGGCTATTGGATCCAAACTGAAGAATGATTAACATTTGAGTCCATAAGAAGTGGCACCATGTGACGAACTGAGAAGAACAGCGTTCCGTTTAGTATTCATATGAGACTTGTTGAGGGTCTTGTTATGTAAAAGCGGATCCCTCAGAGGCGGAAAGTCCAAAATCCGGAAGTCTTCCGGTGAAAACGGGAGAGTTGGCAATCCCACTCATTGCGCGCAAAAAATGGGTGCATAGGCAAGGATTAGAAAATTAACTTAAATTTAAAAAAAATAGATAAGGTAAGAAACGGAGAAGTATACAGAAGAATAGAAGAGGTTAAATCAATATGGAGCATCATCCGGAAAAGAAGAATCAGATTGATTTGACATATTTTGAGACACAATGGATTTGTTAGGAACGTACTTGAAGGCAAAATAGAAGGAAAAGCACCATGAGGAAGACCAAGGGACGATTATATTATCCAAATAAAGAGAGATACAAGAAAGAAGAGATATCAGGATGTAGTAAAGTTAGAACTAGAGAGAGAGGACTGCAGTCTACGGATTGAATGACCTATGATGATGAGGATGCGAGTATTGCACTTGGAGCACTTATTCCTTGTATTGTTAGGTCCTCCTAAATCTCGTCTTCCTCGCGGTTCCCACTTGTCATTCTATTAATCGAGCATCTTTCTTTGCAATAATCCCTCTCCCTCCAGATGGTTTTAAGAACTATTTGCCCGACCGTTTCGAGCATTTATTTATATGCACGTCGGCTTCTTGGAATACAGTCAAATCGTAACTTAATTCGTTATCGTAACTCGTAACGTCGTTTTTCCGTGAGTTGAATTCACCGTCATTCGATGAGATCCTCGGAATTTATAGAAACTTCAATTTGGTGTAGTTGCTTTCAAGCTGTCACGAGAAATCAGTCGGTCGTTTTCTTCTTCCATCAAATTTCGGATTCCAACCATTCGCAGTTCTTCGTGCGGAACATCGAATCTTGCCTCTCAATTTTATTCGTAGACGAACATGTTTGATCATTTAGACATCGCGTTCTTATGAGAAGTGACTGTTTTTAGAATATTAGAGATAGCTCATTTCATCAAAAGATTTTAATAACATGTAAAAGTGGGACAAACCATTACAATATCTCTCGCTTACGAATACGTTGCTGTTTCAACATATTTGTTGAACCACAAAGCGCGCTTTTCATTTTTAAATTCGATTAAAATTTAACAGAAAAAAAAACAAAAATTATCAAATAAGAGGCATAGAGAAACGACTGTACATAGGGTATTCACACAGATACATCAAGCTTGAATAACATGTATCCAACTGCACTGCGTGCGGTTCAACACGTATGCGTGTTAAAACAGCGAAGTAGCATTCCTAGAGACACATGCGTCATTTATTCCTAATAAATCTTCTATGTATTTTGAAAATTTGGTTATTCCTTTTATGTTTCATCGCTATAGCCGATTTCAATAAAATAGTCCTCACTAGCAAAATCATGAAACATGTTTTTACTCCCTCCGAAAACGAGATATCGGAGGGATCAAGGGAAAGAGTAGCAAACAGGAGGCTATCGTGTGCTCTTCTTTTCCCTATGTCAACTTCTACTATATTGCAGCCTCACTTAACTTCATCGCCTTAATCTCCAAGCGGATGCTTTTACCGAAAACTGAACAATAATCACAATAAGACATTCGTGGATAAGTTTCTGTTGAAATGTCATGCATGGTATGAATTGAAAATTTCTCATCGAGGAAACATTTAGTAACATACGAAATCATTGCAGGGGAGAGGAAAATTTGACAGATTGGATTTATAATAGCCTCATTATTTTACACCACTTGCGCGACAACTATTTTCGCCGAGGTCTGCGTTGCATCAGTAATTTACGTTCGTTTTTTATGTCATCTTCCACTGTAAGGATTTTGACTCCCACAGAATATGAATAATAATAAACCTTCCTTGAAGTTTTCCTACAATAGTAGAAGGAAAATAAACATGCATCTCTAAATGCATCTTCCTGAAAGCTCTCAGAATTCTCAGAATATACTTTTTCATATTCATTTTAGACATTCATTTTCAAAATCTTTCACAGCATGACAAAGGTGGAAACTGGATGAAATGATGCAATTTTTGATAGATGGAAAGACTGTGTTTCTTGAAAGATAGACCCAAATACATCGAGTCAAAAAATTATCTGTTCCAAATATTCTTGAAAGTATCACTTCCTTAATTTTGCTTTGACTATGACACTATTTAGCTTCAATTAAATTGCACTTTGCTGTTAGGTTAGGGCAGGTTAAACATTTTTAATCCGAAGTCGGCATACTTTCTCTTAAAAGTAAATAATCAAAGCTATCCTAAGGTGGCTTTCGTCATCTATTGAGTATGAAACAAATGAAATTTCCCCGATTTTCAGCGATAAACATGTCTCCACCTCTTCAATGTAATTATGGCGTGATCAATCTCTCCATTTCACGCCATGCTTTGGCACCCAATTGGTAATTGAGCACGTAAATTAGAATTTCATTTGCCATTCATGACACACTTGTGTTTGAGAAACGTTCAGTAGTACCTCTATTGATCAGTGAAATTTCCGTATACTCTTTCACGCTTCTCCATGTTTTCCGGTTTATTTCCAATTTCCCGGTTAAGCCTTGTGAAATGTTTACCCCTGCAGCTGACTTTAGGTACTTGAGTCTCCAGGAAATTAGTCAATGGGTGAATTTAAGAAATGGTCCTTCAGGTTCATGTTGCAGTCTTGAGCCTTAAAAACAATCAGCACACGTTGTACAATATTTCTTTGAGTTGCATCTTCCTAATTTCCCACGGAACACGTCTTTAAGTACAGGCAGCCTTCATGAGATTTGCTTCATAAGACCAAGTACGTGTATGATGTGAAAGAGTAGCTAAAGTAATTTCTCATCATGTACCAAGGTTTTACGTGGGACGATTTTTTTCCTGGAGTAGGAACACCTAGATATAGCCAGTCAGTTCTTTTCCAATGAAGACATTGATCGACTGTCCCATAAACGCAAGAAGTAGGGATACTTTGTGATACTGACGCTCGTCCCACAATATATTTAGTATTTTGAAGTCCCACAAACCAGCTATCGATGATCTTCAAATTTGATTTTGTCAAGTAATACGAGCAAATCTTAACTTTCCTCCAGAAGTACTGAGTGTTCAATGGAAGTTCCGTGAAGTAATTTCCATTATGCAGAATTGTTGTTTAGGGCTTGTTTACGAAGAGTATATGCATAACAGCTATTACGAAGTTTCACATTTTGTTTCAAACTGTCTTATGAGTCTACGTCATTGTAGAAAACGTGATTTTCCTCTTTGAAATAAAAATTTTAATATCCTCTCCATACATGTGGCTGTACAACGAAAATGACGCTCCGGATGAGAGAAGACTTTTTATCTCCCAGTTTTGATAACGAAAATTTAGCTGAATCTTTATGCACATAAGTTTCTTAGGAGAGCGTTTGAATCACTGAAAGAAACCGCTTCATCTAACAATAAGTAGTCGTCCTTTCCTGGAATTGCATCTTCTTTCGCATCCAATAATATATGTCTGTTCGTTGTGTTTTAATAGCGTTTAAGCCACAAATATAAAAAAAAATCCCTTACAATATATAACAGCCTTCTATAGACATATTGCACCAGAATCTAATCCCTAATACTGATTTATCTTTCTTATACGCTTGAAAAAAGACTGTTGTAGGATTAAAAATAGTACAGACCTGGGATTCGACGCGTGCCCTTCTGTGGTTATAATGAGGCATCTTTAAAATCGTTAGATAAAGCAATTCTTTGACGTCACTCCGGCGAAACGTCATCGTCAAAAATGAACTCCCTCAATTTGCAAGTAAACCTGACGTGATAACATTCTTTTAGTATCTTTCCTGAATTCATCATGCAAAAATCCATAATATTCAGAAAAATTCACATCAGATTTTTGGTCGCAATCCAGTGTAATTACTAGCACATTTAAGTTATCTAAAATGCTAGAAATTTCTGAGCATGAAAACTTCATTAAAATCTATTCCCTGTTTAAAGATTAGAGTCAGTATGGAGGGCTTACGGGGGAAAATATCAACGTAATTTGCCGTAAGCAAAGAAGTTTACGGGTCGCCTTTACGCGGAGCTACGGATTCGGAAAGGTATAATTAAGATTCGTAATGTACATTGACCAATTCAAACTTAAGTTCTGATAAAATTTGAATGAAAATAACTCTATCAACACAAAAGTGAAAATTTTTATGTATTTATGGCAAAAACAACAAAGTTAAGGGCGAAAATTGAATGAATTACCGAGTTCTTACCCGTGAACATTTTTTGAAACTGCCATTACTCACAATCCAACATAAAATACTGACTTTTTTCTTCAATTGCTAATTGTATCATCTGAATGCATAAAAATTACAAGAGATTAATGTTAGAGCAACCACATCTTAGTAATATTTATTTAGTTGGAACGTAACTGAAGAAAAAATTCGTCGTGTAGTCCTATTTGTACGTCGTCTGAAACTTTTTGGTTTCTCACGAGAGGAAGAATTTGTTGCAAGAGAAAACGAGCTAAATATTGTAATTTTCATTTGGAGTTTGTTTGGATACGATATCTTGAGTAGAACTTTAGTTTTTGACTGTCATATCTAAGAGCGTAATCCACTTCACGCGTCGAATCGCCGAGACTTCGAATCCTCACAGTTTCATTGCGGACCGAAATCGAGGAAAGCCGGCCGAAGTCGATAGTAATTTAATCTTTATTATCTTATTTTTAAGTAAAATAAAGTTTATGTAAATTTCTCATTAATTTATTTTTGGTGAATATATTTGACTTGAGATTGGATAATTAAATTCAGTATAAATTTAATTGAGAATTTAATATCGTGATTATAGCCACTATCGCATTTTAAATTATGTTTCCCCAAGCGTCAGTGAATTTATTTCAAGCTTAGTAAAAAAATGCACAGCAATAAAATTAATACAAAATTGAAAAAAATTCTATATAATTTTAGTGGTATTTACAGTCTTTGCGAGTCGTGGCTTCTTAGTCATATATAAAACGCAAATGAAAATCGCAGCAACGCAATTTCATGGTGAGGTGCATGTACACTGTCTCAGTGTGATTTGTTGTAAATTATATATACGTCATGTTCCATGCTTTCAATAAATTCACGAAGGCCAGGGGTATATAATAAAAATCCTATAGTATGCATTTTAAGAACTTAGTGATTCATAAAATCAAAAACAATCAGAAAGAAGCACCCGTTGATGCTTTTAAGCGGTCGAATGAGTAGAAAAGTGGTATTCTGCTGTTAATTGTAAGCTACACATCCGAGCAGCAGAGGCAGCGAAACAGACACGCGCAGCGATTTACTGCTAGTGGAGCCTAAGGGTCCAGAAGGAGAAGAGAAGCCTCGAAGTCGCTACGTCCTAATCACCCGACTTTGTTCATTTTACTTGAAATTTCAAAATTATGAGAATTGCCACTTTAGAGGAATAAGTACGTTCGCACCATTTCCATTCCTTTCTCCTGAATACAAATGTTATGTCGTAATTTTGGATGAAAGAATTCATGATGATGAATCTTATACCTGCAGGAGGAGCGGATTAAATAGGGGATATCCACAGGTGTTAGCTACAATTTGACCTTCAGTGTAGCATATAAAGTATCCATGCTAAAATATTAAAAACACTATCTATCACACGGTTAATTTGTGTAATGAAAATGCACCTTGTCAAATGCTTAAAAATTCTTCCATCATATTCACAATGGAACAGAAAGTTAATGGGAAACGGCACCACTAGCATTACTACAAAACATTTACATTGATAAGTATCGATTTTTTCTCACCAAAGGAATTAACTATTCGTTTATTATTTCGATAACAATCTTTTTGTCAAATTTTCAAACCCATACTAAACCCGCTTAAGACGTGGGGACCAAGGGAAAACGGTTTTATAAACAGAAGAGCGTTTTGTTAAGGACAAGACATGTCTGTTGCACATTAGAAAACAGAAGGGAATAAGTTGCTACACTGTATATTATAGTTACTTTTCACAAAGTATCAAGGTTGGCAAGATTACCGTTTTAAAATATTAATAAATAATTATTAAATAAATATTTATAAAAATATTTTTGAATCTCAAAGTTGAATTTTATACTGAAGTATTATATAATAAAGACCTTTACTGTGTGCAATTTTCATATTTTTATCTGGTCCCCCAACCAAGATATTAGAAGTGGAAATTTGAAAAAAATTCAAAATTGTGTTTTTTAAAGATGAATACTTTTTAAAGGGTAATCTTGCCAACACTGATACTTTGTTAAAAGTAAGTATAACACATAGTGTAACAGCCCATAAAATATTAAGGCTGAGAAATAGTTCTTTTTTTGAAAAGTTTCTCGTCAAAAGTTGAATTTTGTTCATTTTTGACCAATAAATTTAAGGTGTTAAAAAATGTTAAAAAATACATATAGTTGGGTAATTATGGTTCACGTTCATAGGCCAGAGTGTACTGAAATCAATGCAGATTATTTGAAAGTCTTAGGGTAACCCATTGCTGAATAATTGAAGAATTTGTAGATACCTGCAAACGCGAAAAACCGCGTGCGGCCATGTACAAAAATGGCCGCCATCTCCAAACAGTAAACATTAAAAATATTTTTAAAATACTTTTGAGCTCTCTAAACTTAAGGGCATCTACACACCAAAGATTAATTTTTTCTAAGATGGTCGAGCAACCAGTGTTGGGCCACTTGGTATGGATTGACCCTCCTGCAAATTGTTCGTTACTGGAAATGCTAAAATTCCAGATTATTATTGCCTCCTATTAGCATATCCTATCCTTCATTCTAACCATTACTTTCGTATGGACCAAAACCGTGTATTCTTAGGTAAAAATGAATAAGGTCGGCTCCAACAATCGCATTGGTAGTCAAGGGGACTCGTTTGTGGACTCGAAATTTCACAAAATATCCGTTTATTTTAACCGAATTCTCGCCATTTCCACTCGATAACGATATTTCATGACCTAAATAATATACTTTGCTCATTTTTCTTTCTTTTGGTGCTAGTCTAGTCTATTTTGTACGGCTATTACTTTAATTTAATTTTGCAAAAGAAATGTAGTCTTTATACTTATATCTATACAACCGATAAAAGTGAGGTTTACGTGCATTTCTTATGAGAACGGTATTTCATGTCTGGGTTCAAACTGGGGGCCTTTCTCAGTTTCTTTTATTGTATAAAACACTCCTGTATTAGAGCAAACAAAAACAAATATTCAAATCGTTCAAGCCGTTTTTGAGTTTTAGCGGGACTAAAGAACAGCAATTTATGATTATATGGATTAAAACGGTCTGGAGCACCGAAAAAGGCTAAATCAAGCTCAATTCTACAAACATAGTCACTGGATTGCAAATTACAGCTCCAGACAGAAACTGAGGAATGATTTTCTGAAGAAAAGGAAACGATTGTTTGCGTTGGCGGCACTCAATCACGAGAAACACCAACACAAAAACAGACGTATAGAAAACGGTACACAAATACCGGCAACGATGGAACGGAGAAAATAGAAATAAAAAGAAGAAAGGGGTGAGAGGCAACCATTCAATTAACATGGTATTCCCGAGCTAATGCAAGTGGACCGAGGAAAATGAGATACTTGCAGGTGCTGAAAAGAGAACTTAAAATGTGAATATCTGGAAAAACTCGAGGAAATCCTCAAACTCCAAAAAATCCACTGACCTACTGTAACAATATATATTGCGTATACTAAACGATGTCCTCATTTTTTCCTAAAATGGTGGACCCCTGCCACTGAATTCGCTGGTTAACGACACTTCCATTACTTTCTCCTCTCGAAAAAACGGTCGCTACAATATTTACGCGATAAGTGCGTCGCAGAGAAAAGCAATTCTCCTTCTTCAGTAACAATCAAACATTTGTCAAATCAGCATGTCATGGAAAGAGCAGAATGTTTTGATGCATTTATCATAGATTTCAATGGAATATACGATTCACAATTCGAAGGAATTGTTACTGCTGAGTCCCATTAAATCCGTGTCGAAAATGCCATCAAATTTAATTACGGGTATAAATGTTAATTTTGTAATGTTTTATACGAATAATTCGTACATGATCACACACATAGCTAATCAGAATTTTGAATAGTATGCGGTTGGGACGCAGCTGAGCTATGTTGCCATGAGGAGGGGAGATCCGAGTAAAAACTACTCGAAGAGTGTGGAAAGAGGAGAAGCAAGCAACTGGTGCGAAGGATATAATCCATTAGGAGAAGGGGATAAAGAAAGAGACACCTTTTTTAATGAGACAATGGAGAAAATCGCATTTAAAAGGATTTTCCGAGAAAGGACGTATCTTATGGACGTTTAATTGAGCTATCTGGAAAAAGGGGAAGTCACAGAATCATAAAATATGAGGTCGAGCGATATCGGGCAAAACTCGTCCACGATTTACGTCGATCATGGTGACACTGGCGTACCTATCGACATTTGTTTCTTCGACGGAACTAATGAGTTGACGATTTAAGTTATGGGACTAAGAAAACCAGAAACATCAGAAAATATCCACCGATAAGAATTAATATGAGAAGGGTTTTTCACTACAACTAGCTTTGGTCCGTAAGAAAAGGATATGTATTAAAAGTTAAAATATTCCCGCAGCCGGTGAGAGAGGCGTTAAAGCAAAGTACATATGAAACGATGAAAGAAGCGTCCAGAGTATGGCGGCCGAAAGATGGCATACAGATGATACGAACCACGTCTTCCATCCACGCATCCATGCTCCCTTACATCACTGCAGACTCCGAAACTGCACACACACTCACACACTAGAGCACTTTCCGAACACCTGTTTTGGGATCACGCAGATGACCACGGCATCCCGCGGTCGGTGGCGACACCTATCGGTGGCGAGCCGAAGGAGCATCGTGCTCGCCACGCCCCTCCGCGGTCATCAACAACACTAAATGGCCACGGAAAGAAAAACGTTACAGTAGTATTAACCATATTTATGAACTGATGGAATCCAATTTTATAGGTGAACAATTGGAATGCGAACAATTCTCTGCAGTGACAGAAAACTTCCAAAATCATATGTTCGCTAATCAAGAGAAAGTGATGCACTCTTCGCATTTCCTTGTCTTTCTTAACACACGGTCAAACGTGCTGCTAAAAAACGTGTTCACTCAATCATTACGACCGCTTAGGGCTCTGTTTCGCTATTATGCACAAATGTTTGTGTGAGCGTGCTCACAAAAACGGCCAAAAATTTTTCGCATGAACCGTGTTCATGCACACATTTTGAGCGCGTAGGGTCACTAGCTACATGTTTGAAATCAATCTGTCAGGACGAAATCTTTCGAGCAGCGCTGGAAAATTAGTTCACGGCAGCGTTTGGCGATGGTTGAAGAAGGAAATACCTCATCCTTTCATCCTACATACCTTTTAAACCCCACCCCTCATGTCATCAAGAAAATCACTGAATAAACTATGATTTGTTGAGAAGAACCATTTTAAAATCAGAGGAAAATGAAAGGGGGTTACAATAGGAAAGATGGAGAGCGAAATTGTAGAATTCACGGAACACCGGGAAAAAACAAAACCTAGTCGCCTACTCTGGATTTCACGGAATTCGAGATTCGCCAATACTGGTTCCCTCATACCCGTGTTTCTTTGTTCAATAAGTGATGTTACCAACTACAGTAGATAACCAACCATTCATTCATCCATACCCTCTGCTTCCGTTACATTCCCTTCCTTCCCGTCAAAGAAGCAGTCATTGTCGCTACACCGGCAATTTCCGAATCCGACATGTTCTCTTCAGAAATTCACTAATTTGAACCTATTGTGAGATTCGTCCAAATTCTCGCTACGTGTATGAGTATGCATCATGTGAGCGCCAACACGTTTTTGTTTGACCTTTATTAAGTTTGATTTTCTGCAATCGCACGTCATGATGCTAATGCTTATCTATTTACGTTTAGCATTCACTCACGAATACTTGAGCGTGATATTCACCACTGTGTGCCCACGCTCATTTCTGCGACTGCTCGATCAAAAACACAAATTTGTAATGGAATACAAAAAGATACAGTAAAGCCATTGTTTCAATAACTGAGATCAACTTACTGCATCATTTTAATTGCTCTAAATTCACAAGTCGTCCTTTATTTTGAGATTTCATGGCTTCAATATTTTTTTGACAAAAAAAATTACAACTAAAAATTGTGACTTGACTGGGACTCGAACCCAGGTCCAGGAAGGTATTTTAACCAACTGAACTACTAAGCCACGCCTTTCACTTTGTAATCGGGAGCTTATATGAGCAAGGAAGTAGTGCTCCACTTTATGAGAGTTGTTGGGCCACATTGTCTTCAAACAGCATCCCAATTTACTTTTTATTAATTTAACAGTTCAATATAATAAAAACACTTCTCAACTGCCTTCCGTATGACTAAGGTTGATTATAGCTCGCGATCGTCTCTATATCTTCATGCGATGAGTGATATTTTCTGTTTCCGCTCCAGATGTTTTGAGTATCATTTACCTTATCTCTGCTATGAAACAGTCCCAAACGTGATTCATTGACGAGGAAAAATGTCCTCAGCGTTATTCGAGCATCGAAGGCAATTAAATAAATTAATCAATAGATCTTTAAGTATGCGTGGGATAAATTTTACCAAACATAGCATTAAGCCAAATTAAATGGCTGTAATGAAGTTAAGAAAGTCCCATTTAAAGTCCGAGTGAGATGATGCGTTGACATTAGTCGAGATCGTCCGTAATCGCCCCTACAGCTGGAGTGCACCGTCAAACAAAATAAGCAATAACTTCGTAAACATGTGGAATATTTACATCGGAACAAAAGCATTAAATAGCTAAAAGTTTATACTATATTTAAAAACAATATTAAGAGTGCTGCGAAAACTGAGGTAATATCGTAAATACGTTCTCCTACCGGGAATAGAACCAGGGACCGCTTTCACCTAAGGTGAATGCTCAAATCGTCCTGTTATATGGAAGAATGTTAATTTGCAAGTCCTGAAATCAAAACCGTTATTAGCATCATGAACTATCTTATAACAACGAATAAGAAGAATGGTTGACCCAAAAGATTCAAGCACAACATAAAATAGAGGAGTATGGAGGGCTTACGGGGGAAAAACTCAACGTAATTTGCCGTAAGCAAAGAAGTTTACGGGTCGCCTTTACGCGGAGCTACGGATTCGGACAGGTATAATTAAGATTCGTAATGTACATTGACCAATTCAAACTTAAGTTCTGATAAAATTTGAATGAAAATAACTCTATCAACACAAAAGTGAAAATTTTTATGTATTTATGGCAAAAACAACAAAGTTAAGGGCGAAAATTGAATGAATTACCGAGTTCTTACCCGTGAACATTTTTTGAAACTGCCATTACTCACAATCCAACATAAAATACTGACTTTTTTCTTCAATTGCTAATTGTATCATCTGAATGCATAAAAATTACAAGAGATTAATGTTAGAGCAACCACATCTTAGTAATATTTATTTAGTTGGAACGTAACTGAAGAAAAAATTCGTCGTGTAGTCCTATTTGTACGTCGTCTGAAACTTTTTGGTTTCTCACGAGAGGAAGAATTTGTTGCAAGAGAAAACGAGCTAAATATTGTAATTTTCATTTGGAGTTTGTTTGGATACGATATCTTGAGTAGAACTTTAGTTTTTGACTGTCATATCTAAGAGCGTAATCCACTTCACGCGTCGAATCGCCGAGACTTCGAATCCTCACAGTTTCATTGCGGACCGAAATCGAGGAAAGCCGGCCGAAGTCGATAGTAATTTAGTCTTTATTATCTTATTTTTAAGTAAAATAAAGTTTATGTAAATTTCTCATTAATTTATTTTTGGTGAATATATTTGACTTGAGATTGGATAATTAAATTCAGTATAAATTTAATTGAGAATTTAATATCGTGATTATAGCCACTATCGCATTTTAAATTATGTTTCCCCAAGCGTCAGTGAATTTATTTCAAGCTTAGTAAAAAAATGCACAGCAATAAAATTAATACAAAATTGAAAAAAATTCTATATAATTTTAGTGGTATTTACAGTCTTTGCGAGTCGTGGCTTCTTAGTCATATATAAAACGCAAATGAAAATCGCAGCAACGCAATTTCATGGTGAGGTGCATGTAAACTGTCTCAGTGTGATTTGTTGTAAATTATATATACGTCATGTTCCATGCTTTCAATAAATTCACGAAGGCCAGGGGTATATAATAAAAATCCTATAGTATGCATTTTAAGAACTTAGTGATTCATAAAATCAAAAACAATCAGAAAGAAGCACCCGTTGATGCTTTTAAGCGGTCGAATGAGTAGAAAAGTGGTATTCTGCTGTTAATTGTAAGCTACACATCCGAGCAGCAGAGGCAGCGAAACAGACACGCGCAGCGATTTACTGCTAGTGGAGCCTAAGGGTCCAGAAGGAGAAGAGAAGCCTCGAAGTCGCTACGTCCTAATCACCCGACTTTGTTCATTTTACTTGAAATTTCAAAATTATGAGAATTGCCACTTTAGAGGAATAAGTACGTTCGCACCATTTCCATTCCTTTCTCCTGAATACAAATGTTATGTCGTAATTTTGGATGAAAGAATTCATGATGATGAATCTTATACCTGCAGGAGGAGCGGATTAAATAGGGGATATCCACAGGTGTTAGCTACAATTTGACCTTCAGTGTAGCATATAAAGTATCCATGCTAAAATATTAAAAACACTATCTATCACACGGTTAAAAGTAGAAAATGTTAGTTAATGAGTAGAAAAGTGGTATTCTGCTGTTAATTGTAAGCTACACATCCGAGCAGCAGAGGCAGCGAAACAGACACGCGCAGCGATTTACTGCTAGTGGAGCCTAAGGGTCATTCTATGCTATTCTTTTTGTTAACTAATTCTAGCAACAGTGCTGTGGATTCTGGACGAAGAAAAATGGAAGTAGGCAATGATAGAATTGTTTATAATACTCGCTAAGAGGAGAATCTAACATCTCTCATATAAGCTTAATTTTATGGCACAGGATAATCAAAAACGAATATTTTGAATCTTTTCAAAATACTCATAATTTGAAACCGAAATCTAATATCGAGGATTAAAATATGAGACTTTTTAGAATATCGTCCTATTTCTAACTCGATTCAATTTGGTATGATGATTTTGTAAAATTTATTTTGTAATAGAAATGGAACTTCCATCGATTAAATTAAACATTACATGCATTCTTTTGAGGAAGATTTAAATTAATTCAATGAGGATACATAGGTAGATTCAAGAATTAAGAAGAGCTCATCTTTACTCATAAAAGCTCCCGATTACAGAACTGAACATGCGGGTCTTGGTAGTTCAGTGGCTAGAATACCTACCCGGAAAGTGGGAGACCTGGGTTCGAGTCCCAGTAAAATCAGAATGTTTCATTTCTCGTAGAGCCTTGGGTCAGACGCACAACTTCGAGTGCAAAGTTTCATTTTACTCCATCTATTAAAGGTATTAATTGAGATCTAGGGGAAATTCATTTTAAATCCAATTAGAATTAACACTTTTACAGTCCACAACTTTACATCGGGTGAAATTGGAAGTTTAATGAGTCTGCTAAGGAGGGAAGTTTCATCTAATTACCACTACGAACAGAAACTTGCAGCCTTCCCTTCCCTCCTTAAGAGACTCATTAAAATTCCAATTTCACCCGATAATTACCAAAAAGGACTAAATACTATTCAAACTATAGCTAGGAATAACGGTTACCTCTCGTCCTTAATCAATAAATTACATGCCAAGAAATTGAGAAAAACTGCAATCCATTCTATTTTCACTCCTTCCACTCCGAAATGGCTAAATTTTAAGTTACATTTAATCGGCGATACTTCATACAAAACTTGCAACCTATTTTCAAAAAAAATATTTCATACCGCATTTCATATGCTAAGATGCAGTATTTAAGTATGCGGTATGAAATACCGCAGCAACAATACACTTGTAATGGTAAAGATTCTATAAATCTTAGATTCTATAAACTTTAGTGAACCCCCTGTGCAAACCTGGGATTTATAGAATCAATTGCAAAGAATGTGAAATCAGTTATATACACGAGAGTATTACAAATATTTCCACCAGATTCAATGAACACCGCAGAGCTTTCATTACTAAAGCCCCTCAGAGATCACATTTTGCGGAACATCTTATATTCGAGAATCAACATTCTTAATTTTCATCGGTAGACCTACATCCCTGCTCTAAACGCATTAAATCGATTCACTTGGTAAAATTCAAATTCTCCATCACCTGCACCATTCCCCTTGCCAACGAATTTCTTTTCAACGAGAATCCCTCTACATCGTTTACTAGCATTTTCTGTTCATTACCTCCTCCACCTCCGCTTAATTATTTATGATTCATACAATTGTTCCCTTTAAACCTCCCATTCCCTTACCACCCTCTGATTAGTACTTAAGCTGTTACACGGAAGCCTCGGTGTCTGAAGATCGTGTAATGTCACTTCGAAACCAGGGTCGGCTGTATTTGTAAAATAGTGGAAACTTTAAATTCTAATTGCACACGTAGCTTTGTGTAGAAATAGCGTAGGCAAAGTCGAGCTAATTAATACATTTTCCCAAAATGGTCGCACGTTATTTCCTGCGTATCACTCCAGACTAAACGAAGTTAATTAATCGTAAGTACAATACAATCAATACAATGTATTGGAAATCATGAAGTACACCAAATGCTTTTCTCACTTCATGAGATCAATACATGGGTAAATTGGTCTTGTCAAAATGTATATTACATAGTAGCTCAGAGGTAAGAATAATGTTAATTCATACCATTCCTAGGAAATTAGGAGTCATTCAAGTGTATTAATTCTCTAAGGAATGAGCAACTCGCGAATTTGTCTTCCTCCGACTATTTTTTTTTCTGAGATGAGTAATAAGTATTCAGGGAGTCGAAGATATTCAGTTATCACCTTCGCAAACTGGATATCGCAATTTTTAGAACGGATCGTGGTATAAAATTCAACCATGAATGATGATGACCAATTTTATGCTACGATCAGTTCCAAAAATCGAGGTATCCAATTTGCGAAGGTGATAACTGAATACACTCTTATTGTAACAACAAATAATAAGGATATGCCGCTTTTTCTACAGAAAATCCTTATTCGAAAAGAACCAGTTACGGTGAAAAATCGCAGCGCGTTTGTTTCGCTGCCAAAAATCTGCTGCTCGGCTACTCACGCGGGTGGTGCCGCAATTTTATGAGCTGTGCCCGCCCGTGAGGTGTTCTGGAGGCAACAGGAAGCGCCTATTTTCGGCGCGAATTCAAAAACTCCTCACAGCGTTGCAATATGTTGCAGTCACAATCAGTTCAGCTTCTGAGTGGGTGTTCGTTTCGCTGTAATTCTTGCTTTTTGATATGGCTTGGTGAACTCTTCGTTTAAAATTTCAGCTTGGTTCTTTATCGGGAAAAGAATGAACAAGAAATTGATAGTATACCTCTCATCTCATCCTGGATCAGACGATTTGGTGCAAAGTTTACTATGAAAAATCCCACGGGTAGATGCCAATTTTTTAAAGTTGAAGTTTGGAAAGCCTCAGATTACAAATTGCCCTGAGGCTATGCTAACAATTACACCAGAAATTCAACTTTGGAAACAGTTCAGGAATGGAAATTTATATTTACTATTTGCCCCGGACGAAAATTTCGCAGACGAAAACTGATACTCGAATTCCCCAACCAAATAGATTTCAACATACACTATAATCGTTACATATGAACACACAAACACTAAGACATACAAATACACATCTTCATATTCTGTATCAGTGTTTGTTTCGATATACTTCGTTTGTAGCGATAGAAATCATTACATCATATCCAGGAACGAAATTCTATGAGCAAAGAAAAAGTCTTGCGTTTTCTAATAAACCACTTGAGCCTAAATAAATCCCTAACATAGAGAGAGTCATAATATGCCATAAAAGTTTTGAAAATTTCCTTTTAGCAATATAATCATGAATAGTTCGCGTCATCGCTATAACGATCTACGTATTTTATCGTATAGCAAATACCTCAATCACTCGATGAATTTGCCACATAACGAATTTAGACAACACATACCTTCTGCATCCGCGTTACTTATTTATTTTCTATATTTTTCTTTACAAACACGAAATATAGAAATAACCGAAATCACCGAATCAGAGTTTTTCGACTGATGAAAGATATCCATCAAGTATTGGACGACGAATCTCCAATTCAAAATGGTATCTGACTAAATGGGGATGTAAACAATTTTATAATAAACACCATTTCGCTAAGCATCGCTTTAGTTCAAATTCCAATTTAGATGAAGTGAACATTAAGCAAACATTTATAATAGCGGGCAAAAGTGAGACAGAAACCTTCATATTAAGAAGTGCTTATGTTTACGTGGCTGTCGTTCAGCTTCCTAAGGATGCAAGTTCATATTGAAGTGTTCTTACAATTGCATCAATGTCTTCTTTTCCGATCTCTTCTATTCCGATCATATCAAGACCGAGAAAAATATCAGTATCCGATATTAAAAACTATTCTCCAAAGTAACTAAGCAAGTAAAATATTTCTGTAATAGCAACCCGGGTATCTTTACATCCAGGACGCAACGCGATGATTTTATTAACAAATGGCATTCTTCATTTGGCTGACTATATTTAGCAGGAACCTGAAAACTTTTCCTTTCAAATGGTCATTCATTCATATGTATCGGTGGAGTAAGAAGGGAAAAAAGCTTCGGTCACCATGTTTTAAAATAATATACAGAGGATTTCTTTTAGAAACATCAACATTTTAGGTGTTGCCCGTGAGTAACTAAGAGTATTAGGTTTCATTTTCCTGCCTACAAATACGTAATTGTACCCAGGAAGCAAATTGGGTCGCTGAAAGGGGTTTCACGCTCCCTTGCCATAAAACCTTTTTGGTAGTCCGCTGAAGTGAGATTCTGATGTATTTTTGTCATATGTTTCTTATGGCACAGGTAAGAAGACACGAGAGTCGTAAACGAGACGCAGCCGTTCAAAAATGACAGGTTGATTCACGCAGAGGTAACATAACCTGTGAACGCGACGTAAAGCGGGTCCAAAAAAACACTTTTCGATGAGGCGAATCACGAGCAGAAAGCTCAGAAGTCGACTTTGTAGCAGACTTACTGTAAAATTACATTCGCCGCGCTCCCGTCCGATTTTCTTTGATGACTTGTTTTCTATTCCCGATACATTGGGTCACGAACCCAAAGCTCCATGAATGAATGACGCATAGTTACGTAATAACGAAAAAATGCTATAGTCCGTCCAACGTCATGAAGACACCACGTAAATCATGTCTTACGGGAGAACGGCGCGCGCTGTTGCTACATTTGCACAGAAAAAGAAAGTCAACAAGAACTTACTAGGAAGGCATTCAGCATATACAAAAGTTAATTTTTCTGGCATAGTGCAATTAAATCAAGGCTAAATACTGTCATAATCGAAGGAAAAATAAGAAAGCGATATTTTCAAGAAAATTGGGAGGAGATTATTATTTTTTTGAACCGATGAATTTGGGTCTATCATTCAAGAAACAAGGCCTTTCCTGATATCAAAATCTTCCCCGTGGAATCTACTTTTCACGTATGCTATTCACTTAGCTGTTAAAAATTTTGGATAAGAGTGTCATGAGAAAATCTATAACAATATGCGAGTTTTCGGGAAAATGCAGGGAGAAATGTAGTCGCCTACTACTTTTCGTCCTATTTTCGTAAGAAAAAAATTCCAGCGGGAAAGTTTTTGAGGAAATTATTTTTTGTGCAAATCAAAATCCTTCAAGTTTATTGATAACGTCAAAAAACTAATGTATATTTTTATGATAACGCGAAACTCGGCCCGCACGGCTGTGCGAGCGGCTGTTATGCTGCCGATCCTTCTATTTTTCGGAAGGCTTGTGCTGCTCTCATCGATTCGATCAACGAGGATAGTTTTTATGATTGCAGGTCATCAAACTGTCCGGAGATAGGGAATTTCGAATTCTCACACTTTTATGTAGGAATTTCAGCGCTAACATAAGCTACTGAGGAAGTCATAAGAAAAGAAGTAATGAGCCAGAAGAAGTTCATGAAGATTAAATTCTTTAGACATATTTCCATTTAATAAAATTGTTAATCATATACCTGAATTTAGAAATTAAAATGGAGTGTATAGGGATTCGCAAATAATTGTGATAAAGCAGTAACGTATAAAACCTATAAGGTTATATATGTCACATAATATTAATAAAAAGCTGTCGCTCCAAGGGAAAGTCTAAAAAATTCTTAACGAGTCATATTTTTAACCTCAAGAAAAAAGAGAATTTCGAAAGATAAACATTCTATCCGGAAAACGCAGAAACAGTGTCTTTTCATTTCTGTGTCCTTATTCCTGTGAGTTTTTAATACTTGGGTTCATTTTTCTACATATCATTATTTCACCATCGAATGCGATGCTTTACATTACACGGTAAAATAAGATAGAAAACTTTAGATAGAAAAATTACTCAGCATATCCGCTGCCTAGAGTCAGTAAACTGCTGGAGTAAACTGCTCGTGGAGCCGGTTATGCGCGTGCCCGAAAAATAGACCCGATTCCATCGCATGACCTTGAAGCCGCCCTTCCTTCGACAATGTGAAGTCACTCTCATGCTATCCAATGGTTCCTATTAGCAGCGAATCGCTGCTAGTGGACCCCACAAAAATCTGTTTCAGTTTATCGCTAAGAAAATTTTTACGAAGATTGGGTCAGAAGTATCGTGTTGCGATACATATGGGGAAAGAACATTACAAACCAAATTCAAGGAATTGATGAATATTTTAAGTTCATTAAATAAAGGCAAAATAGCGCCATTGAGGAGCAAAACATCGCAGGAAATATATAAATAGCAAAAATAATAAACGGCCACACTTCGATACCATTTCTTATATTGAAGTTACATTTAAAATGACTAACAAGTAATCCTTTGAATATTTTCGAGAGATGAGATTTTCCTCAGCTATTGTCTTAACATGTCTTTATGAATACAAAGCGTCATGACTATATGTATAGCGAATATGAATTCGACGGACGAACGCTCGTGGAAGTGAGCGAACATCAGAAAAACAATTTCAATTTCTGGCATACGTTATGGAATCTCTGCTTGCAAACACACCGAAAGGAGTTGTGTCAAGGGGAGACTTTACATAAGAAAACTTAAGCAGTTTATAATGTTTAAAGAATTCAATAAAGCGTTTAATCATTAAGGGAATATCGTAACTAATAATTATTAACATATCTTCATTATAAGAATGATAAAAATGACATTTATTGGATAGAGACTGAGTCACTTCTTATTTGCAACCCTTCGTCATGAGAAATTTAAAAGAAAGAGATGGCTCGAAAAAGAAGGAAAATAGTATGTGGGCTAATAAACCTAACTTAGTACATTGGAGAAGAATGGAATTATAGGAAAACAAACATTACACTATCGCAAAAACAGAAAGATAAGTAATATGTTAAGGAAGAAGAGCTTTGGAAAGTGCATGCAGAAGTCATCTTCACTTTTGTCATCGAAAAACCGGCTCAAGAGCTCCTCCTAAATTCACTTCTTTCACGCCACGCAAATTAATGTGAGAAAACTTAAACCATTTAAACAGGCACATACTTTTGGCTCGTAATGATATAAAGCAATTAAAAATAAAGGAATCCCTTGTAATGACGTGCTGCTGACGTATACTACCGCTTTTCGAATCATCGAACGATCTGAAGGGGACGTTTTTTCGTGTTCTGGGATGAGTGCTCTTTTGGACATTTTCTTTTCTTTCCTCGCCATGTTAATGAATCCCCATTATCATCTCCAACCTCCATGAATTTCACTGTTCTATCGCGTCAAGAACGGCCTCAAAACAGATTGCAAAAATTCGCGCAAAAGATCCCCTAGCGTCGAACTCAGGACCCTTCCATGAGAGAAGATAGTAAAATAATATTAGATAAGTGCCATCCTTATTTGTTCCGAAGTTTCGATTCAATATCTTATCGGTAAGGTCCCAAAATAAGATTCCGTTTTCTCCGTTTGATATGCATGGTAAAATCGGAATTACGCTCTTGCATCGAACCAAGGACCACTAGAGAAACGGTAAACCTGATGATAGAATGTCTTCAAACGCCTCTGTCACCATTCCGGGTTTTATCTTTCCAGCTTATCGGGAAGGCATTTAAAAATATCGTCAAAGATTTCAGCAATGCATTTCTTACGGAAGAATTTTGCATCCACCTGGCGTCGAACTCACGGTCATTTTGTAACATTTCTTCCATTCGTAATATAGAAGACTACTTCAACTTCAACCTCCGAGATTTTGGTTCCTCTATCTTACCGATAAGTGCCTCAAAATAATTTTCAAAAATCCGCGCAATGCATTCTTATGGGAAAATTGCGATTTTTGGGACATTCTAGTATCGAATCCATGACAGCTAGTGTCGATGTCTGCATTATTCTGGCATCTACAGGGTGGGGCCAGTACGTCGTAAAAATTTGACGTCGACGGCGCTTGTGGAACTTGGTCAGAATTCGTATCCCCTATATATATCTATATATATAGGTATATCCGGAGAGTTAGCTATATATAATAGATATATATTCCTCCCTAGCTATATATATAGATATATATATATCCTCCCATTTTTTATGTATCACTATTTTCGGGTTACAGCGGATTATCGACGTCGAACAATACGCAATTTAGGGTAGTATCAACTCACTGCATTCCATATAACTTTAGATCATTTAAAATTACTTCCAAATGATAAATTTTCCTTCAGCGTGAAAAAGGCTTAATACATCGAAAGGAACCTTTCGGTGAAAATTCGGACCAGTTCGAAATGAGAGAGAGATGGAATATCCTAGCTAGTGAGCGAAAAAACGCGCACTTTCCGTCAAAAAACCACCGCAAAGACACAGATAGCGCTCACGCGGCCTTCAAACTTTGCGCCAAATGAGGCACACGAGAAAAAAAACGCGGAATACGGTAATTTCGGTTTCCATGGTAAAAATATTAGGAAATAGCGGACGGCGTTGCCAAATCCTACCGCAGGAAGCCTTCTGAAATAATAGAGGTCGGGAGATGTTCTTTTCCCTCCATTACAGAGAGGCGGTTCAGAGGGCTGCTCAAATTGGAAACAAGGATGTGAGCCTTCCTTTCGATAGATAGCCACTGTTTCCCATTCGATAATTTCTTCAGATAACTACTTCGAATACATTATTAGTCAAAAAGAATGGATTATGAATCTGGTTAGAAATTGATGCATTTTCGAAAATCTGTAGTGGAAATCAAGTAGAGAACTCTTGGCAGTCTGAGCAATATGTCTGCTTCCGTACCAGACGCATCCCTTCATAGAAATTCACTTGTCCTTAGAGAATTTCGATTTATTTTGTCACTCTTGTAGTTGCGATGAAATGGAAGTACCTGAGTTATCAAATAAGAATCGAAGTCATTTTCATCGAGTGCAAAATAAAATTCATTAAGCTGATGGCATTCTGACTCAGAGAGGAAAACTACCTCATCTTACCTCATAATGTCTTTCCTTGAGGTTCAAATCGATCTCTGAGCTGAAAACACAAGAATTTTTATTTATCAATCCACTGGAGAAAATCAGCGTAATAAAAGTGTCGTGATTGAAAATTAACGAATTAATCCTTAAAATAGAAACGTATTTTTAGTTCGGCAGTCAACAATGACGGGGAATAGAAGATCGAAGGAAGGAAAACTAATCGAGAATATACACTGTTATTTAGTTGTTTCCATTATTAATTTTAGACATGAAGTTGTGATGGATGGATGAGAGCAGCAATACACGGTCTTAGTGATATACACAACATTGAAACGCAAACGAAAGTTAAGTAAATGCGTTGCATTAAAGCGTCATAAATTGAGAAATGTCTCAGAAATAGTAGTCAACAAGGGCTTCTAAAGATTTCGGAAAATTTTGTCTGGGAAATAGTTGATGCATCCACGATAAAGCGAATCTTGAACTACATTTAGCACTTGGTGCGCTCATCGTAAATTCATATGTAATAAAATCTGGTTAGCGACACCAGAGTGAAATTGAAATGGTACGTAACACTGAGATCTTTACCGAATTAGTACAATGAGGCATAAGTAAATATTAAACATTACTTAAATAAAGAGTAAGCATAAGTACATTGAAAGGAAAAACGGACTCGAAAAGTCTGATGGGAATCGAACCCGTGATTTTCTTCAAATCAGGGAGGTTGTTTTGCTATCCTGCCAGAAGTGACCATAAGTTCTGACCAGATTCGATTTCAGGTCCCGCTGGGGATATATCCTGGGTGCAACCTTCCTCCTGGTAAGCATAAAACTTAAAAAGCTCTTTTATCCGATTGAATCAATCATAAGAGTGCTCAAAAATTATTCGATATATAAGAGCATAAAATTAATTGAAATGAAATACGATTCCTCTATAAAGCCAGTTATCCAAAAATAAACAAAGAATAAATGTTGCAGGCAAAAACACAATCACTTTGTAAAGTTCTACTGAATTTCAGACTGAAATTCAACTGAAAATTAGATAGAACTTTACAAAGTGATTGTATTTTTTCCTGTAATGGAGTTGTACAAAGTTACGGCCAACTCAATTGATCATAAAATGTTGATGCTTTACAATTACACTATACAAATTCTTTGGGATTACTATAAATACTTCGGTTACAAACTGAAAATGATAGTCTGAATGGGGAGAAAATACTCAATCGAATACATCGCAAATTTCCACTCAAGCCCAATCGATTGACTCTAAAATGAATTATTATCCCCACTCGAGAGGATGAAAATAATCTAGCATTCCAAAACTCCCGATATACGAGGTCTGCCCGGAAAGTATCCAGCCATGCAATATTTTGAGAAAAATAACCATCCTAGAACGAGGCCTTAGTCCCCTTCGAAGTACTTCCCTTGTGACCTCACACACATCCCAGTATCTCTTCCACTATTCAAAACAATCAGCAAAGTCCTTTTTCAGAAAGTCCGGCAGCAGCCACCTCCTTTATCTCCTCAACTGACTGAAATCTGTCCCTTTCAGCGGCGATTTTAGCTTCAGTAAGTCCCAGGGATCAAAACTTTTTTTTAGAAAACCTGGGATTACAGCAAATCCCCTCCAACTGCGACACGGAATTTCTCTTATGACGCACGTTTTATGCCGACATTTTCAGCTTAAATCTCACAGACAATAGTTTCTTCTAAATCTTCGTATAACTTTGGTAATGTCAATCGTCGATTTCTGTTGATTGAAGATAGCACGCGTTTCACGTTTTCAAGTGTTCTGCTGGTTGATGGTCTTCCAGAACTTCGATCGCTTTCTAAGGATTCATGACCATCTTTTAATTTGAGCACAACTGAAGAAGTCCTGTTAATCACACGAATGGTTTCTGCAGATTAATGTGCAAGTTAGGGGGAAAAAAACTTTACATAAATTCGCTTATCTAGCTTCTCAGAATTAGTGAATGCGACGGTGTCAATATATAAGGTTAATCTGGCACTTACTTACTGGATCCACAACTTCTTTGTTCACCAAAGAAGGAAATATTTTTCCACCCAGTGTTCGTTTACTCTGTCAAGTTTTGTTTCTGCAAATGCTACATAGAGGTCAGCCACATATTTTCCCCGCAGCGTCCCATGAAAGCCACAAAGATATGACCTATTGATAACTGATTCATCGACATTTAGATTTGCTTCGACTGGTGCTGTTAAAGTATGAACGCGCCTCTATCACTTGGATTGCATCATCACACTTTGACAAAGCCCGCGATAAATTTTGACGATATAATAGTTCGACGAGTTCTCATCCTTTTCGGACTTCCAGTGTCACTGGATGAATTTTCTACTATCGAAGTAGATTCTGCAATTTATTTAACGCTACTTGTCAGCTCTTGTCAATAAATCACCTCAACCATAATTTAGGTAAGGAGCACTCTTAGTACAAATGCATTTGGTAATGCTATGAATATTAATTACACAATGAATATTTTCCGTTTGATTGAAATAAAAACGAATATTTATGGAAGCATTAAATTAGATTTGATTCTAGCTTCCAGTTTTTAACTAGAAAAGTAAAATCATTGAGGAATTCCTCGAGGTGGAGTCATTCCTGTTGGCAGTGCTTTGCAAAAACTAGATCATGAAGGCTTACGCTCTCGAGAATCAACTCTATATTCCACCAAATTTCTCTATTCCTATTGCTTAAAAATAGATAGTGATGCCATTTTAGATGAAAATCCAGACGATAACGATGTCTGTGTAGGATAGATAACGAAATAATGGAAAACGAAAAAATGGACAGTTCCCATAACTAGCATTAACCTTTTTGAAATTTGGAAGATATTTCACATGTTTATCTAGATAAATTTACAGTCGTACTTCCAAAAACAAACTTAATTATTAATTTTTAAATCAAATAGGGTAATAAAAGACGAGATACACGGCGGTGAACTTCATAGATTCGAGCCATAAATACGAAAACGCTTTTCTTGAGTGCGGACCTCGAAACTTCGCATGATTGATTATGAATAAATCCTGCATACAACTATGGAGGTCATTCACGTTGGATCCGTCATATGAAAATTATACAGGAGATCAAAATTGAACAATTTTTTGAAAATCTCCTGTTTCCGATTTTACTTAGCATTGGGAAACGGTGCTTTACAAAAAATTAATAATATAAAACAAACCATATACAGAACGCTTATCTTTGTAAGTGAAGATTTCATCCCTATGTATTTCAGTTTCCTGATTTTTAGATTTAATAAAAGATTATGCATTAATAAAAATAACTTCAACCTCGCACCTGCTATTTCAGCTGTTAGATTTAACTAGTGTACTTTTAAAGAAACGCTTTGATGTATTTCCATAATTTGTGGAGCCATATCCTGGTTTAGGTACATCTACTATCAGTCCCATCTTTTTTCTAAACTCTTTCTGAATATGAGATTTTGTCTCCTCAAACAGTAATTTTTGATTACCTCAAGCCTACCTAAGAATACTAAGATAAATTCAATGGGTACGTCTTATGACATAACATCATACTCATCAATATGGTACTCTCACCTACAGTTGCAAGTCCGAAAGAAATATGTAATAAACACTCAAAAAATCTAATGCAGCCATGCAGCGTAGAAATAGCATAGGATAATTTTTTTGCGTCTACGTTGCGGTTACTAATCGCCGATAGATCGTTCATCTCCGAAAATTTCGCTCCGCAAATGTAGCATTTTATAATTCATGCAGGACAAAGGGAGTAGAGAGTACTCAAACAATGCATCTACATCTACATGAATACCCTACAAGCCGCCTTTCGGCGTTTCGCATATTTACCACAGTATTCTGATACATTAAATAAAAATGTAATGAAAAAACATACCTCACCAGATATAATTCCTATGAAATATCTAAAACCTCACACGAGGAATGCTACCAGGAGAATACAGAATCAAAATACAGCAGCGAGAACACTTAAATTGACGTAAACATAAATATTACGAAATGCAAGGACGATTCGCAGAAAAAAAGTCCGGGTAGAAATGCGGGGAAAATACATGGATGTATATATATTTAGAAATATGAGAAAACTGAAGGAACGAAAGGCGACGAAGCGAGAAACAACGAAAAAATTACTTAGCGGAAATGAATGGAGAGAAGAAAGTGATGGCGGAAAAAGAAAATGTATTGCAACGGAGCAGCATTTGGGCCAAAAGATACCACACAAACTCGTTGAATAATTTCTCTAGGTGGTGCATATCGCGAAGCATCCTCTTGTTTGATGGGACCTCATGAATTGTCTTCATCTCCAGAAACGAAAAATAATTCTCCACAAACGCATGATGTAACGAGCGATTCTTACGTAACGACCGGGATCTTCATAAAATAATTGCATTGTGTTTGTAGAATGTAAAAAAGACATGTAAAAATAAACCTTAAAGTAGGGTTACGAATGTAGTCGATGTGATGGGAGTATCTCCGGAAAAACGAATCGATTGAAGAAGTCGTATCTAAAAAGATGGATTATTATGCGAAGAGCTACGATTCATAAGATATGCTTTTTAACCTATATTAAAATTAAAATATAACAGAAAATCGCAAATGTTAAAACCCTTACTAGCCAGAGATGATTAGCTTTTCTTTTGCAATTAGATGACGCAGATTCTTCTCTGTAACGCAACTTAAGAACGGATGTATAACTTACGCAATTATAAAGAATGAAAATGATAATCTGTGATGCGATAGCGTATATGCATATTATTTACTATACCGTATACACCGCAATTGGGAAGACAGAATTCGCTCATATAATAATTATAGTAAGCTCCGATTTAATAAATGTCGATATGGGTGGGCTGGACATACACTGAACTGGTTATTTCGACCTTATCTCGATTTCCCGACTAGAACATAGGAGGATCTATTTTTCGCAAAACTGTCTTCGTGTAGTACGATTTGAAAAGTTACTAATCAAATTTACAACAATTTTCTAACTTAGTCGAATCACTCGTCCAAAAAGGAGTTTCAGCGGGCTTTTTTCACCTAAAAAGCCCCATACATTCAACATTAACCATATAACGAGGCTTTTTACATATTTTTATAATAATATAGTGCGATAATTATATAGTTTACAATAATAATTATATGATATACAGTATAATTACCCAAGAAGTACACCGCTTAAGAACCGAGTAAACCGAGTACGGTGGGTAACCGAGCTAAATCAATCACAAAGTGATTTTCGAATGGAAAGAAAACCGAATCGAAAAACCGGATGTGTATTCTAATTAACTGCAATCAAACTCACAGGTGACTTGCAACCCACTGATAAACCCTTACATTCTGTAACTGAGCTCATACTTCCTTTAATTTCCCTGAATATCGCACGTGTTACTGCAATTTAATAATTGGAAAAATATCATAAAATTACTAGCAGAAATATACAATACTGAGAAATATAACATATGATGCTCAGAGTAAAATAAAATGGTTCGAAGCGGGTGGCAAAACGAAATTGGCCAATGAGAGAAAACTTTAGAGGGCAGTGATGGACAGATTTAGAAAAGCACTGTCGAATTGCCAAAGAGCAATCGGGTGCTTGCGAGCGTGAAACTTGGGAGCAGGCATTCGAAATCATAGCGAATGAGTCCGATGATCTAAAATAAGATCTAAATAAGAGGGTCAATCCAGCGCGAAGAATGAGATTCCCGAGTGAATTAATTAGTGACTAACAAAATGGATAGCTAGGGTCTGCCAAAAGAGAGATCTAGGAATAGAAGGACCGAGTGTGTGTGTGTGTGTCTCATTATTTGACCCACCCATTTCCTTTGTCGATTTATAATTACTTCGATTAACACCCTCTTCTCCCCAACAATCTCCTCCTCGTTCGGTTTTCCATCGACCCAGCTTACTTTCTACATTCTACGCCATACCCACAACTTTAAAGGCATTGAATCTTTTTATATCCTTTTTTCTCCGGGTCCATGATTCACAGCCACACAACATTACACTACATACCAAGAATCTTACTAACCTTTTCCTGATTATTTTAGAAATCCTTTCCCTTCAAGATCCAGAAGAGAAGAAAATCCAAGACCCATCGTCAACCATTCCCTTCGCTTCAAAAATGTTTCTTTCAATAATGCTATTCTTTTTCTAACCTCAATTGAGCAAATTCTATCACTAGGATAAAGGCTGCCCAAGTATAGAAATTGCTCTCCTTATTCTAGTATTTCCCCGTCCATCCTTATCGTTACTTTACATTAATGAATGACCAAGTACAAGATAAAAAAAAAAACTTTAAGAAAGCCTCTCATCTGGATGTCACATTGAAAAGAATGGAGCCTGGAAAAGGTTCAGCTGCTGTGTTCGCTGGGAATGGAAAGGCCGTTCCTCAAAGTTGAGAACTATCAATCACGTAATTTACTTATTCAGAAATTTCCGTGGGAAAAAAGCATCGTTAGTATTAACTTCTGGAAATGGTGATCATCTTTCGACGGGAGTTTCATCACAGGAATGAAACTTTCCTTAAGGGATAGATTAATGAAGACGTGATCTTATGGTTTCCAAATATTAGCCCTGATATCTGATGATTGTAGACGCCTTGAGTGAGGAAAGACTTCTTCCAACCTATAATCAAAGATCAATAATTGCGCCATTCAAATATATGTAGAAATAGAGAGCTTAAAAAGATGATGTGTACTACATGGCCTGAAAAGTCCCGAGCCTAACATAGAGATGTCGCCACTAGTAACTTTTTCTGCACATTTCACTTGAGAACCAACCTTAAGATGGCACTGTTTTTAATTTCATAACAATTCATGCATTAGTTCCCGAATGGCAGCTGATTGTTTTCACGAAGTTTAGGCATTTCGTGAACGATGGAAAAAGACGAGTTTCAAGTTTTGATTAAACATTGTTTCTTGATGGGAAAAAACACTGTCCAAGCCAAAACTTGGTTAGATAAATGTTACCCAACATCCTCGCCATCGGAAGCGACAGTGATACGGTGGTTCGCGGACTTTAAACGTGGTCTTTTCAGCACCAAAGACGCCGAACGCCCTGGACGCCCCTCCGAGGCCACCACTTCAGAAAATATAAAAAAAGTCCATCTGATCGTTTTGAATGATCATAAAGCAAAGTTGCGTGAGATAGCAGAGTCTGTGGGTATATCGATGGAACGCGTTGGAAATATTCTGCATGAACATTTGGGGATGAAGAAGCTTATCGCGCGATGGGTGCCGCGTTTCCTGACTCCGGACCAGAAGCAAAGACGTATGGAGGATTCCGAGCGTGGTTTGGCCTTGTTTCAAAAAAACAAAAAGGACTTTTTGTGCCGATTTGTGGCAATGGACGAATCTCGGATACATTATTACACTCCTGAGTCCAATCGGCAGTCTGCAGAATGGTTGGAAGCGGGTAGTAGTCGTCCGAAGCGTCCAAAGACCCAACAGTCAGCTGGGAAGGTTATGGCGAGTGTTTTTTGGGACGCAAGTGGAGTCATTATGATTGAATACTTGGAAAAGGGAAAAACAATCACAGGCGACTACTACGTTGCTCAACTGGACCGTTTGGACATCGAGATAAAGAAAAAACGGCCACACATGAAAAAGAGGAAAGTGCTGTATCACCACGACAACGCACCAGCTCATTCGTCAATGAAAGCGACGGTCAAATTGAGTGAATTGCGGTACGAATTGGTTTCACATCCCCCGTATTCACCAGATCTGGCACCCAGCGACTACTATCTATTCCCAAACATGAAGAGATTTCTTCAGAGGAAGAAATTCACGTCAAATGAAGAAGTCATGTCCGAAACAGAGGCCTATTTTGAGGGACTTGAGAAATCATTTTTTTCGAAAGGCATCGAAATGCTCGAGGAGCGGTGGAATAAGTGCATAAGGAAAAGGTTTTCAGGTAAAAAATTGATTTTTTATTTGTTAGGCTCGGGACTTTTCAGGCCATGTAGTATATAAAAATTCTTGGAGTAGGGAAAAATGATCCTGAGCAGGGCATACGTAAGTGGAAGAAATGCGAAAAACAAATATGGTGACAGTTAAAATACGGAGGAAGGGAAAGATATTTTTAAAATAAGTATTAGAATAGAGCATTGTTTCGGGTGATATTTTCCAAGAAATTTTTACATTGGGAAGTGTTTTCTTAGCTGAAAACTTGATATAAATTCCGGTAAGCGTCGAATTAGGGGAAAAAGGTGTCGTAAAGGCTCAATCGAGCAATTTTCCAAGAGTCAGTACAGGGCATTCCACGGGAATACGGACAAATATTGAACTCTATTTTTTTTAATTGATAAAAAAATTTAGTCGGCCAACTGGAATCGAAAAAAGACGTTTTTTTTTAATAACGTTGGAAGTCCCCATATTTTTCGGAAAAGAATGCTTCGTGAGGTAATTTCTCGACATGCGTTCGAAACATAAAGGACGTCAAATTTGACACAGGTAAGGATGAATATATTTTTGGAACCCTTCATATTTGATGTTAAAGCTGTTGAGAAAAACTACCTGAAATAAAGTGAGTTAGCTGTTTAATATGCTTTACTATAAAATTAATATGGTACTTAATTATTAATAAAATTATTAATGAATAATAAAATTAATATGGACATTAGACGGAGAGGAGGTGAAAAGGTGAAGCGGTCTTTGGCTTCATTTGCGGGGATTCGAAAGATACAAAATAAGAAATATCTGCTTATCATTGATTACACTAAACTTTCAATTCAAAATATATGGAAGTTGGTGGCCCAGAGGCAATGAGTGAGACTTCAGTGGCTATCGTCCTTGGTTCGGTTCTCGTAGATTGAATTTCTTAATTTTCTGCCCTTATCTTTTGAAATTTATAGTGTTGTGATAATAACGACTACTGCAATTGATTACTTTTTAAGGATTGGGCGAAGGTGATTTTTGCACGTTATGGCGTGCACCAAGGAAAAATCGCAAGGTAGTATAGAAATGAAAAAGGTCCCACGGAACCGGGAATCGACCGGGAATTCGATTCTTGGTCCCATTGGACGTTTTCAAGTCTATACTTCCTTGGGATTTTTCCTTGGTGCACGCCATAACGTGCAACGTGCATGAGGTATTCCTTATCCGTGTGTCCGGTGCTTCAATGAAGCCACGACTGTGAAAATGCCGCCATGCGGACGTCCATGCCCACAAAGTCTCCCGAATAGCTTGAGTGAATGTTACGGCGAGATAGCTCAACGGACAGAGCACCCGACCGGCAATCGAGAGACCCGGGCTCGATTCCCGGTCCCGTCGGACTTTTTTCATGTCTATTCTTCCTTGGGATAATTACTTTTTGTTTTTCATGTTTATTCTTATTTTTAACTAGGCGAGGATTTGTGAATGCGAAAAAATCATCTTCTGTGCTAAAATTTAAAATCTCTTGCCTATGCGAACGTAGTCCTGCTACCATCGGCTGAGTGATTTCAAAGAGATGTTTCGCACGTGCGTGCTCTTCCGGCCACGTGATGAGCGCCTTTTCGGGAGGAATAGACAAAGAAATTGCCTAGCAATTGACAGGCCTCCTAAACCTAGTCCCTAACCGAAATTCCACACCTCCGAGAGAGTGACAATCTAACGGAATGCCCTTCCAAGCTTTCGATTGTTTTGAATTATAGACAATCTGTAATGCATATTTTAATTAGGATAGTATTTATTTGATGAAATTTAATTGCCATTTTGAGTTATTTCACCCCCTTTCTCTGTGGGTATTTTCTCATGCAGTAGTGTTTTTCTGTTCTTTAACCTTCAGTTGAGAAGATTTTTCCCCACCAACCCTATATCTGTAGTGTTTTTCTTTAAACATTTTCATAAATATAGTCAAATAAGAAGTTAATTGAAAGGGAGGCCAAATAAGCAAATAATATTAAATCTTACATGATAATCATCGTTGTATATATCTTTAAATATTTACTAGTCTATACTTCATAAATGACAGAAATGAAGTTAATAAAAAATGTACCACAGTCTCATACTTCTGAATTATCAAAAATAAAATTAACCATCTACAATATTAAATACCCATCATGATAAAAAGTGAAACTATAAATATAAACGGAAATTATTATATTCAGTTTTATTCACAATGTACAGTTTTAAGATATCTAGAGCATAGAAGGCTATAGTATTCGTAAATATATATTGCTGAATTTCCAGTTCTTAATTTAACTAACGCTTTTTTTATTGTGAAATCTCTGCTCTCCTTCCCTATACATTTAAAATGGGTCTCTATTTTCCATATATTCATATGAGATTCGAGCTCAACAATTACCTTAGTCACCATAGGAACCATTTGTTTACATAGGCTAAACAACACATACATGTTGGTCGATATTGTCCGAATCCTTGCAAGTTCGAATCGTAAATGATATCTCACGATCAAAATAAGAATCTTCATTCAATTTCCTTGATTTCACAGGACCATTATCTCTAATTTAGTCACGCAAAAGAAAAAATTCTTCGATCGATCAAAATCAACTTTACATGCATTTCTTAAGAGAGCACTTTCTAGTCGTCCATTGTCGAACCAAGGATATTTTAGGTAGGTTAGGTTTAAAAAATTGCTTCCATATATTTTCTATGGGGTAACTGACATCGGATGATTAAATATATAAACAACGACGATTATTATATAAGATTTATTTGATAAGAGTTACTCCCGTAAGAAATACATTGGAGAAACATTCGAACATTAATTTCAAACACTTCCCGACAGAATAGAATTTTTTTGATTTATTAGAGGATCAGTCACCCAAGGCACATGGTTAATTTTCTATCTAAAGTATCATTGGTTCGATTCTGGACGACTCAAAAATGCTCTCATAGGTAATGAATTTAAAGTTAATTTTGATCCATTGCAGGAATTTTTTTCTTGAGCAGTATTAAATTAGTAACTATCATTCGACAAATTCGAGACAGGAACCAAAGGAAAAGAAAGGGAATAAAGATTCTGATTTTGGTTATAGAATATAGTTTCCGAGTCGAAATAACAACAAAAAAATGTCGTGCAATTTTGCTAGTATAAACAATCCATCCTTTAGCGACAAAGGCGATTGTTGAACTCGACATTCATAAGAATGTCCGAGAAAGAAAGGACGGGATGAAATATCCCAGTCCTGTGCAATGAATGGGGAAGGAAGGCCGACATTTCACGGTAAAAAAGCATGATTAAAACTTTGGAAATATAAATTTAGCAATATATTTTTACAAATAATATATCAGATGATGGCTTCTCGGGTTTCTATCCGGTGACTTCTTCGATGAATATCGACGTTTCAACTTCTAAAGCCATCTTCAGCATTGAAGTGGTGCAGTTTCGGGTTCGGGTTTAGATACGGGCAAATTTGCTCCCTTTCACTTCTGAGCACACCTTTCACTGCGACCGTTGGCCAGTGGGTGTGGACAATTGATGTGGATATCATGGCTAACAAACTTAGGATGTTTGGTCTTACCGAAATCACAGTTTCTTGGTTCTCCTCCTACCTTACGAACCCTACGTTTTATAATCACAGTTTCTTGGTTCTCCTCCTACCTTACGAACCGCCAGCAGAAAGTATTTTCTAATGAATCAGCGTCTGAATGGATTAACGTGAATCGCGGACTTCCTCAAGGGTTAATTTTGGGACCATTGCTTTTCTCCATTTATATCAATGATTGTATTGAAGTAATGAAACATTGTAAGTTCCATCTGTGCGCTGACGATCTTCAGATTTACTTAGAATCAAGTCCCTCAGAATTGCACAAATCGATACAATATACAAGTTTATTAACTGCCTCCAGGATTGAGAAAGCTATTTCAAGCAACACAATGAAGCCTGGTTTTATATTTTATCCATTATCTTTAACTTACCGTATTGTATTCCGCCTATTAAACCGGTCAGACCGGGAGAAATTTTCATACTAGGGTTAAGGAGCATAAACAATGTTTTATAAATAACAAAATGCAAAATTCTCATTTTTCAAAATATCTCTTAGAGGAAATATATTTTCAATTTCTCCCCACAGATCTTGCATATTCAACATAAAGGCCCTGAATTAAATACTTTGGAACAACTGGAAGTTTAACAACACAAGCAAAATAATTTTCATCTCACAAATATACCACATCTCCTCTTCTGGGATTCTACCTCCTCCTCCCCTTGCTCCTCGCCCCTTCGTAAGTAAGGTCTTTTTACCCTTGTCTTTACGCTTTCCTCACCTGATGATGACTATTATTAATAAAAACCGGTCGCATGTGGAGGTGTGATCAAGTTGTGGAATTTAATACGAAGTGTTTCATTTGTCCAGTTTAAGATAGGACTGAGTGACGAATGATTTCCAGCATTTTAATGCCATTCCAGTAATAAATTGGAACGATTATTCTCAACGGCACATTCTCATTCAAGGGATTTGGACACGTCAGCTGGGCGTACGAAAATAAGATCCGCTCCTGGACCTGCGCCCACTTCCTCAGAGCCTCGGTCGGAAACCAAGGACATCGAATTCACTCTCGAATCATAGGTCGCGACATTGAGTTAAGTACCGTGATATCTGGTATAACGAAGTTCCTTATAAACCGCTTCTGCTTACGGATTTGGATAACGAGTGATTTGGTGGAACAACGCTATCCCGCTTTTATCGCGCGCTGAAATGCGTCAGATATTTCTGAATCTGGGTGACAAGTGTTGAAGCCACTTCTCGAGTAATAAGAATCGTTTTGTAGGAAAACAACTGTCTGCAGTCTGGTTTCATTTATATCATAATTATTATCCATAGCTGGGTTCTCTAAATTCCACATTAAATGAGCGTTCGCATTATGATGCTTCTAAGGAATGAGATAAACCATCTCTCTGAAACGCAGGAAAGGTAATCGCATGTTCCATGAACGTAAATTTTACGATTCAAATATCGTAAACTACAATTTTTTCGCATAAATTCTGCATAATCGATCTGTAATGTTTAACCAAAAGTGATTTTTTTACGTAACTACGGAAACCAAAAATCAAAATTTTCTAAAATAGGTTCCAGGATATTGTGAAACAATGATATACAAATGAGCCTACTGCGTTGCATTGACGATATCCTATAAATTTACTAGAATTTTCGCATTTTCGAATTGAGTTAATATCTTGCCAATGTTAAATTTTACCACGCCTTCAATTTAGGCGAAATTCAAATTTGGTTTCATTGAATTCTAACATTTTCTTGATTAGATTCCAATATCAGTCAATTAGGACAAGGTGATTGATAATATTTATATATTCATAACCTTATCCAACAACAGCAAGGATTTGTAGCTTACCTTGATAACGTATAAAAACAGGAGAACAATTACATAACAATATAAAGAGAAAACAAATATATTTAAAATAGCAGGAATGTGGTCGGGAAATTTAAAAACCCAGCTATGGATAATATTTATGATATAAATGAAAGCAGACTGAGGCGAAAAAAAGGTGTTAATGGAAGGTGTTTGTGAAGAAAATATGTTAAATGAGTGAATTACATAGAAATCAACATGAGCTTAGAAAATGAACATGAGTGAAAATTACCTGAAAACTGAGGATAAACTACTAAGTGGAATTTCACTCGACTCTGGAGACGAATTATTTAGGATAATCCTTATCTTAAATGAACAGCACAATAACAGCCTTAAATCTCTTCAAATAACAGGAAAAAGTTGCCGCAAAAAATCCCATAGATGTAAAATTATCGTCAAAATAGCGCTATTGGTTTTAATTTAGAGCTGTTCCTCGGGCCACATTGGTTATTTTGCATCAAAGGGCCTTTGATTCAATGGGTTATGATTCTGAAAGACATCAAAAAAGGAGCTTCTTAGGGTCAATTGAACTCTAAATGAATATCTCCGGTATGATCGTAACAGTAAATTATTCTCATAGTAGCAGCATTTTTAAACATTCAGATGAGGTCGTTCCGCTCCCACCGAATCGATCCCACGACCACTTGCGCGCTTGGCTATCCAAGAGGCGACAAACTCCAAAATAGATGATTGAAGACGCTGTCAAACACATATTTTGGTCATCGAGGTCGCTTTGGCGCCACTGCCACTTGAAATAACACGAGGCCGAACCTTTTCCATCATCGATTAACCTCAAAGTTTGAAAGAAAAATATCTTTTCCCAATATAATGGTAGATGCCAATGATAAAAGATAGGGCTTCGAAGCACTCTTTCCCTCACTTTTTGTTTTTATAGACTGAAAATATACTTAAATGAACGTTCTACGAATTTAAGTTTCCCCACATCTTAAGAATTTAACACCTCACGAAGATGCCATAGTCAAAGTAGTCGTTTCAGGACCGAAATGTTGGGTAAAAATCAGTCTTTAATTTAAAATTAGCTCACATACACGGACTACTTCACCTGAAGATGACAATTTTCAGAAGTAATTGCACTTTACTTTGTGCGCTGACGAAGAAGTAAAATTATTAAAACTGATGGTGAAATTAACCTTGTTATGTTATAAACAAGAAGCCATTTAGTAAGCATTGTATAGTAGCTATCTAACACTTTCTCTTCTATTGGCACGGAAGGAGAGCTTGCCAAAAGATCGATGCCAAGAATTCTTCTTTCGCACAAATATTGGACACGATCGAATTCGATTTCCTTCCGACCGAATGTTTAGATTATGTCGCAAATACTTGCAGAGGTCTAAAGAAGTGCAGAATATTAACTGGTTTTTGGAATTCCCCTTTCATCTGTTTCCCTCCGAATGTTTCTATTGGCGCTGAGTTTATAGGAGTTGCCTATTGTGGCGTAATTAATTCTTTCTTCGATCGAATGGCATTGAAAAATAAAAAGAAATAAAGGAATTTAAGGTCTTAAGAATTCACTATAAAATTATTGACTTTTTATCAAAAGACATTTTCTCAGGTATTCCGATTCCTTACTATTAATTCGATTGATGTATGATCATTTAGTAACAACGTAACAAAACCATTTCCCACAGTAACCAACGACAAAGAACGTAATAATTACCGTCTATTTTTATAATTACTAGAAGCTACCCGCTGATTTTCAACAGGGAGGTAAAATCAGACGAATAACATACTAAGTGCGACTTGCAAGGCGGTAAAGCAATTAATATGCAGAAATAAATATTTACTTTAAGAAAACGCATTTTCTTCATAATCTTCATTACCCAGAAAATATTCACATGTGAAATCATACTTACCAACGTTTTTGAAAATTCCTTCAATGTAAACACCTACTATATATGTTTATTACACACCGTAAACCCTGTTTAAAACGCTTTAGAGGTTATCCCGCTAAGATGGGGTTTTATTACGTTCCCAGTCTCTTTCACACGAAACACATGGTAAAAATATTGATGTAGACATTTCCCGTTCCCAGATGCACTGCAATCAACTTTAACCAATCGTTCAACAAATCATTTTTTTCCCTCATCTTTGTCGTAATTTCGTGTGACTTTGAGCGTAGTCTCGGAGAGATCGTGATGCACTACCGTTAAAGATTGTCACTCTTCTCTAATTGCCTTTCTGATAAAAACTGCATCATTATAGAGCGAAAAATTACCAAAATTAAGTAACTAAGACTCCCTTTTTGTGTGATAAGCATGCCAATGTTCAAAAATATGATGTAATGCTACCAGTATTGGACAGACGCGGTTTTCGCTCCCTGAAAAGCCTATCAACTGGGTTGTACAGTATTTAGATATAAATTATATATTTAGATATAGCTGGAGTGCCCGTTGAACGTGAAAATTATAAGTAGAAATTAATAGTGTAGTTTGAAAAAAGAGAATCTAACATCTCTCTTCTTGGATTAGCTCGAAGGTACGGCTTATCGATAATGATAATTTTCAGTCGTTCGAAAGTTCTCGTAAATCATACAGAAATAATCAACGATAATAATATAAATTTTCACAGGTTTTTTTATGAAATCCTCGCCAGTATCCTCTATATATTATTTTAAAACATGCTTTTTTGGTGATCGGGACTTTTGTCCCTTATTACTAAACCAATACGTATAAATGAATGACCGTTTGAAGGGAAAAGTTGTCCGGTTCCTGCGAAAAATAGTCAGACAAATGAAAAATCCACCATTTGTTAGACAAACTGAATTAATATTTTAATCATCGCGTTGCGACTTGGACGAAAAAATGCCCGGGTTGCTATATACAGATTAAAATGTTTACTTAGTGACGAGTGTAAACAAGTTTTATAATAGGATAACATTTTCGGTCGTAAATTAATTGATGCAATGTTAATAATTAATATTATAGTCTCCATGAACGAAGACCTCGATGTCGTACACATCCACAGCAGTTTAATAAGTAAACCGCATTGCATCTTACGGTAGCAGAACGACGGCCAAAGAAACATGAACATTGCCGAATATGAAAGTTTACGTCACGGTTTTATCGTGTGGTATGTTTGAAGAATTTTCCATCATATTATTTCCCGGTAGTTTTAATTTAAGATCGACCATATTACAATTAGATTTTGGAGTATTCATAGAAAAATTAGAGATTTTAATTACGAGTCATGCGATCAAAATATTTAGGTCGTTTTCCGAGTATTCAAATTTATTTTGGTAAAACTTTCGTCTGTTGAAAATTTTCTATATACCCTATCAAATGATTTTTAGTGTTTATATTTTACTCACAGAATAAATAATATACAACATTTATTCATATCTAAGAGTAAATAATAGGATATCGTACCTGCGATTCAAGAAACTCACCTCTATGGAATACAAGCGTAAAAAAGCCCAAGCTTGCATTTCCATTCGCTATGCCCGGAGTACAAAAAGATGCTCAACCAATTTAATAGTATGAGTAGTAGTAGACGTTAGAGTAGTATTTTAAAATCTAAGTTTTGTGAATGGGTTAAAATACCATGATTGACTACAATATTTGTGTGAGAGACATTCAAAAAATGCGGGCAATGGGTTTGCTACATTTGCTATACTTTACTTTGCACTTTTACAATGTATCACAATGTTTGGTCTTATGAAAGTGAGACTCACACCGCAGATGCTTCCCCCTCTTGCTTACCTCTCCCAAATTAGTAGCATTTTCTCTCGTTCTACGTCGGCAGGACAACAAGCTTTCAACTAATTATTGCTGACTATATATCTTTCAGTAATTGAATAAATCTGATTCAGTGAGTTTATGAGATGCAATTTCACTGCAGACGAGTAGTAGTTACTTTTATATTTCGTGTACGAAGAGAAAAAATAGAAAATAAATAAGTAACGTGGATGCAGGAGGTATATTTGTTGCTTTATCTTAGTTATTTATGTTATACATGAAGCCTTAAGTGACACATCATAAAAGGAAGTGGTATTTAGAAAAGAACAGAGTTTACCAAAATGTGATGGTGGCAATGTGGTAGTGATGTTTGTATTTTTGTCTAAATTCGTGGTGTAAAAATAAAATACATTAAGTGAATTGAGGTATTCGGTATAGGATAAATTATATATACGTCGTTATATCAATGACGCGTAATATTCGTCATTATAGTGCTAAAAGAAAATTTTTAAAACATTCTATAACATTTACATTCTCACACTCTTTAAGATATTAGGGACTTCGTTAAGGTTCAACTGGTAAGGGATTAGAAAACGCAAGAGTTTGAATTTGCCCATAGATTTTCGTTACTGGATGTGTAGATACCGATACCTATCGCTACTAACGAGGTACGTCGAAACTGACACTGTAATGGAATATGACGATTTTTTTGTTATGTCTTAGTACTTGTGTATTCGTCTGTAGTGAATCGTGTTTGCTACTATAATGTATTTCGTAGGAGAAATCGAGTATCAGTGTTGTCTGCGAAAGTTTCGCATGGGGTAACTAGTATTATATAATTCTTATTAATTAAATTACTGAATTGCTATAGAACTTACAAACTATTAAAGATAAACTTACATTAATTTTTAGAGGAACCCTTGCATCATCTGGGCGAGATCAAATATATTTAAAAGAAGCAGAGAATCGGCTTTTGGTGAATTTGCAAGGATTCTAACTTCTGCATCTCGAGTTATAAGGGAATATAGACAGCCTCACTTAAAATCATGCATTTTAATTCCCATTTGGGAACAAATTTTGATAATTACCATTCTATTTGCGACTTACTCGACTCTTATGAAAACAAAAGAAAGTGAGAAATAAGACGTTGAATAACGGTATTATTTACTATAAATTCTACTATGATACGCGGTATTAGCCAATTATGGAAGTAAAGTCATGAACCTCTGCCATACGTCGAAAGGCGGCACGCAGAATACCTATCTAGACAAATTAAAAAGTTTTCAACGTTAAGCCCACTTCATCACATTGAAATAACGTTACCAAGGAGTATCGGATATAGAAACTTCTCCCCAATGTTCCCTGCGAATCGACGCTGCAAACTGTTCGTAACAGCAAATGCTAAAATTTTTGAAAATCGATTCCTGTTCATATAGTCTGTCATTCATTCATACCAATAGCATTGCATGGGCCTTAGCATTAGCTCTACTTAAAAAATCAAATTTGTCGTCAAGGGGAACGATTGTTTATAGCCTCAAAATTACCCAAAATATTCTTTTATTTCAACCGATTTTTTTCATTGTTATTTTGGTTGATCATTCACTCTAGTTTTTAGTGGACTAGCAACAACAACGTGAGTTTCAGCTGTTAATACGGTACCTCTTCGTTGTCCATTTGGCTTGGTGAGATAGTTATATTGCTATAAACTGGTGAACAGTGGCTTGGAATGGTCTCGCAAGCATTGGTGGGAGAAGGCAAACGTAATATTTGAACAGTTAGTATAGTAGTAGTTAGTAACAGTAGAACACTTATAAATAGCTTCATAACTTATAAATCCAGTTAATCATCAATAATAGCAATAGTTTATGTAATTCTATATAAGAAATGAATAATGAATTCTGCTCATAATTATGAGCAAAAGAATGCGTTGGAAGCGTGTCATAAAGCATGGCTTCTTAAAAGGAAACGTGCAAAGAATGGCAATCTTAATGTTTGGATCATCGGCTGAAATAAAGTAGTTGAAATGTCTCGCAAACATTCAATTTAAAATTACTATAAAAAGTAAACTTTATTTGTTACACATATCTTATTTACTTAGCAATAAAATATCGTGCAACAAAATACTGAAACGAGAAATTTAGAACTTAATTTTGACATTAAAGAAAACTGAATTAGATTTGTAAATGCAAATAAAACGATCAACTTCCAGCTACCGTACTGCGATAAATAAAGTAAATTGTACTTTGCTGAAGGGAACAGAAAAATACGCGTTTAATTTATTTTTGGTGCAGTCTTGTTCTTGCATATATTGTAGCGTTTATTTAATTACCTATCTACTTACACACAACGTTTATTCGAACAACAATCCGCTTAAACTAGCAAACACGGCTAAATCATGCCCGATTCATATTTGCTCCTACAAAAAGCCACGCTAGCGTTGTTTACTTCTCTATGCATTACAACCGTCATTTTAGCCGTGAAGTAAACAATGCTAACAACATGAAGAGGTATGAATGAAAATGAAATTAATTTAGGACACTGTTTAACGAATGATATACAAATAATAATGGCTTGCACTAATTTGAACCCATTGTAAGTCAGTAAGGGACTTCAATTCCTCATATATGTCTCATTCCCTCTCCTGGAATATGGTTCCAGGAATCTTTCGGAATGATGACTTTGAATAGAAAGACTTTATAGAAAAGAGCGTTGCATGGTTGCTGATTGAATAGTTAATTCGAATAGTGCTTTAATGCTCTGTTGAAGGAAAAATGCAAAATTTTGAAGTTAAATAGCTTTTGTCTGAAAAACTTGTGATTTTTGTGAAAGAATCATTGAAAATCATTTCAATCCAATCTTCTTTATCGTATAAATATTTCGAAAAATCGTTCTCATTGGTTCAATCAACCAATCTAGGATCAATATATAGGACCAAATTTTTTTCCGCAGCAACCTGAGAGTTTAAATTAACCAACAAAAACACGACTTAAAAGAGCCATGAAGATATCATTCCAGTAGATATGCAATGATCGTACGAACGATTGAAATATGGATTTTTTTTGGAAAATACAAAACAAAAGAGATTGAAATATATGGATGTCCTTGACTTCCAGATAGCCATGTGGGCAGTGCGTTCTGCAAAATCGGTCCCGGGTTCGATTTTGGGGTCCAACATTTATCGGTGTCAACCTAGCATCGCGATGAATATGGGTAGCTATCTGAATTAAGAAGGTCTAGCAAAAGCCTAATACAGCGGCGTGGGAGTCGATCACCCACGGTGAATGCTGCCTGGCAAGACCCTATTCCTCAAAGGGATGCCATTAAAAGATGTCCTTGAACTTGGATACTGAGCGAAACTTAGGCGATGCATGAACTAAAAGAGAGACAGCAACATCCTCAAGGAAGCTGCCAGCTCTCCCATTTCTTGCGAGGGAGAAATTATCTCCTAGTCCTTTTCTAGGAGATACTACTGTAATTTCAAATCCAGCCCATCTGACAATATAAGCAAGATATTGAAAGCTTTCGAGCGTTATTTGGTGGAACATATCAATTCATTCTTGTGGAATGGTAAATGTTGAGTGTAATGAATTCTTTGTTTTGAAATTGAGATAGTTTAGGTTCGTACGTTATGAATAGTTAAACTTTAATTGAGCATTTAAGGCCGATAATAGAGTGAATTAGTGCAGCTATATTTTCCATTTGTATAAGCGAAGCATATAGAAAATGCACTCTCTTTTGTATTTTAACTTAATATTATAATCTATTTATAAATATTAGAAAGGAGTCTTTAGTTTTATCTATCTGTGGCTCTTTGCACCAAAAGATAGTATATTTAAATATACTAAAATTAAAAAGTAGCTAATTCTTATAGTTTTAGTTTAGCTACAAAAAAGAAAAAAAAAAACAAGACTATTTGCAATGGTAAGACGTTATATGTCCTTCATACGATTGAAAGATCGTCAACAGATTAAGGAGACATTTACTTAAAAATTTCGAAAAATTCAAACCATATTTTTCAGCTCGATAACTAGAACCACTGTACAACCAGGAAAGCATACTTCGGAAGAACCAAATGTATTAACGATTCAATATTACTCTCATTATACACCAAATATATCCTCCTTACCGTAATTACTAAAAAGTTGCTGAATTCGTGCTCCAATTTCTTGAATTACAAATTTTCCAAAATTCGTTTAATAAAATGATAGTGCTCCCTTCCTTCCTATATAATGTCTTTAATAGAATTCTTCCGCAGCTGAACGAGACCTTTAGTAGAGAATGAGAGGCGAATAAATTGAATAAGAAAATAGCATGAAAATAAATGAGCGCTACTTACCTTACAGAAACAGCAGAATATTCTTCCAAACAAGAGCATTTAATTGGTTCGCTGCGGGAAAGATTCTCCGAATAAAAGAGCGTTACATAACGACGGCCATGATACGTGACGTATACACTCCCAAGGACGATGAATGTGCTCATTGATTAACAACTGATTTTTTTATTGTTCCAAAGTTTCACAACTGGCATGGTAAACATAGAATGAATTATATTGCGCAATATTTATGGAATATATACAAAAAATGTATTATAATGTTTGTTCATCTGAAGGTTGTTTTAATCACGAATTTCCAATTAGAAGGACGGTTAACAAGACAATGAGTTAATGCATATCTTTCAGGGATTATTTTTTATTTTCACTGCATAGAAAACGGTATTTCTTTCTTGTTTTTCTAGCTAAAATATCTTGTTTCCTTTGTATTTTTCATTTATCTAGGCTTTATATTTTTGTTTTCAGAGAGAAGCTCTATTGTTAAGTACCTATTTTCATATGTTAGCCATGAGCAGCTTTAATTTGTTGTCTTCTAAATTGGTATTCATCTTCACCGTCCTGTCGACAAATTGTTACTATGACGGGATGTTAACGCTACATCTACATACGTACCGTGCAAGCCGAAACTAAACAAGAAAATAAAATAAAAATTATCATTCCCACTGTATAATTTCCCTATACTTTTGTAATTAATTCTTGGAATATTCGCCGATGACATTAATCGACGAATAGGAATTTAATGCGGCGATCCTCATCTACGTTCTATTTTGGTTACATTTAAGATGAAGAAAGCGTAAATAAACACTTGGGCACAAGGAAAATTGCCAGCGAAATATTTTTTCTTTCTATCATCTAATTAGCGACTCTGCACACTTCAGTACTAAAAGAAATTTCCCGGCATACTATTGCGGTTTAACGTCGATAAACTACTCATCACTTTCGCAAGAAATACCTTTGAATTGAAAAAATTAACATTCTTACCTTAACTACTTAACGTTAAGTTTGATTTAGCCTAGAATTTAGCTATCATTAACTGTATGAAAACATAAAATTGGCGTTCATTTTCTCAAGATGAATAACCACTCAATATTGCAATTCGCTGTTCTAGATTTTTTAAATCGCTATTCAAAGATCATTAGAAAGCAGGAGTATGCAGTGCCTTACGGCTCTCATGCAATCATGGATCCACGGCCTCGATAAAATTGGATGAAGTTTCTATTTTCTTGTTGATCGTCCGAGTTCACGTAAGTTAAAAAAAAACAGCATTACCATATTAGAGCTACGATTGATTAAGCTTTTCTCACCCATTAGCATGTCCCTACGGCTGACGATCCTGGTAATTAACAATTATTTATTTGGTGGAGAAGGACAGCTAATGGGATGTTTTATGAACCCAAAATAATCGCCGTAAGTTGTCCCATTCTCCAGAAGTGAGACGCATTTTTTCTTCTTAAGGCAAGAATTATGGCAAATATTGCGATAACAGCATCCGTACGCCCTTTCATCAAATAGTTTTATTGAATTATTATTATTATTATTACATAAAACCGTCGCAGATAGACGTCATTTCAGGTGGCGACGTTTATACGATACAGCTTTACACTCACTATCTAATACATAAACAATAATATTTCCAAAACATTTCACGATTTCATCCACTTCGAAGGGTTAAATAAAAAATTGTGAAAATATTTTGCCCGAAGTCAGTATTTTACTATCCTTCTTGGTAACCTTTGACAGCAAATACAGTGATACCTCGAGATACGAGTTTAATTCGTTCCGTAACCTCGCTCGTATGTCAAATTACTCGTATCTCAATGCAATTTTCCCCATTGAAATTAATAAAATGCCATTAATCCGTTCCAGGCCCCAAAATGCCACCCCAGTTGTTCTTGTTACGTGTTTTTGAATAGGAAAAATGTATTTCTAAATGACAGATATTGTATAAAATCATAATAAAAGATATTCCTATTCGGCATCTTCTTCCAGAGAAGCTCCTTATCGTCACAGTTGAAGACTTGCTGGGGGATGTGTCCTTTGGCTTCTATCGGTTCGGAAAAAGTTTTGAGATAATCCTCAGCTGCCTTCAGATCCGAACTTGCAGCCTCACCATGCCTGACAACGGAGTAAATGCCGGTCCTTTTCCTAAAGTTGTCAAATCAGCCTCGACTGGCTTTAAACGAGCCTTACGATGCCTCGTCCGTGGAAGTGCGCGGGGTCTGATTCAGCAAATCACCGTAAATTGCTCGTGCTTTCTCGCATATGATGTCCTGTGTTAAAATATCGCCTTTAAGCTGCTTCTCCGTCACTCAAACCATCAGCAGTTTCTTCATCTTTCCATGGAGAGAGCTCCGGAGCTTAGAAATTATTGTAACACACTTATCTGGCGTTATACCCTTTATTCACTCCTGTTGAAGCACAGTACATACTGTGGAAGTACTACGACCGTACTGCCTCGCTACTCGTCAGTCAGCTACTCGCACACCTCGCTCATTTTACTATGATTTCACGCTTTAATTAAATAGACATCATTTTCTTCTGAGCACTGGCCTTTCCACTCACTTTCTTCGGATACAAGGTTATAAAAAGAAATGTGATACAGTATTTAATTGCACAAAAAGCACAAAGCCCTAGAATAACTTATCAAAGATGCTTCGACAGCGAGGTAAACAATTATACTGGGGGGATGCATGGGATAATACGAGACGGACGAGGCACAGTAAACTGGTGGGTCGTGTGCAGCCGGCCGTTCCTCGTATTTCAAAGCTAAACTTCGCTCACTCGACGGCTCGTATCTCAAGTATCTCGTAAGTTAGGGCAGTCGTATCTCGAGGTACCACTGTAATATCAATATTATTGTATGAGCGTTTGAGAGACTCTCGGTTGCTGATAAGTGTAGTTTCCAATGAAATGTTCGCTGGTGCGGAACCACAGGGAGATAATTTTAATAGATTCTTAATAGTTTGGATAGCGGAAGTGAAATTAGTAATATTTATTTCTTATGTTATATATATTTACGCCTATTCCTCGATCGGTTAAAATATCATGTTAAGAATCTATTAAAATCAGCACTCTGAGGGTCCAGCGAATTCGAAACTACATTTATCAGCAACCAATCAATCGCTCATACAATTCATCACTGAATTTATCAAGGAAAATTATAGCACTTCAAACGAATTTTTATATTTAAATAAAAGACATTGATTCTCTTGGAGGGAATGCCGGAAACCGACTTCTTAAATATATATGCCTAAGAAATTTGCAAGTCTCTATGTTAGTTACGTACTACAATATAATAGCTACGAACATGTGTTAAAGTAAACTTCACAAACTCCTTCATTCATACTCAAACGCTATTAAGATTAATCGAACGACCGTTTTCAACTTCGACTACAAGGAAAATACGTTAACCGAACATTCACTTTTCCACACTCAAGCTATGAATTCAAACGATACCTTCAAATCGTGAGAATTCGGTAAAAATGATAACAGAACTTCTAAAATCATTTTCGAATTTTATCGCCGATATTAAATACATTAAGAAATATCTCACCTCTGATACGAAAGCTTTTTCTTCGGAATTTCTTTCTTTTTCGAGTGCCTCTATCTTACATCCGAAAAACTTCTAGGGAATCTATTTCACCTTTCTCTGAATCCGTCAATAAATACGAAAATATTCCTTTCTCTTTTTACTATACGGAAGACATACATTGCTTTCATGGTAATCAAATGAATTTTTCACACCTATGCAATGACTGCATTGGAAACTATTACGGGAGTCATCCTAATATTTCATCAACCTCGCTCTAACTCTTCTATTGCTCAGCACGCCGCGTTTTCCGAGGCATCTTCAAAGACTCATTCGGCAAATGTTCTAAAAGAGGAAAGGGAATTTGCTTTCGCTTACTTTCTCACTCACTTTCTTTCAGATCCAATCGAATCCTTCCTTTAATCAGATTGAGCTTAATGACTCTGAGATAATCCGTCGTATTTTTCCCTACGACAAAATGAACGCTTATATTACACATTCAGTGTACGCATACATGCTCAATCGCTGTCGATTCAAACAATACTAGGTCTGATTTGACGTTAAAAAGGTAATTTATCGAAAGATTTTAATCCGAAGTAAGCTTACTGATTCGAGAGATGTTAATCGTAGTTGGAGATATTAACAACAGTACGCATCCATTTAAGATTGGCTATTGCAAAGATCCGAAATGCATCACCCGAATCATCTTTTCGCCATTGGTTGACATCACAAAGCGTTAAACAGGCGACAAAATGGCAGAATTAACGCAGACTGACTCGAATCAACTCGATTCGAGTATGGAATCTAACTTCAATCTATCGCTACGGAAATGAGAAAAGGAATTGATAGAACGAAGGGTCAACAATGATGAAATAGATCGCTAAATATACCGGAGAACGAAAGGGAAGCATTATAGTGTATAGGAACTGTGATGAGGAGACCGTGAACTTGACCGTATAGCTGGCTGGCCTTGATTTCTTCCCCACACCAAGCGCACTGGCATGCAACGTTGCCACTTTCCGTTCACTGCGTCGCAGGTAAGTCTAGAGAACGCCGATTAGATGCTTTCTACTGCTACCATCACTGACCTAACATGCAGAGTGTGCAAGTGAGGCAGGATAAACATCCAATTCAATTTCATCCGATTAGTTCGCGTTACGAAGTTCTACCTAACTGTACGTCCATAAGAAACACGAGTTTTCTATCGAAATAACGAGGCAACTAATACAACTTCTGGTAAAAAATTATTATTATAAATAGAATAAATAAGTAATATATACGTAAAGAAATGGTATACATGGAGCCTCTGCCATAGGAAAGTAAGAGGAAAATAAAGAAACAAAAAGAGAGAAATCTATTTCAGGTTCGGAAATAGGAATTCGATTTTTATAACGAAAACTTATACACGAAATTTCATCCACTGATATGAGAACGCTTTCTAGTCAGCCACCAATGGAATGTTAAGAGACGAAAATTATGCACGTCCCTTTTTATTAAACGAAACAAAATGATTCGACTCTTCAAATTGTTATGTGTATAAGGTAAAATACCTTCTGCGTCGAGAAAACATCTGAAGATAGTATCAAACAAATACAATGTGCTCAGGCTTGACTTGGTGGAACGCCATAATGAAAGAATGAGTAAAACTTGGTAGTTAACTTAGTAGGAAAGGCTTTCCTGTGAAACTAAAAGTTTTACTTAGTCTTTCATTTTTTCAAACATACATCATAACTGAGGCGCCATCTTAGGAAAGACGTGACGGAAATTTTTCGAAAAATCGATAAAAAAAGAGCGATGAAATGTTGCTTATGGTTTTAAGACGAACTACGCGTCTACATTGTATGGAATTCATCGCACGTTATAAATATATCGATTTTTTTCATCTGAAACACTCGCATACTAATTTTTAAATACATAATTTTCGAATTTTAGTCAATAGAGCAAAGTGCCTTTATTTAATAATTTCCAGCGACTATTATTTTCGATACATTTACAGCAAAATATACCGTACGAAACTTTATAAAAATGAATTCCGCTAAAATTACCGTGACGGATAAACATCGATCTTACTTTATTATCTTTACAGCAAACTGTGAGAACAAAATAAAACTTAACCATAGCTCAAAAGAGATAACAAGAACAAAAACTCAGAGATAACCCAAGCATAGAGATTAAAGAAATCACATGAATGCGTTCTTATGAATAGGCAAGGAGGAAAAGTTACTTAATTTATCGAAAAACACCAAGAAAATTTTTGCATAGAAAATTGCCAAGTTATTTAATTGCACTTTAGCCTATTATTGATCCCATGTTCAAAAATGTGTATTCTTTTTGCTCGCGTTTCAAACTGGAGTAAAGGTAGAAATATTAGAGACTTACCACAGTGAGAATATGTTAACAGCGTCCCAGGAACACGTTCATTTTGGTATGGATGATTAACACATCGCCAAATATCTTGGCATCTTATAAATCAGGAAATCTAGAACAAATGTTAGAACACGTGTTAGAAGATGAGAATTTAATCATCACTAAAGCAAGGCTTACTATAGTAAGAATATCAAGTTCTAAATTACAGAGAGATCACGGCGAAAAAATCAATCTACTAATGCTACTAATAAGGAGGCAAATGAAGACCAATTTGTTCATCCTACTCTATAGGATAGGGTGGGTGAACTATAGATCAATATTGCTGTATCAATGATATATAATATCCTATCTATCCTATAGGGTAGGGTAGATAGGATATTATATATCATTGATACAGCAATTAAATCAACAAATTTTAAAGAGTGGTCCTTGTTTAAAATATGTCAAAATAACTGCGAAGTCTTGTGGTAAATTTGATCAAATGGAAGCACTAGCATGTACCTTAGATACTTAAAATAGAGAGGTTTGTGAACTAATCTAATATAATAAAATAAGATGTGTGCATGTTCGCCTAAAACTCGATAACCATAAATGGCACAACTTTCAAACTTTCAAGATTGTTAAATGTACTCCCCGCGCAGATAATAGACTAATTTTTATTTACCTGAACCCCAGTTCGAACCCAGTTTCGAGAAGAAGAACCGTTCCCATAAGAAATGCACGTAAACCTCACTTTTATCGGTTGCAGGCTACATTTCTTTTGCAAAGTTAAATTAGAAATAATGGGCTTACGAAATCGAGAAAGGCACCAAAAGAAAAAAATTAATAAAGATTCATATTTTGGTCGCGAAATATCGTTATCGAGTCGAAATGGCGAGAATTCGGTTAAAATAAGCGAAAATTTTAGCCTTTGGGATAAGAAAAATTTATAACCAATAAAACTTTACTAATATCCATATTAACTGCAGTCCGCAATAATTTGAGCTTAAATAGTTAAATCACATAAAAATTTTTGTTTTCAATCCATTTATAGTACATTTATAGCCCTTAACTTTCAATACATTATGCTGCACTTTACATTATATTGTTAGTTAATTATGACTCAGCATATGTATAGTAGTGTCATTGAGTGAATAGCAGCTACCCAACTAGTTGTTAAGCAACTAATTCATTCCTTAATATTACATTGTATTCCTCGTGCCAATTTGAAACCTTAATTAAAATCAAATCAACACCTCAAAATAACATTATAACATTTATCTGTACCATGCCAAATCGCTGGTTACAACTTTCGGATTGTTTCTTGACGAAACTCATTTTTCCCATGAAAAGAAGTACAGTTACATCTATGTCACATTGTCAAGATCAAGGAGGAGAGACAATAAGATACTTTTCAGTGCCGGGATGGAAAGGAAAGAAGTTTGGGGGAATTGTTAGCATAACGAGGTGTGCTAAGAAACTTGTGCCTTACATTCGGCACTTCGTTCACCGTGTGAACTTAAAACTGTATTATTTAATGAGTTTTTTATACATCTCATTCAGATTCATTCTTTGTAAATTTCACGTATACATTCAAAAAGTGAATATTCACCGTGATTTCAAAGTAATAAAGCCACGAATTATCGTTTTCGTTGAGTAAATATAAATTTCCGCGACTCTTTAGTCCAACTGATAGTTCTTTGTTTTCTTGAGAGTCCAGAATGTTTCAAATATTACGGTTTTCATCGACTTCTCTGTCACCGGTAAGATTGTTAGGGAAATTCAGATATTATACAATTTTGATTTAGGCTGTGTATTCTCGCCGGAATCGCATATAAATAGTATGATGGATAGATATTTTTATGTCATCGTTGAGAATCAACGGGCGCTTCAGCAAGTAATTCAATATATTTACTCGAAAGAGGATACTTGGCAGTACAAGATTGATATTCTTCGACGGAATAGCATAGTAGTAGTGTAATAATAAAAGTAGTAATGTATTCTATGAATGTAAAACTTTATTTGGACCAAATAACTAAAAATATAAATATATGCAGGCCATGATCATGTTCATTTAATGCGAAATTGGGCTATCCCGTAATGATAAAAGGCATTTTTGTCGCGACTCTTGTACTATTCATTCGATGTGTTTTATTGTATGCAATGTTTGCAATTACTATAAGTAAAATTAATGCCTTCGTCTAATATTCGCAATAACATAGAGGTAGCTCCGTAATTCCAAAAGTTCCTCATAATTCCAGTTTAATCCGTAAACTGCATCTATCTTTCTCTATTTGCAACGCCGCATACGTAATTGTATGTTGTAATGTACCAATATTACCACACTAGTCACAGGAGAGAAAATATAAAATCAAGAGGTAAAAGAGTTCGTTGAGGCTGCCACAGCAAATCAAACTTAAGGAAAATGAATTCCGGATTTATTTGAAATGAAAGGAGATTCCGTGAATAAAGAGGGAGGGGAAGGAAAACTAGTTTAAGCGGCGAAGGGTCACTTGGTTTGTGTGCGTCTGTTACGCTCGCTTGAGGTTGCGCAACGAGTCTCCTTGCTGGGAGGAAATCACGAAAGAAAACTGCATCAGACTATCTTATTCCCAAGGTCGCTTTGAGCGGGAAGGTGAGCTCCGAAAAGTTATGGAATGAGGCTTACTAGCCTAGAATACGATCATCATATGAATGAAATGTATGGCAGTCATAAAGAGCGAGTATAATGAATGTCTCCGCAGTTTTCAAATGATCAGTCATGAGACGATTGTAATTGACGGATAAATTTTCTCAAATTTTACCAAAAGATGGATGTTTTACACAGGGTGAAAACATGCGAGATCATCACATGCACACATGAGATTCAATTCAAATGTAATCAGGGCTGTGGAGTCGGAGTCTGAATCAATTTTGGGTTGAGTCGGAGTCGGCAGACATTTACCGACTCCTGTTGCTTCAGAATAAAAACTTTTATTTTATTGTTTTATCATAAACTTAATACTTATTAGGCTGGTCCACTCTACTAGTGCCGTGCCAGGGCGGAAAGAGAAACTACGTCGCTAACAATTATTTTCCTGGAAATTCATATTCATATTTATAAGCATTATACTATTATTGTGGATTGGAGGAGCTTAATATTTTGTTTGGCCAAAAGGGGAGAGTTAGTTGCAGATGGTATTGCTGCTTCAATGAAACAACGAGAGACATTAATATTAGATATAAGATTTATTGAGAGCTGTTTATGTAGACCCCATGCACCGAATTCTGTTGGATGACAAGCAGCTGACTAAAATGCTCTGTTTGCTGTCAGGATGAATGGAATACAGGAATGTGAGGAGGAAAAAGAAGTTGGTGATGCTGCCAATCTTCCCCCTCGTCAACTGAATATGAACTTGATTTTGAAAAATATTTGAATCACTTGGAAGTGCAAAATTTCGCCGCATAGAAAAGGATTCCTCCAAACCAAAAGAAAACAATATGAATAAATTTCAGATAAATTTCTCACTTGCATTAAAAGAAGTTGAAATTTTTGATCGTTCATCAAAACTAACAGTGAAAGAAGTCATTCCCTTATATCCTGAAATTGTGAGAGATGTTGCCATAGTGGTTACTGCTTTACCACCAACCCAAGTTAGTGTTGAGAGGTTGTTCTCTGCTCTAAAAATAATTAGATCAGATTTGAGGGCATCCATGAAGAAGGATCTGATAGAGGCTATTCTTTTTCTGGAGACCAATTCTTCATAAATTTATTAAAAATATTAAGTATGTAACAGTTTATTGTATATTTTCATTTGACAGCCTTATTTTGTTCAGGTAATTTTCTCAAACATATATTTTGTGGTCTATTTATTCTTAATTTTGTAAAAATTTTTATTAAAGAATTATCCTTCTTCAATTTATCATTTGTTAATACATCATACTATTCTGTAATTAATCATCATGACTCCGCTTATAAGGAGTAAGATAGTTCAAAAACTGAGGAGTCGGTGTCGGAGTTGGACAGTAGAAAATAAGAGGAATCGGAGGCTTGTGCACCGACTCCACAGCCCTAATGCATACCGATATCACTCCATTTCTTAGATAATTTCTTCGGAGAATCGTGCTGACACTACATCGAATATAAATTGCATATATTTTGTGCTGGATAAAAAGTTTCATTGGGATATTTTTTAATAGTTTAGAAACAATATCCTATATTTGCCCTGATTGTTTTCGATAAATGAAAATTTGGCAAGATAACCGTGTTTAATGATTTTTAGAAATGTTCGAATCGTAAGGAAATTGAAGAATCTCCGTTTACCATCGTCATATGACATCTCTATTACCGGGGCTCGAAGTAATACTCAACAGAAAAAACAGATTAATTAATATCGATTAATTTATAAAATGTGAGGGCTGGTTTCGGATTTATGTCGAACATTAATGTCCTTCGATAGATGTTGTTTAGCCAAAAAGTATTATTATTTTGCTCTTATCCTCTATATATTATTTTAAAACATCCTTTTTAGGTGACCGGGGCTTTACTCCCTTATTACTCCACCAATACATATAAATGACTGACTGAATGAATGACCATTTGAAAGGAAAGGTTTTCAGGTTCCTGCTAAAAAGAGTCACACAAATGAAATATCCTCTATTTGTTAATCAAATTGAATTGATATTTTAATCATCGCGTTGCATGCTGGACGAAAAGATACACGGGTTGCTATATACAAAATTTTTTTGTTAATTAGAGACGTTTGTAAATAATTTTTACCATCGGATAGAGATATCTATTCACGGTCTTAAAATAATCGAAACAGGATTCGCAATTACTATTATTATTAAGTACATTGTTGCAGATAGACTGCTAGTCTGGTGGCAACATTACAAACAACTACACTAATTTTCACAAACATAATTAAACAACTCAGAACAAACTATATAATACCCTCACAAGATTAAACACTAAAATACAACTACTTCACAAGATACAAAACTCCAATATAACACAATTCCCAAGTCCATTACTAATTCCCTTGCAAAAAAATGTTCTACAACACTTATTCTCTGAAAAGTTAAAACACAGAAACTCCCACAGAAACATTACACATTCAATCACAAGCAACATTAATTAACCCCTGCCCCCTCCCAAACATTCACCCTCAATCATACATGTTTTTTCAGGTCAATTAATATCAGTCTCTCCATGAACGAAGACCTCGACGTCGCATGCAACTAACTAATAATATTATTTTAATAAACCGATATAAACTTGCAACTTTTGGGTGCAGAACGAGTCACAGAAACGTGTCCACTGCTGAATACAAAGGTCTGCTTTTGCCGGGTATAATATATTTATGCTTAATATTCACTTCATTTAACTTGGAAATTTTAACTAAAGTAATGTTTAGCGGAATGGTATGTATTATAATATTGTTTAAATCCCTGTTTAGTCAGATACCATTTTGAATTGGAAATTCCTTGACTGAGAATAATTTTCATCCGCGTCGTTCAATGCTTGATGGATATCTTTCATTAATTGAAAAACTCTGATTCAGTGAATAGATAAGGTGCAATTTCACTGCAGACGAGTAGTAGTTTTTTTATATTTTGTGTGTGAAAAGAAAAATATCGAAAGTAAATGGGTATCGCGGATGCAGAAGGTATGTGTTGTCTAAATTCGCTATGTGGTAAATCCATCGACTGAATTGAGGTAATCGCTATGCGATAAAATACATAGATCGTTATCGCGATGACGTGAACTATTCATGATTATTTTGCTGAAACATTTATGATAAATTCTGACTCTCTCTAATATATTAAAGATTCGTTTAGGCTCAAGTGGTAAGGAATTAGAAAACGCAAGACTTTGAATTTGCTCACAGAGTTTCGTAACTGGATATGTAGATCCGTACTGGATATGTATCACTACAAACGAAGTATATCGAAACAACACTAATACAGAATATGAAGATGTGTATTTTTTGGTATGTTATAGTGTTTGTGTATTCGTTTGTAGCGATTATAGTGAAATGTATTTGGGTGGGGAAATTGAGTATCGACGTTCGTCTGCAAAATTTTCGCACAGGGCAACTAGTTTTTCATTATTTTGTTTTATTTTGATTCTATATAAGTAGGAGTATTTTGTGAACTGAAAGAAATATGATATTGTATGTAATTAATAGTAGTATAATTGAGTTTAAATATAATTTATGCGTATATTATTTGTGTTAATTGTATTCATTGTGTATAGTGTATTATTATTAAATTATTTGCATATATCGTGGTCATTAAAATTAACGTATTGTTATGTAAATTATTTGAAGTTGTAAGACGCATTTTATAATTGTTGATAGTTTTGATAGAATATTAGTATTTTTGAATAACTTAGTGTGCTGTATTCAGAAGGTTTTTGGAGGAGTTTTCCTCCCGACTTGGGTGAATGCCAGCAAGAGAATTTATTCTATTTGCTCCTCCAATGATTGACACCAGGCTAAATGCATATTTGCGGTCATAAAATAGAAATACATAAATAAAAATACACGATCGTGCATAAAAGGCAACGGAAGAAAATTCATCATCTAAATATCTGTCTTCAACGGGAAGCAGAGCCTCTTAAGTAGCATTTTTACCATTTGTTTCGTGTGAATGGGAATGCGCACTGAGCGGAATTAGGTGAGAGTCTTAAACGGGATTTTTGCTAATAGCGTCATTTTCATTCAAGGATTGATTACAAGCAATGGAGAATGTAATTTTTCAGATTCTAATTAAGATCCAGGGAGACGAAAATATTGGCAGATCCTTGGTAAATTGGTAAGTTTTAAACAGCTCCATGAACGAACACTTCCACAAGATTGAATTCACTCAAATTTCGCGTCATATGTAATGACTTTATTCTTTATAATAAGTAGAGGAATATACTAACCACAGAACGTACGCTCGTGATACCTCTATTCTTTTAAATCCTAACGGAATTGATGAAAATTAGTCTCAGAGAAATTAATATCATGAAAGTGACGAGGGGAAGGAAATGCTCAGTGAGGGAATAAAAACTGAGAAGGATTGGACAAATTCCCGAAGTTCACATAATTGGCTCGAGGAGGAATGACACTGGTTTCGGAAGCTAGCAGACGAAAGGATATCAAAATAAAAATAAATCCTCAATGAGGACTGTTGGTGGGAGACATGAGACTTTTGGAAACCTCAAAATGTGACGTCTAACATATGGATTGACAGAAAAACGAATGTTAAAGTGTAGGAGATGGCAGAAAATCAATTAAAAAAGGAAAACGAAAGAGATGATGCTTAGAGAGAAAAATAGGATGATGATTCAGTTGCTGAAACGAAAAATCATTGAGATGGGAATTTCGGGGCAAGCGAGGTAGAGCCTGTCTGTATCCATCTCATCTCGAATGTCTAATAAAATATCTCGCAATAATCGGCGTATTTGTAAGACCCCAACAGCGGAATGACTTTTTAGCGCTCTGTTTCATTCGTTCTCAAATTATTTCAGGATATAGAACGATCTTCTTCAGAAGACAGCATTACAGCTCCTTGAAGTTTTAATAATATTAATAATTACAGGTAAACATCTGAAATTCGCAAAAGATACTAAAAATAATTTATTATAGCGAGGCTATGAGTATCATAGAAACTATATATATCTCATCATCATCAGCCATTTTCAATCCGATGTCGGATGTAGGCCTCCCCAAGCGCTTTCCAATTCTCTCTATTCTGAGCCTCTCTTTCCCATGTCACACCTAAGTACTTAATGATGTTCCATCGGTCCTTTGGTCTTCTTCTTGGTCTCTTCACATCTCTTGGTGTACAGTTCAGAACCGCTCTTGTCCAACGGTTGTCGTTTCTTCTCGCCACATGGACTGCCCACATCCATTTCAGGGACCTTACTTTATCTATGATGTTTGTCACTCCGGTCTTCATCCTCACCCAGGTGTTGCGTTTCCTGTCTCTTTTTGTGATCCCAAGCATACATCTTTCCATACTTCTTTGCGTTGTCTGAAGTCGCTGGGTTATTGCTGCGTTTAACACCCAGGTTTCACTTCCATAGGTCAACACTGGTAGAATGCATTGGTTGAAGACCTTTCTCTTCAAGACCATTGGCATTTGTGACTTTAGAATTTGTGCATATCTTCCGAAGGCACTCCAGCCGAGTTTAATTCTTCTGTTTACTTCGTTAATCCTGTTGTTCTCTCCAGTGGTTACTAGTTGTCCTAGGTATGTGTATTCTGAGCAGACATCCAGAGGCGTCCCTTCAAATTTGATTGTTTCTTGTGCTGCAAAAGAGTTATACATTACATTTGTTTTTGTTAAATTTATCCTGCGTCCTATCTTCTGTCCTGCTGTGTTCAGTTCATGAAGTCTTGAAGCTAGATCTTCTCCGTTGGTTGCGAAGAGTACTATATCATCTGCAAAGCGCAGATGACTGATGTGTTCCCCATTAATCCGCAGACCTTTCTGCTCCGAGTCGAAGGTTTAAAAACTTCCAATATCTATTATATATAGCTAACTCTCCGGATATCTATCTATTATATCTATTATATAAAGCTAACTCTCCGGATATACCTATATATTTATAGGGGATACGAATTCTGACCATGTTCCACAAGCGCCGTCGACGTCAGATTTTTCGACGTACTGGCCCCACACTCTAGATGCCAGAATAATTCAGACATCGACGCTAGCTATCATGAGTTCGATGCCAGAAATTCCCAAAAATCGCAATTTTCCCATAAGAATGCATTGCGCGGATTTTTGAAAATTATTTTTTGCATTTGCATATTAATGTAAGATAAGTGCCATTCTGACCTGTTTCAAAGTTTCAATTCAATATCTTATAAAGAAGGTCTTATAATAAGAATAGGCTATCCCCCTTCGAAATACACGGTAGAACAGAAATGACGCTCAGGCATCGAACCAAGAACCGTCAGAGTAAGGGCGGACAGCGTATCTGAAACATATGAATAGCCTCTATGTACATTCCATTTTACAAAGTTCCCCGTAATCGGATATGCATTCAAAATAATTGTAAAAATTGACCGCCATGCATTTTATACTGGAGAATTTTGCACCCACTTGGCGTCGAACTCAAGGTCATTTGGTAGCATTTCTTCCTTTCGCACTATGGAAAACCATCTCATCTCCAACCTCTCTGAATTTCACTGTTCTATGGCTCGGAGGAAGGACTGAAAACAATTTTCGAAAATTCGCGCGAAAGACCGCCTAGTGTCGAACTCAGGACCCTTCTGTGAGAGAAAATTGCGAATTAATATTAGATAAGTGCCATCCTTATTTGTTCCTTCAGACTTCAGATTTTTTCGACGTACTGGCCCTACACTCTAGATGCCAGAATAATTCAGACATCGACGCTAGCTATCATGGGTTCGATACCAGAAAGTCCCAAAAATAAAATTTTCCCATAAGAATGCATTGCGCGGATTTTTGAAAATTATTTTGAGGCACTTATCGTTAAGATAGAGTAACCAAAATTTCGGAGGTTGAAGTTGAGGTAGTTTTCTATAATACGAATGGAAGAAATGTTACGAAATGACCGTGAGTTCGAGGCCAGGTGGGTGCAAAATTCTTCCATAAGAAATGCATTGCTGCAATTTTTGAATTTTTTTTTCAATGCCTTCCCGATAAGCTGGAAAGATATAACCCGGAATGATGACAGACGCGTTTAAAAACATTCTTTCATGAATTTCACCGTCCGTCTAGTGGTCCTTGGTTCGAAGCAAGAGAGTCATTGCGATTTCACCATGCATTTCAAACGGGGAAAACGGAATCTTATTTTAGGACCTTCCCGATAAGATATTGAATCGAAACATTGGAACTTGTGAGAATGGCACTTCTCTAATATTATTTAGCTATTTTATCTCACGAAAGGGTCCTGATTCGACGCTAGGCGGTCTTTTGCGGTAATCTTTGCAATTTGTTTTGAGGCCGTTCTCGATGCGATAGAGCAATCAAAATCTCGGTGTTTACAGATGAGATGGTCTTCCATCGTACCAAACGAAGAAATGTTACCAAATGTCCGTGTGTTCGACGCCAGGTGGGTCCGAAATGCCTCCGTAAGAAATGCATTGCTGATATCAGGGACGATTTTTTAAAATGCCTTCCCGATAAACTGGAAAGATAAAACCCGGAATGGTGACAGAGGCGTTTGAGAAGATTCCTTCATGACGTCCACTGCTTCTCTAGAGGTCCTTGGTTCGATGCTAGAGCGTCATTCCGATTCTACCATGCATTTCAAACGGGAATAACGGATCTTATTTTAGGACCTTCCCGATAAGATACTGAATTGAAACTTTGAAACACGTCATAGTAGCACTTCTCTAACATTCGTATGCCATTGTCTCTCACGAACGGGTCCTGTGTTCGACGCCAGGCGGTCATTTACGCAATTTTTTAAAAATTGTTTTGAGGCCTTTCTTTATGCAGGAGACTATTCAAAATCACAGCGTTTGCGTTTGAAGTAGTTTTTTATAGAACCAGTGGAAGAAAGTTTGCATATGACCGTGAGTTCGATGCGAGATGGATGAAAATTTCTAACGTAACAAATGTATTGCGGCAATTTTAAAAATTTTGCTGGATAAGCCTCGAAGATGACACCCGTAAGGGTAACTTATTGTAAATTTTTACCAATTAGCTTGCAGCATGCAAGCAACTTTTACTCGTATATATATATATATATATATATATATATATATATATATATATATATATATATATATATATATATATATATATATATATATATATATATATATATATATATATATATATATATATATATATATATATATATATATATATATATATATATATATATATATATATATATATATATATATATATATAACTGTATAATTATTAAAAACAGCGGCCGGTTTCGAACAATTTTAGTTCGTCATCTGGCTGACATTACTGAAACTAAAAAAAAATCGAAAAGGAATGTTTTATCGTAAATAATGTTAAAAAACGATCGAAATCAATGCTTAACAACGTAAGAGCACATTTTTCATTGCTGATCAGAAACAGACCTTTTGATAGCAAATTTTTTGGTAACATCTTTTGGTAAGAAGTCCGTTTATAAGAAACCGTAAGGAATGCGAATTCCACTTGTTAATTTAATTTCAAGTACGTCTAAAGCTCATCACCGACAGAAAGTCTCTCGCTACCTATAAACGCCAGGGTTCGAGTCCTGGATGGTAAGGTTTTCCGTGGTTCTTACATCGAATATTGCGATGAATAGATATCAGGAGAGCACCGGGAAATATATAATCTCTCGACATAATTCGGTACCAAATTCATCAAATGTGGAAGTGAGCGGAAAGAAGCAATAAAGTGGCATTCATCACGTGGGGGAGTGATGTAAGAGAGATTTCGACGTTGCCAATTGTCCAGCATTCTCTGCACCACGCCGTGACGCACATTAAAACAATGAATCTCCGTCACCGGAATGTATTCCAGTCGTCGTCTTCCCTCGGCCTCTAATGATTGACTGAACGTATGCGCCTTGTTAGTGGAATTTTTCATTACGTTTACGATGGCACGCGCTTATGTACACATGAAACTAGTGATATCAATCCGAGTTGGCCTTTCGATAAACGGGCTAAATATTTTCCAACAGTTTCTGGCGGATCTACCTGATAAAGGCCAGTCGCTTACTCCCAACTCGTGAAAAACATCAGACACTGGGTACAGTGACCACAAGGAAAGAGTATTTGCTATAATGGAGCACTTTTTGATCCTGGAAAAGCACCGCTCTAAATCATTCACACAATTGGTATTGGATAAATACTTTTGTACGAGATATATCAGTGAGAAAAAGTCTCTAGCGAGGGACTAGTTTACGAAAGCGGAGTATTAAATTGCGGATACAATACAGGTTTCATAGGGAAATGTCAAAAGCAATCATACTGCGTGAGAATAAAAATGAAGAAATCCGACAACAATGCGAGAGAACGAGAGTACTGTTTTACAAACAATTATTTCGAAAACTTTACCTTTAACTTTAGGATTTCCTTCATAAACTGAATTCTCTCAATTACGGAAATATAGCAATAACTTAACCATCCCGAAGGTTTCAACTTGCTCCTTATGGCATCATATCTTATGCAATAAAGACTTTACACGCATTTCGCTGACTGTGATAAGGAAGATTTCTTCTTCAGGATAGCCCACTCAACAAAAAAGGGTGTTCCCATAATAATAGAGAAAATGATTTCGAAGAATCATATATTTAGCATGGCGATGAGAGAGACATAGAAGAAATATCCATGATTCAGACTCTTCCTCAAATGGAATAAAAAGAGCGCATTGTTTGCCTTCAAAGAGATTTATCAGTTTAACCAATTACAATCACTCCATTCATTTCGTGATGTCACATTTACAATACGAGCTGTAATCCATCGATTCATGAATCGATTGCAAATTCTCTTAAGATATTACCATATTACTAAATAAAGTAGCGTGATTGAGAAAACTTTATAGGGCGAGAAAAGGGAAAGAATTGGGGATGGAATTCTAAAACAAATGAGGTTTGAGTGCAGAAATTTTATGTCATTCTCGCCAAATTTTCAACGAAATTCTGATAAGTAATTTTTAGGTATTTCGCTAACAAATCTATTACTACCACTACTCAATAAATTCTGACATATATAAATATGCATAGTGTAATAAGTTGCGCGGGCACTTCGATGAAAACAGAGTTACGTTTGACAGGAACCATGCGTATTTTAGACTCAACTATGGAGAAATATTTTTCCTACATGAGTTTATTCTTTATTATTAACGATAATCGAGTATATTCACACTATAATAGTTAATCCATCAGTAAACTTTTTCGTAGCAATGATTCCTATTACTTTCGCACACCCTTCTTTCTATTTTAGAAGTAACTTTTCAGATTTTCAATTCTGACCCACCCATTTCCTTTGTCGATTTATAATTACTTCGATTAACACCCTCTTCTCCCCAACCATCTCCTCCTCGTTCGGTTTTCCATCGACCCAGCTTACTTTCTCCATTCTACGCCATACCCACAACTTTAAAGCCATTGAATCTTTTTATATCCTTTTTTCTCCGGGTCCATGTTTCACAGCCACACAACATTACACTACATACCAAGAATTTAACTAACCTTTTCCTGATTCTTTTATCAAGACCCTTCGTCAACAATTCCCTTCGCTTCAAAAATGTTTCTTTCACTAATGCTATTCTTTTTCTAACCTTAATTGAGCATATTCTATCCCTAGGATAAAGGCTGCCCAAGTATGGAAATTGCTCTCCTTATTCTAGTTTTTTCCCGTCCATCCTTATCGTTACTTTAGCTTCCTTTCCCTTGGAAAACCTCTTTATTTTTATTTTTCTTACATTTATTTTCATCCTGAACTCCTTTGTTTTATCATTTGGAGCAATTGACCTCCTTCAGAATCGCACACAGTAGCTTTGTCGTCTGATACCTTACTGACTTCAACACTTCCCCACCAACATTCACCTCTTTGTCTATCTCATCCCAAGCTTCTTTGGCCTTTCTTCTGCATATATGTTAAAAAGAGATGCTGATAAAGGGCTGCCTTGACATACTCCCCTCCCTAATTCCAATTCTCCATCGGGAACCCTACCTCGTGCGGTCTGATTTAAGAATAAATTTTGCACTAAACCTATCACTTGCCTATCTTTGTAGTCCAACCTAATTTTCTTTAGCATCACTATCAGCTTTTCGCATTGGACTCTATCGAGGGCCTTCTCAAAATCAACAAGACATACACAAATGTCCTTTTTAAATTCAAAGCTTCGTTACCCCAATTGCATCCCTCGTTCGTTTCCCTCTATGAAAACCTAACTGGTCCAATCCAATCCAATATGCACCTTACTGTTTCCCTCGATTCTTCTGTGACCCTTTGAATTACTTTTGCCGCGTGAGATATTAAACTAATTATGCGATAATCTCGGCATTATAAGGCATTACTCTTTTTCTGTAATGGAATCAGGACAAACTTAGTAAAATCCTCAGACCACTTTCCTTCTTCGTTAATTTTTTTTAAATAAATGAATGACCAAGTACAAGATAAAAAAAAACTTTAAGAAAGCCTCTCATCTGGATGTCACATTGAAAAGAATGGAGCCTGGAAAAGGTTGAGCTGCTGTGTTCGCTGGGAATAGAAAGGCCGTTCCTCAAAGTTGAGAACTATCAATCACGTAATTTACTTATTCAGAAATTTCCGTGGGAAAAAAGCATCGTTAGTATTAACTTCTGGAAATGGTGATCATCTTTCGACGGAAGTTTCATCACAGGAATGAAACTTTCCTTAAGGGAGAGATTAATGAAGACGTGATCTTATGGCTTCCAAATATTAGCCCTGATATCTGATGATTGTAGACGCCTTGAGTGAGGAAAGACTTCTTCCAACCTATAATCAAAGACCAATAATTGCGCCATTCAAATATATGTAGAAATAGAGAGCTTAAAAAGAAGATGTGTATAAAAAAATTCTTGGAGTAGAGAAAAATGATCCTGAGCAGGGCATACGTAAGTGGGAGAAATGCGAAAAACAAATATGGTGACAGTTAAAATACGGAGGAAGGGAAAGATATTTTAAAAATAAGTATTAGAATAGAGTTGTGCTTCGGGTGATATTTTCCAGGAAATTTTTACATTGGGAAGTGTTTTCTTAGCTAAAAACTTGATATAAATTCCGGTAAGCGTCGAATTAGGGGAAAAAGGTGTCGTAAAGGCTCAATCGAGCAATTTTCCAAGAGTCAGTACAGGCCATTCCACGGGAATACGGACAAAAATTGAACTCATCTTTTTTTAAATGATAAAAAATTTTTACTTGCGTAATTCTATGGTAAAACCTTTTTCCAAAGTTACAGCTCAGAAAGTTCTTTTGCAAAGATATTAATTTTTAAAATTTCGAAATTTTTGCAAAAATCGGCGAACATGGGTTATTTCTAAGAGCAATAACTTTTTAACGAAACTTATGATGGGAATCATATTTTCATTTTTGGGTAATGATTGAATGTATCTTTGAAATGCTATCAATGTAAGTATCACATATTGTTTATAAAACCGTTAAAGTTAGCAAGAAATTAGTTTTAGAAAACATATACTATGATAAAAAGTTTTCACGTTCAATGACAAATCTGAATTCTAAACATTCTAAACAATTCTAATCTAATTAATGTTCAAAGACATTTGAACAAATGGAAAGATTCTCAGTCTGATGTTAGTAATTACATATTGCAGCTACATATGTGTACTTTCTGTTGCAAATGAGTAAGATATGAATTAAGCTTTGTCTTGTTGCAATCAATATCTAATTACGCTTAATGAGGATTGTCATAAGCTTAGATTTTGATAGAAGAGAGAAAAAAGGAACTCGGCGGTCAATGAACTAAGAGACAAAGGTTCTCCATGCGCCGAACGCGGCGACCGTCTAAGGGCGATTCCCGGGAAACGGATAATCGTTTAGCGGTCACCAGTTATTCAGAATCCCGATGTACATTTCGGAAACAATGCTTCTATCTTCATAGGGGGTCCAATTTCAGCATTGGACTGCAGAGGCGCCTATGATTTCTACCACTCGATACTCTCTAATCTTCTTATTGTTGTCCCTCTTTAAGAAAGGAATTTTATAGGTAAGAGACTGATTAATCTGATGATGATGTATTTTAAAATCTGATTATTGGGTTTCATCGTGGTCAAATGTTGCATTAAATAATTTGTTGCTAATTTAAACAATTCTATAAACAATATGTGAGCCTTTCATTCATAAAATTTCAAAAATGCATTCAATCACTACCCGAAACTGAAAATATAATTCCCATAACGCGTTTAATTAAAAGGTTATTGGCTTTCGAAATGATCCATGTTCGCCGATTAATGCAAAAATTTCGAAATTTTAAAAATCAATATCTTTGCAAAAAAAATTTTCTGAGCTGAAACTTTGGCAAAAAGGTTTCACCAAAGAAATGCGCAAGTAAAAAAATTTTCATCAATTTCTACCCGATTTCACGTGGCTCAAGAGATCTACACTTATACAACGCGTGCCCAGGGAGGTTCCCAATATGTGACGTCAGAGTATCTTCGGAACTCTTCGGGAAACTTCGGAGCAACCCTCCCAGATTCCAACTTTTCACGCGCTGTTTACCGTCCTAAATATGAGATTTTAATGTTTTACTACTGCCACTGTTCATTAAACATACTATTATTACATTTAAATAAATTATTTGCCTCCCTATTGCATCCCTTCGTTCCATTCCTTCTCCGAAACTGATCATTACTGATTTGTCCCAAAGTCGAAGCCACTTGCCTATCCGTACATAGAAACGGATTGAAGACGAACGAACATGAGGATGGAGTAGTTGATGCGATTCGGAAACTTGGATGAATTCAATATTCACATTAATAAATATCTGAAATGTATCGAAGCACTAGTCTGAAGGTGCTGCCAATTGAAGAATAAACTATTTTCTTAAAATTTACAGTTATTTAAGTATTGCTTTATTCGGATATTCTTCAATGGTTCTCAACTTGGTCAATTCATTGGTAAAGACCGATGTTTTAGCAACAAACTCGGTTGCCATATTCAAAGAAGTGACATGGAAAACATTTTTCTCGAGTATTGTTTTACTTTATTTAAATTTTTAAGTCTTTATTTCTTTAAAAATTAAAACCATTGGATAGGAGCAAAAAGTAAGGTTTCATGGTCTAAGATTAACTATGAGTCACTGAACTGAACAATTATTAGTCAATTAAAAGCAAGTGAATTCTAATTTGATTTCTCAGAAACTTCCAGATATGGTAAATTTGTTAATTTTATTATAGTTAAATTTAATTTATCATTACCTAAGAACACGTATGTACAAAAGTCAATGATCGCATAGGAATATATATACCACTAATAGAATTTTTACGGCACTAACAGAACATATATACCACTGATAGACTACATATGCCACTAATACAATACATGTGTCACTAATACTGACGAATTTCCGTAGGGATACCACTTTGTACAATAGCTCATCGATGGAATTCCATTCATAGTTAAACTTTTGAAGCTTATCTACATTAGAATCTCTAAGTTTCAGTGCTTCGGATTTTATATGAATATATTTCTATTTGCAAAGAAATAGGTCTAGTACAAATAAATAAATGATCTTGACGGCTTTTAATCTCGTTTATGTCCAAAAAGTACATAGTATTATTCCGATGACTAACTGAAGCTAATTCTGAATGTTTAGATCAGAACAGACAATGTGATAGAAGAGTTCGGATGTGCTGAAATAACAAACTCTTAACTTTGATAGTGATATTAAATCGGTATGATATCTTGAATTGCCGCGTCGTTGAGATCAAAAACTAGTTTTCTTGATAAATAGCAACCTCCTAAGTGAACCTGTTAACCGCGCTCTTGGAAAATCCGGTATGAACCGCTTCTTAGCTGACGTAGTTAAGGGAAAGATAAGAGTTAAAGCACGTATTATCTAAGGGCGCGCCGAACTAAAAACGACATTCTAAGGGGATGTTATTAAGTCGAAGGTCAGATTAGCGTCGAATTTGGCCAAATTGCAAACTCTCAAGGATGCCCAAGTTACTTGGCCAAATTGCTCCTTCGCTCTGAAAATGAATTTCTCCAACATTTTTCTCTTCTACAATAACTTGAAATGAATTATATTTTTGAGATCTGTGTTGGGATTAAGAATGAATACAATCATATTGTGGAGGTCCGATCCATATAAATTAAAGTATTTTCGAATGAACAGGGTTCTAGTAGGTACAGTGTAATACACTGCTATCCATTATATATAGAGTGGATTTTTCTTGGCATTCCATTCATACAGCTCCGTTATAAACATCTCCTCTTTAAGATTGCACTCATTCTTGCTTCCATAATTTCAATTTTGTAGTAGTTATGAACTTTTCCTATTCTTGAGTTTATCATTTATTTATATAATTTACAGCGATCTGAATAATTCGTAATAAGAGAAATGTGATAAGTCGTACAAAAAAATCTGATAAATTATAAATAAATATGAACATTAATCATAATACCGTAAACATAATTTAGATGCGATAAATATAAAATAACATAAAAGCGAACATTTAAACTGAAACTGGCTCTTCCAAGGAGACGCCTCTGTATGTGAGATAAGTAAGTCAGCTTTCGCTCGAGGGATATCATTCTATATCTTCTTTACCGTAGGAAGCAGAGTGACTGGTGGTAACGATCTTTCTGCTGCGATGAAACTATCACAGTTTTTTCATTCTAAAATATAGTATTACAACGATCCATTATTTTTACACTTTTAATCGTAATTTGCTCCGCGATTGAATACGATATTTGAATGAAGTTGTGCCAATATTCTTAAATGCTTATAAATTTTCTTGGTATTTCCACTGTGGAAGATTCTAGAAATGTTGATCGATTTGTAATTATTACTGGTAATAAAGTGAATGTATCAAGAGATACATAGGTTATTTGGTTAAACAAATGACACTCTAAGATAACAAGAAGTACCTGATAAAATATGATTGACAATTGTTATTAATAATACTTTCGTTCGAGGGCTGACTGTCCAGCTTAGCAGCGGAAGGTGAAAACACCGGCTATTCAATGTAGTCAGATTAAGGAGTTGTACAATTTTTTCTTGCCGACGATTTTAAAATGAAGCCATCGCTATATTCCTTCCGTATGATCGTTATTGACTTACAGAGATGAAACCCGCACCGTGTACCGACAGCGTTTTGAATAATTAACTTTTCCAAATAAACGAGAGGGGGAAATCTCTCCAACGATGAAATCATTGAAATTCGATTGGCGAGCTCGTGACTTTATTTTTCTTTGGAAAACTAATTTATTTCTAACTTTGATCGCTATCTATAGATGTTCCCCAAAACCTAAAGAAAACCCGTTTTAAGTATTACGAAGCGAAACTTGCCGCAGTATAAATCATAAGTCCTTTCTTTCAAATTCCGCTTCGGATTGCGGTTCCTAAAACAAAATCGGATCAGAAATAAACATAAGAAAGTGAAGGCGAGCTGAAACTTGTAGCCATGGGCAGCCAAATTTCTCGCGATGCTCATTTCTTGAAAACGGAAGCTTCGTTTGTAGTATTTCAGCGGAAATTCTAATCTTCACACGTCTACAAATGACTTTTTGATCCCCCAACTAAAAAAATCCATATAAGTAGGATTTGGAAAAAGACACCACAAGTGGCGATATTAGAACATTTTAATCATTTAATGAATTCAAAGATCTAATATCGACCATTTAGTTTCCCCTATGATGCTATCCATCTTTATATAATTAATACACACATATACTGTGCCTCTCACAAATGACAAATCATCCTACGTGAACTTTTTCCCGTGACGTTTGCGGTAAATACTTGCAACGTATATTATCAAAAAGTATGTTTGATTTCATAAGCGAGTGATCGCCCAAATTTTGAGTAATTCTAACAAATCTGAAGGAAATTCACCTTTATGGTTGGCATATATTAAATTGTATTCAAATAATTATTTCAGATTTACACAAAACATTGATAATATCGTAGATAGCCATTTACTAATAAACCGTTTTAGAATAACAGGTGTCCTCAATTATGCTTGTTTCAAAAATTCCTCTGAATAAATAGAATCTGTACTTCAGGAATGAGAGACCCAGCAAATCGCTATATGGTCTCACCTTTTTTTCATGCAGTCTTAGTGAGACCTCAAACATGACTTACACAATAAATCTTCTGTCTCTATTGCAAATTAATTCAAACCTAATATATATTTATTGAGTGTATACATGAATGCATGCTTTTCCTTTCTTGTCCTTTATTTGATTGTGTATAATTTATATCAAAGCAATTTTTCCACCATCAAATTCCTGATATTACAAACGAAGAAATATCTTCAGAAAATTGGGAAAATTTTCCCTGATAATAAGCTCTAAATATTAGCAACTATCTACATTTATTTAATTACTTTCAAAATTCATAATGACCAATTTTTGAAACAGAAGCAGGAATTCAGAAACATATTGTATTATCTAAGAGTTCCTTTTTCTTTCTTCTTACATTGTATTATATTAATATTTTTCTCACAATTGATTGTCTAAATTTAATTACCTCTCATGAATATATGTAACAGGTGAACATGACTGACCTGTTGATGTAAAATTCAATGCAATACTGCTTATGCTATTCTTGAAGTTCATTCCTCAACAGTAAGCCAAATGTGACGAAAGTAGCTCATCTTTACACGACTATACAAGCTGTAAAGATTTGAGTCGTTTTTAATTTATATTCTTTATTTATCTACATTCTAGCTACACATAATTAAAATGATATTCATACTATTTGAAGATATAGTAGAAGTAATGGTCAATATACCAAAATACACACATAAGCTGTGCTTTTAGTCTTAATAAGATATTATACTTACAGCATTAAAATTAAATTACAAATTATTCAATAGCAAAGAATACTTAAAATAGGACATTTTAAGACTACTTTTGAGGACTTGAAAAAGAATTATTACAGCAAATAATTTAGCAATTTCTCGTAACGCTTTCTCAACTTGCCAATATAAAAGCATTAATTGAAATCTTATACTTCTAAAAATAAACTGTTAAAATAAGCCAGAGAATTAATGGAAGACAAGTAGCTGAGTAACCCAAAAACACATTATTTCAAATAAAATCAAACACATTAAATTTTAGAAATAACTCATTGAAAAAGATAAATAGGAAGTAATCAGATCATATTAAAATTGATATGTACTTAACAGAGAGTAGGGACATTGTATTTTAGCATAACAGAAAAGATAAGAATAGAAAAAAATGAGGTGAATTTCCATTTAACCAGCAATAAAAATACTACACCAAAGTGATTTAAAATTTTTTCTGGGATGAGAGTAATCCATTGAAAACTATTCCTGTAGTGCACAAATGAACTATCAGTCTTTCCTGACATAAATAATTAACAAAGGATCCAACATATATAAAAATTAATAGCTGTACTCACATTTTAAAATATTTTTAAATTACCTGTATACAAAATCAAAGTTTCAGAGACTAAAAAGTAGACTGTGACTGAATAGCAACATTGCAGCACTACTCTGAGAAAATTTTATACTAAAAAGCACATTCCTCACTTTGGTTTAACCCCATTATTATATTATAATAATAATTATATATGTGTATATGTGTATATATATATATATATATATATATATATATATATATATATATATATATATATATATATATATATATATATATATATAATTATGTAGATGATAAAAATTTACTGAATGAATGAATTTGAATTTCTAGTATGAATTTGATGCATGTAATGCTTTTTAAGAAATACGGTAACATATAGTTATGACAATGAAAGAGCTCATGAAGAATACCATAGATATTTATTAAAAATTAAGTAAATTCCTATTGCAGTCTTTAATGAGTCCCTGCATCAAAGATGAATAAATTTTTCTTAAGATGCAATTAAATACATGATAAAAACAAAGGTAATTGAAGAACTGACAAGAGATACTGTAATTACTAACACTAGGCAAATAAGACTTGTTTGTGCCCTTTAAAAATGTTGATATTGGAATGCTGGGACTTAGAAATTTCAGTAGACAGGAAGATTAAATATGTATCTAACTAGAATTTATTGAACAGAGAAATTTAGGATGTACTCTTTCTTGAACTGAAAGATTAACCTTTACAATGCATACAGAAAATCTAAACAAGAAACCAAAACTGTTCACTAAGTATTGAATCTTTAGAAATATTGTGATCAAATAAATCAAATAAATAATCTTATACCTTTCTCAACTACATATAAAATTGTCTATCAATGTCTCTTCTTTACTAGATATGGATCATACAAATTGCTTCTAAGCTATGTTACTAGGATTCTGAAAATTATGACTGAAAATCAACATTCAATTGAATTAACAAAAATTATAAATTTTTGTCAATTCCCTGCCTTACAATTCTCCCTTACAAATTTACAACAGGTTCAACCATGATAAGAAGACTTCAACAATATCTCCGGCCAATTAGTGAAAGTGGTATTCACCAACTGGCAGTAGGACAGTCAGGTGAATTATTGTCCTCTTCATCCCCCAAATGCAAATACAATTTTCATGATGAGCGTTTGTAATGGAAATTTATACGGACGTAAAAGCACCACCCATTCAGATATCCGGCAGGTGGTGGCATTACAGAGGTCCATCATGAGGAAAAGAGCTACCACCCTCAACTACGCAACTTACAATTTCCGCAGCTTGAAGAGTGAAGACAGACTACTGGAACTACTTAATGAAGCAGAGAAGAAGTTATCGGTCTCAGCGAAGTTAGAAGAAAATCAGAAGACTTGATTACACTCAAGGAAGGTAATTTATTTTATTACAGGGGTACTAAGGATGAAAGACTAGGAGGTGTCAGGTTCCTGTTCAACAAGAGATGGAGAAACAATGTAAAGAAGATAGAAAGTATATCTGACAGAATTTGCAAGCTCATACTCAGGATGAGTGTTACTCTGTTCAGATCATACAAGTCTACACACTAACAGCAGCAAGCAGCAAAGAAGAAATTCAAAAATTTTACCAGACTCTAGGCACTGAGCATGATAAGAGCGATCTTAACACTCATGTAGGTCAACAGGAAGCCGATGACACCATCGGAGAACAATATGGATTGGGGCAGAGAAACAAATGTGTTCACCGCTTGGTAGAGTTTGCTGAATGCACCAATATGTACATAACAAATACATATTTCAAGAAGAACCCTAAAAGGAAGTGGACTTGGAGAGGACCCAACGGAGTAAAAATGAAATAGATTACATATTGGTTAATAAACTCTACACAGTGACAGACTGTGAAGTCTTGAACAACTTTAGCACTGGAAGTGACCACAGAATCGTACAATGCAGAATAAAGATTAATCTCCAAATGGAACACAAGGAGTTGATTTCATGCAAGAAACGTGAAATAAGCATCGAAAATATAGAAGAAAACAAGAATAAATTCCAGCTGAAGCTAAAAAACAGATTTTCAGCACTTCAAGAAGAAGAACTGGAAACCAAAGTCATGCAAGCTGTTAAGGAAGCAGCAGAAGAAGTGGCAAGCTCACCAAGAAGAGCTAAAGATAGAAAGATAAGTGACAGCACCCGACAAATGATGAAACAACGTAAGGAACTGAAGAATTCAGACACACGAAGGGATAACATTGAGTGCATCGAGCTTTCCAAGGCTATCAGAAGAGCAATTAGGGAAGACATGAGAAATTTCAATGAGAAAATCGTGCAGGAGACTACAGAAATCAACAAAAGCATGAGGAAGACCAGATAATACCTAGCAATTGGAAAGAAACAGATTTTAGCCCTACAGAAGGAAGATGGCCCAAGAACTGGCAACAGACAAGCAATATTAAGGATGGTAGCACAATATTTCGGCAATCAATACAAGAAGGAAGAAAATACTGAAGAGGAAAACCAAGTGGCAAGTCCAAACCAACACAGACAAAGAACAGAAAAGCAGGAGGTGTAGATGGAGTGTTTGCAGAATATTTAAAACTTGGTAGAACAGAAGTTGAGCATGTTTTAGCGCAGATATTCACTAATTGCCTGAAACAAGTAAGAATCCCCCAGGACTGCAACCGTGCAAGAATTGTCCCCAAGAAAGGAAGCAGAAGAAGACTGGGAGCAAAAAGGTCTGTGGATTAATGGGGAGCACATCAGTCATCTGCGCTTTGCAGATGATATAGTACTCTTAGGAAACAACGGAAAAGATGTAGCTTCAAGACTTCATGAACTGAACTCAGCGGGACAGAAGATAGGACTCAGGATAAATTTAATAAAAACAAAGGTAATGAATAACTCTTTTGCAGCTCAAGAACCAATAAAATTTGAAATTTGGAGGTATGCTCAGAATATACATACCTTGGGCAACTAGCAACCACAGGAGAGAACAACCGGATTAAAGAAGTGAACAGAAGAATTAAACTTGGCTGGAGAGCCTTCGGAAGAAATGCACATATTCTTAAGTCACAAATGCCAATAGTCTTGAAGAGGAAGGTCTTCAACACATGCATTCTACCAGTGTTGACATATGGAAGTGAAACCTGGGTGTTAAACGCAGCAATAACGCAGTGAATTCAGACAGTGCAAAGAAGTATGGAAGGATGTATGCTTGGGATCACAAGAAGGGACAGGAAACGCAACACCTGGGTGAGGATGAACACAGGATTGACAGACATCATAGATAAACTAAGATAACTGAAATGAATGAGGGTAGGCCATGTGGCGAGAAGAAACGACAATCGTTGGACAAGAGCAGTTCTGAACTGGACACCAAGAGATGTGAAGAGACCAAGAAGAAGACCAAAGGACCGATGGAACAGAGACATCATTAAGTACTTAGGGGTGACATGGCAAAGAGAGGCTCAGAATAGAGAGAATTGGAAAGCGCTTGGGGAGGCCTACATCCGACATAGAATTGAAATTGGCATATATATATATATATATATATATATATATATATATATATATATATATATATATATATATATATATATATATATATATCACATACAAGATAACGTTAAGTTTCGGGAACAGACTCATCTCGTTTAAATTTAATGATAGCACGTCATAAAATGTACCAAAGGAAAATCTCGATATTGATACCCCATTTAGAACCACACCCACTAATTTCAGATAAACTTGGAGGTGTAGGTGTGTTGTCTTTAATCAATCCCTAGGCACGTCGGCTAATAGAACGAATTCAAACACTATTTCTTGACACCCATCGGATGTGATGAAAGAAGACTCATGCAGCTCTTCATCGAACTCTCCAATATTATTTAGTCGTTTAGTACTAAAAATTTCCTTTATTTAGATAGAAACAATGGGTAGTTGAAAATGTGCATATATGCCTGAAAATTCATAATTTTGACCGACGGAAATAAAATCGTTTAATGATATTAGCTTCCAAATTTAAAGAACCATCCTTTAATGAAGTCAACTCCAGAACACATGCTGAAACGGCAGCCAGCAGTCGATAAGAAATATAAAAGAAATTTTTAAGCAAAACATTGCCAAAATTCTTGAATCACCCTCGGTTACTTCGAAAAGACAGAAATGGGAAACAAAATGAACAAAATAGAAACAAGACTTCGAAGTGTGGATATTAATCATTTAAAATGTAGAATTCTCGATTTAAAGTAAAATCTCTACCATAAAACGGATATACAGGCCAATAGATGAAGATTCTCACAAAAATGTAAGATAAGGATCATGCATGAGAATGTAATTCCAACATTCAACTCAAACGCTTCAGCAAAGACCCAAAAAATATTTTCCGATAAAATGGTCAAAAATTAATCAAAAGTAAAAATAAAATCCACCTCAAGCAGAATGAGGAGATCTGCTATCCGTATATCATCTTAAAATAACTTTTAAATTTTAAGATGTAATCAAAATTGTCCTTACCCGAACAAATGATTTAAAAAACTAGATTGGAGAAATTATCCTTCTAAAACACAACCAAAATACAACTTATGTCCTTGAAGTAATCCAGTTCGGTTCGTTTCCTATAGAGAGCAGCTATAGAAGCAAGAGTATCGATATGCGTATCGAAGTATCATACCATCGATTGAACGTAGATATACGAAGGAATGCAAAGATCAGCACATTAATTCCGCTAATTGTAGGCATTGATATCCCAACGCCTCATTATTATCTAATTATTTAAAATGAATTAAATGTTGTTACTAGAATCTATGCTTAATCGAACACAAACACAGAAAATGGCTTATCAAGAGGTGATTTATAGGTATAACTTACATTTTATTTCAGCAGTTCTGTTATGTAAAATAAATGTAGCAATTTGATAATGAAACATACAGTGGAGAGGTGTTGTTTAGCAAGTCTTTCTTCGAAAGATATATCTTACTATGGATGGATACCACAGAACCGTCGATGGGGAAGCTGAAGGTGTGTTCGATAGTATCGATGAATTGAAAGTGAAATTTGCTTGTAAACAGAACATTTGTTCAGAGTTTTTAATATGTAAACAGAGTTTGTTTACAATCCGCATGATTATAATTATAAAAGCTAGGGAGAAGTAAAAAATTGGATTAATTTTTTTAAACTTATTTCAAAATGTATATTTATTTTTGTACGTGTCTGATCCTTTTAAGCCAGGATGAGTGAATTGTATAATATGTCTGTAAAAATGTATAATTTAAAATGTAAGTTAGGTATTTTTCGCCAGAGGCTTTGATGGGTACGTAATGAATTTCCATCAAGAAGATTGAAATATCTTATCCTACATTTTTCATTGAGCCTATTTAGGCGAGGCGTAACTGCCAAGTAAATTTATAAAACTTTATTGAACCTTATGAAATACCTGAACTCAAGCCACAGAAATTTCTTTGCAGGTCTCAGTGGCTCATTTTCGTCACAAAACTTCTAAAAGTTTTCCTCGCTATCCTTCTACCACGGTAAATTCCTTGATGATTCCTCGCTTATTTGATTCCGATAAATCAAAACTTGGAATATCAGGTTTGTTAAGAAATATTCCTTGGTCGTAAATCTGTCCATACGATTTGTTTATCGTAATTTTAAATAATATAATCAGAAAGTATTTCCGAAAAGGAGGAACTTTTCACTATTCATTGTATATGTATCCTCGTGCAATCTTAGGGGAGAATAAACGAGCTAACGGAAAAATGAATAGATTTTAACTTAGCTATTTACTTCATAGAAATTCATTTTTCTTCATCGATTGGACGAAAGCTTATGGTTATATTGATAAGTTTTGTAGACAAGGATGATTTTCCCTCAATTTCTGAAGATTTTTCTTATATATACATCTTAAAATATATTATTCATTGCCAATGCAAGTTGAGTTTTTCAGGCTCTCAACGACATCCGAAACTTTGCATAAATTAAAACGAAAGTTAACAGAGAACTTAAGTATGATCTTTACTAATGGAAAAAGCAATTATGAGAACCGACGAATTCAAATCACCTTCTGCTCTTCTTTCTGACTGAAAAACAAAAAAGGATGGGATTTTAATCGAACATGATGAAACTCTCTACTCTTCCAATATATGAATGTTCAATCAATACAATGTATGAATATGGATTCTTGTATGAAACTGAATACATAATATCCTGAATTAAGCTCTCGAATCAGTTCCTCCTGAACTGAAGATTGAGTGATGATTGAATTCTGTCAATAATAAATTCCCAATTGACATTTTTTCTCACTGAAATCGGATTTTATTTATTAATAAACAAATCTCAGTAGCTGTAACTAGTAGTTTTTAGATAGTATTTGTCAAGGGACTAAGAGCTAAACAAGCTCCTAAACTTGGATTGATGGATTTTAGGAAAGAAGAGGAAGCTAAAGAAAAGAACTTCCTCCTTATTCTATCACAGCCAACTGGTTATCTAAGATTGTTAAAAACAATCGATACCAAATGGCTGTCTACTCAAGTGAATTTATGACATATCATATTCCTTTTCATCTCTTTCCTATTCAGTACATAGTTTCTCTTTACTCATAGTGTTGAAAGAGGGAACAAACCACCTATTACCAAAACAAAAGATTAATCTACTGCACAGCATTATGATTAGATCACATTAGCTTTAAGACATACTTGCAATTGCATTTTGTCCAATGTTGCTCCGTCACAAATTTATAAATTAAAGAATTGACTTTGGAAATTTATATATTATCAGATGATAAAATTTGCAAAAGTCTTAGTTACTGACTGACTGAGAAATAAAACATCAAAGGACAAAAACAAGGGATTTAAGGTAAATGAATTTAGAGACAGAACATTAAAAATTCTCCACGGGCTTAAACAAAGTTTAGAGGAAATGCATTTACAAATTCAACCACAATTATAAAAACTGATTCACAAGGATGGCATGAAACAAAACTGGGTCTATAAGTATGTAAGCAAATGGAAAAGTTAGTCGCAGAGTATCTCAGGAAATTCTGGAAAGAAACTGGGTGGCTAAGTATTTATCAACATGGTTTTAGAGAAGAATATTCCTGCGAACCGCAGCTATTAGGATTATATCAGGATATTTCAGACTCAATAGACAAACAAAAGGAAGGCAATGGAATTATCGTAGATTTTTGTAAAGCATTTGATAAAGTTCCTCATCATTTGTTGACAGCTAAAGTAGAAAAATGGTCATAGTTACAAGGGTTAAAAGATAGTTACTAAATTTTTAACGGTTAGGTCTCAGAGAGTAAAAGTTGGCAAAAATATATAAGAAAAATTGGAATTACGTCAGCGGTACCTCAAGGAAGTGTGATTGGCCCATTAGTGTTTTTAATTTATATCAAAGACTTACCAAAGCTCATCAAAGTCCAAAATCCGTCTATCTACATCTACCCTGCAAGCCGCCTTTCGGCGTGTGGCAGGGGGTGCAAGCACCATGACTCTATTTTCCTAGTCGATTATTTTCGCGTATTGTTCTCGGAAAAAATGAATTCTTGAATCGACTGGTTTTAGCATCTCTTTCTCTGATCTTTCTCGCTGTATCTGAACGGCCTATATAGCAAGGAGGGCGCATAATATCAGGTACATCTTCTATGAACGTGCTCTGTCTGAATTTATCTAGTAATTTAAATCTCTGATTGAGCCTTCTTTCTTCTAAAGATTCCCATCCTGCCTCCTGAAGCATCTGAGTAACACTTACCGATTTATCATAGCAATTTTTTACAAAGCGTATTGCCTTTCGTTGTGTCTTTTCTATCTCGTGAATACAACACTTTTCTGCAGGGTCCCATACACTGCATGCATACTCGAGGTGAGGCCTAACCAGCGCAAATAACATCGCTCGCGGACTTTTTCTTCGCTTTTACCGACTATTCTTTTGACGAAGCCTAATTTCTTAAGAGCTCGCCCACATATGTTATATATGCTGATGACTGTATAATTTATAGGGAAATTAATGGTAAGGATGATGTTAGAATATTACAAAGGGACATTGAAGCAGTTTGAGAAGTGGGCAAAGGAAAATGGAATGGAAACAAATGCAAAAAAGAGCAAACACATTACATTCATGAATAGGAGGAGGGAAAGAGAAGTCCCATACGAGGTTAATGGAGAAAAAGTTCTCAGGGTGAAAGAATGTAAGTACTTAGGGGTTAGATTTACAAAAAAATTAGATTGGGGTAATCACATTGATAAGGTAGTCTCTAAAGCATTTAAAAATCTCCATTACGTGATGAGGAACTTAAAGGGAGCTAGTAGGGAATCGAAGAAATTAGGATATAAAACAATAGTATGGCCTCTATTGGAATATACGACAAGCGTATGGAATCCGCACAGAAAACTAATATAAAGAAAATTGAAAAGGTACAGTGAAAAGCAGCTAGGTATATTTTAGATCAATACAATAAGGAGGAAAGCATAACGAAAATGTTAGAATTTCTTGGGTAGGAAAGTTTAGAGAAGAGGAGGAAGCTGAACAGGATGGTAGAGAATTTTCAAGTAAAAAAAGCTGGCAAAGCATGGAGGGAATTAAGTTACAGATCAGAAAAACCAAATTATTTTGCACACGGTGATCATGATGAGAAGTTAAAATTGGGAAAACAAGGATGGATACGGCTAAATTCTCTTTTCTACGTAGAGGAGTAAGGGAATGGAACATGTTACCTGAAGAGGCCTTCAAGCCCTTACATAAATCAGTTAAAGATTTTAAGCTTGGATGTATTAAAATATTATAAAAATGTATTGAGAGGGAGTTCGGGATTCTGTTTTTTGTTAGATATTGTTAAATACATAATGTTTTGTTGTAAGAAGTGACCTCATCCTGTTGGAAAATATACTGATGTTATTTAGGAATGTGAAATTTAAAAATATGAGTGTAAAAGGGGTTCTAATTTAACAATGTTTGTGGCTGCCACCTGAGGAATGTCAAATTGTAGCAATATATTTTTAATAATAATAAGTATGGAGTCACAAGCACAGAATCGGAAACCCTAGGGTTATTGGTAGATAAAATAAACAATTTTTTCATTTATAGCCATTTAATAAACCAGAATATTCTCATTCTATAGTATTTTTACAAACATGAGTACAAACGTCTCAAATGCACCAATTGTTTAAGAGGAGATTAACTCTGCAGATTTACAAAACTATTTCATGTAAATGGCTCGAGAATATAAAACGGCAAAATTCACATTTTTGTCTCTATGTATGGAGGTAAAAAAAATAATATTCACCTCATATATGTGTAGTTTCAATAAGTCAATCAAATTATTCAACCACAACCTATAATTCGATTATATGAAGACCAAAATACAGCACACAACAGAAAACAATTCGGCCGAACTCTCATTATCTTTCACACATAAAATATTATAAATAAATAAAGCAAATAAAGGTCTCATACGTTGTATATGTCATTAAAAGGAGTAGAAAAGTATACAAAATACAAAACTAACATGGTACTCCGGCTGAAACCAAAATTTCACTAAGCCATTTTCTCATTTGTTGACATGAGTCCCATTCTATAAAACACAGGCATTTTCTGAACTCCTTAAAATATCTTGCAGGTTTAGCAAAGGGTTTAACATGAACAACGTTCTTTCTCAAATCTTTAAAACATCTTTTATACAATACTGCTGCCAAGTTGCGTTACCCTGAAGGCTGTTGCCTTGTATTGCTTAGCAGGGCCTGCATGATATCTGAATGGTGAGTTGGCAAAATCCAAGGTGCCTCTCAACAATATGCCATATGAACTATCTGATTTTAGGAAATTTTATTGCAGAATAAGTCAAGGATTTAGTCCAAAACATAGGATTTTATAGAGGGCCTCCAAAATTTTATCACACACGCCCCATGTTACAATCATTACATTGATTTACTTGATACCCAAACATTTAAGTCTGGAATAATTAATATAGACAGTAATCACTATGTACAGTGGCCATGAAAATATCTTCTTCTGTATAAAACTACATTAATTTCAAATCACGCTTCAGGAAGGAACCTAATGGTAATTAATTATGTTCAACTCTGAGGCAACAGGGTGCTACAACCAGAAAAAATACTACCATTTCATTGAGACAAACTTGAACACAAAAAATAAACTTAAACAACAGATTAATTACATAAAAATATCAAGAGAACTCTACAATAAAAGAGAATCTTTCTTATAAAAACTGTACAGATTGTATTCCTTTCAAAGGAATGCATAATTATCATGTAAATTAAAATTAATTTCCTTTGAACTTCTTTGAGATTATGCATTTAATTTAAAATTATTGAACAGACAGGAGGTTTGATGATTCCAAATGCAATCGGATGAGCCAGTTTTTCTGCAACTATGTTCATGAAAACCACAAGTCACTAAATACTCACTCAAACTTTGATCGTTGCAAAAGGAACCTTTTAGAAAGTTTCTTCACATCACCAGAATATTGTACAAATTTGTTAGCAACGACCTTCTCTTGAAGAACACAAGCACTGCTTCAAATATCACTTGGCCAAAGCTTCACACTACAGCACTGTTGGCAAATTTACCATCATGAACAGGCCACTTCATGTTTTGCTGCTTTTTCTGCCAAATAATAACAAACAAATTACTGTTAATGAAATATTTTTTACTTGGAACTTTAATATAAAGGACGGGAAAGATGAATTATACCAACCTTCCCTCTCTCTTCGCCGTAGCTTTTTTCTCCTGCGATCAATGCAAGCCAATTCAGCTTTCACTGACATGTAAGTTTTCCTAAGTTCTTGAAGCTTTTGCTGTAGGAGGGCTATCCTTTGAGTGCCATCAAGTTCAGGATCTATGAGAAAACAGAAAATCAAATATTTGGAAAGAAAATTATTCTCTTGATGTACAACATAGGTTTAAATTAACAAGTTTAACTTCTTAGGCTGTGAAGATTCATTGTGATGTCTGCAACACCAATAATATAAGGTAACTAGAGGTGTTGACCTATATATCAATTGATAATTATTTCATATAAGCAAAATGAATTCACAAGACTGAATTATAAATTTAACATGCAAATAGACCCATATACATCCAAATTATACTTTTCAAGCAAATTTTCTCATTTATTCTTTAATTGAAGAAAGAATTTTAGAGATTAGATTAATCAGGTCAAAAGCTACAGCCTCTTTCTTAACATTGAAAATCACAGACTAAATTTCATAATATTCGGTGTTTTTTCTTACTTAAATGACGTGATTGCATTTGAAGAGTTAAGCACTTTATTCACTCCAAAAGAGAATACAGTTAAAAACTGTAATTGATTATTAACAGACTGATGCATCCAAAGCTCATCCTGTGACCCAATTCCTTCTAATCACTTACTGTTATAGTGATTGCTTTAATTCTTCCATTGATGATTAAGTAGCAGTTAAGAATAGAATCCAACATTCCAGCAAATTACCTCAACAAATTGTTGAATTGTGTAAAGAATTGATTTCTGCAACTCTAAACTAAAGCCAGAGCCAGGTTTTAGGGGCATCTAATGTTTGCTTTGAGCTTAAACAAATTTTAGACATCACTCGACAATTGAAGATGGTTAATTCTAGGAATGTTGGATTTTATTCTTAAAAGTTATTTGATCATTAATGGAGGAATTAAAGCAATTGCTAACACTCATTACAATAGAATGGAATAACATACCTAATTCAACATAAAAATTATACTTGGAAGGTCTAGGAGAGCGAGAAGAGACCAAGTTCTCTGCATTAGCAGAAGAGGACGCACACCCTCCACTTGTTGAGTTCTCTGATGTGTCGTCACTATCACTTCCACCTAAATTAAGTCATAATTTAATTATATTTTAGCAACATATGGCCACAAACAGTAATTTTTCCTGAATCAATATAGTGTGGTCACTGATACAGGTTTTGTAATTGCTATTTTGTTGTTCTTGGTATGTACTAATTTTGATTTAAGTGATGATCAGATTTTTTCAGTAAAGAATACCTTAAAACTAAATTTAATAGTAACATGATGATCACATTCTTAGAGGTAATTTTGCAAATAGCACAGAAAAATCTTCTTTAAAACCCTCTTCAAACACCATGATAATTAATTAACACAGAGCTGCAAGTTTACCTTACTAGATTCTCAAAAGTATCAGGAAAACTAAACATAAATACTTGTGAAAATTATGCTTAATATATAAGTAAAAAAAATGTGTACAGTAAAACCCAGTTGAGAAACTTTTCAGAGGAATTTCAAAAGGAACCCCCTCAGAGACAATGCAAGACAGAAAAGAAGAGGGGAGGATGGCAATATAGATGATGTTAATAATTTTTGGTCTATTGCATACCCATTACATCTCTGGCTGAGGCAGAAGATTGGCTTTAGTTTGTTCCAGTGCATCAGGGAAAGAGAAAAATCTGCCGCATTAAGCAGAAGCATTTTAAAAGTGTATCACCATACGTAAATAACATTAACACACTCTGCATTTCACTGATAATAATAGAAATTAAAATCCAATAAAAAACTTAAGTCATAGAAAAACTAACACGGATAAAGGTTCAATGGAGGGTTTGGTACATTCAAAATTAAAACCTTAACTTAAAGAAACACCTAGAGAAGCCAAGTTTGTTATTTTAGCAAAAAAGGGAAATTACCCATTACTCTGGCTCTGGCATGTCTCAACCTCTTATTACTCTGAGTTGCCATGTCTTCAGTTCGCCGGTGGGGTCGTCTTCTCTTCTTCGAAGGGGAGTCGACCGATCCTGCAACTATACTGCAAGTATCTTTCTCAGAATCTGGAACTCCAGATCTCTTCGGAGGAGATGAAACTTTCAAATCTTGAAGAAGAATTAGACGATTGTTGTCCTCACAGTTGGATACTTCGACGTTTAAAAGGGAATCTGAGACAGAGAGATCTGTATTTGCAATATGATTAAGCAGATGAATCCTTCAAGAGCATATTTGCTAATTAATTAACAAAAAAATGAACTCAGGTGCAAATTACAGAATAAAATCATCTTAAATAGAAAAATACATTAAATGAAAAGGAATATGCCCTTGTCAACACATATGCAAACAGATATAACCTATAATCTTATTTGTTTTCCTCAAATGAAAATTACACATTAAATGTATATCTCAAGATATAGCATTTGTAAAGGTAAACTAGGAAAGATACATTACAGGGAAATGATAAAAATATACCTCAGGGAAATAGCACAATATTTATAATAAACAACATATTTCCCACTCTTAAAGCAATTCATTTCTTTTCTCTCACTAACATTATGATAATTACTCTTTTGGAAAAAATATCATTGAGGAAATCCATAAAAATTTTCTCAGCCATTATGAACTTTTGGAGCAGCAAATCAGATGCAGAAATTTAGCAGGTATTAAAAGGTTACAAGAAATGAGAGATGAATATTGGGAAATAACAGTAAAAAAACTTACCCTCACTAAAATGATCCACTTTGTTACCCTCAACTGGACTATCAAGGTCAATTTCGGAGGACTCTCGGTGCGATTTAGAGCTTTCATTATCCAAACCAGGAGATGAGACACCACACTCCCTAATTAAAAGAAAACATACATAAGCAAGCATAATAATTTGCCACCTTTATTACTTAGGAGTCAAATCAGTTCAAAAGTTACATTTTGGCCACTTCTGTACATTTTAATCTTAAAGAATTATAGATCAGATGATTCAGGAAAAACTAATCAACTCAAATAATTAAATTTGGGTTAATGCAAAAATAATCAAATTATCTCAAGTCTGTGGGCATGTCAGCACAGAAAACAGGTTACTTCAGCATATAGGACTAGGTTGGAAGAGAAATGTTTCATCAACACTCACTCAAAGAATGTTCTCTATAGTGGTTGAGATAAATTAACTCCAGTAGCAGCAATGAAGAGAAGATTCAAAGTAATGCTACTAATGATCAATGAAAACAAGTCCAAATTACTAATAAAAAATCCTTTGCATGAAAAGGGAAGCCTATGGAAAAAAACTACAATATGAAGTGGAAAAAGATAATGTGATAATAAGAATACTATTGACTCAGAATGAAACTCATAGTGCAGGAGATAAAGCATATTTTTGATCAATGAAATGAATACTCACTCCCTTGGGGAGCCGGATATTGTCGATAGTGAACTTTCAGGTGTAGTTGGAGGAGTATTGTCCATAACAGGGGCAGCATCATTTCCACCAGAGTCCTTCCCTTTGCATGCTGCAGAACAAGGAGCATCAGCTTCCATGGGTTGAGCTTCTTCAGGATGAGAGGCACATGACATCATTTTGGCACTGCTTTCGCAAGCATATGCCTCTAGAGATCCTTTTGACTGTGTATTGGCAGGAACTTCATTGCGAATATCATTTGATCGGAGGAGGCTGCTACCGCTACAGTTTTCACTTCCAGGAATGCTAGCAAAAGGCATTTCAGGCACCTACCAGAAGAAGTACGCAAACATTAGCCATCCCTTCATAAATGATTGATTAATTATAAAAAATAATTGTTAAAAATGCCATTTATTAACATTTATATTAATTGAGCCAAAGCAATTAATGTAGAAGTAATTGGTCTGCCTCTTCTACTACAAATAAAATAAATCTTATTTATAATCTTCACTGAAATGCTAGAAAAAATATAATGTTAAAGATGTAATTATGTCATTACCAACTCAATAAAAATTATTCAGCATTGATTTAGAAATTCTACTATTTAGATATCTACTTTCCTGTAACTAAGCCTCTTCAACCAAAGAATAAAGAGAATTTTACTTCAAGTATGTTTGAGTGATTGAGGATACAGACATCACAAATCATGCACCAGTTTAATAAATAATTATTCTGAGTTTGAGCATCCTACTAAAGACTTCATATTATTATAATTGCAAGGATATCAAAAAGACTGTTCTGGCTTCATTGGCTAAAGCAGGCTTTGAGTTTCAGTCCTGACACACTATTTCACACCAGTTTCTCCTTGAGATATTTCTTGTATAAACATGCGCTTGCAAAAAATTTACCGTACATACAATGTTTAGATAAAAAACAATCGAGAAATTTAAGAATAGAGAAAATTAACATTCCAGATGGTTTCAAATGATTGTACTTCTGTTGCCTAATGTACATAAAATTTCCACATAGTATTGCACATGAGCATATTTATCCTCTTCCCATCATTTTTGAATAAACAACTAATTTATGACCAGAATAATAGGAATTTTGATGTTAATCATAACTTATTGAGAATAGTTACTCATATTCCACACACAGAGCAAGAATTGGTGAATAGTATTTGCAATGCACACCTTGCTTTGCTTCTCAGCCATTTCTGAACAAGAATCCTGTGTTTCAGCAGCAGGGACAGGACTGCCTGGGATTGTTTCTTCACAAAGAAGTGACCTGAAACAAGAGAAAATTTTTGGTGCAACAGAACTGAACATCTACCTGTAAATTATAAAAGCTAATCCACAAGTTAGGTTTGTAGATGCATCAGCATGATAAGTTTAAAATACAACACTTTAAGTGAAGCATTGAACACATGACTGAAGAATGTATTCCTGACACGAAGGCATTGAGAAGCTGGTCAAGAAGAGCAATTCTCCCAGCCTTAACGTTAAAACTACTCTATAGTTACAAACTATAGCTACATGAACAATCTAAGAAAAAAATAATAAAAATATAATTTATTATGGCTTTCCACCAAGTAACACCAGAACATATTGATTTCATATAATTTTAACTTTACCAAACCAATAATCTCATCATAAATGCTGTAAAATGACTCTAGATGTATAAGTCTACCAAAGAAATCGAAAGAAACAAATTCATATGGACAAAAGAGGAAATTACCTTAGACTGCTTTCTGCCTCTTCGTCTATTTTCTTCTGGTTCTCAGCTTGCTTGCCATTTGCTTCATCTGCTGACTCAGTCTCCTCTTCTTCCTTCTTCAAAACTTCTTTCTCTTCTCCCTTCTCCACTTCACACATCTTTTCATCCTCCTCTATTTCCAACACATCTTTTGGCTCTTCTTTTATTTCCTTGCCACTACTCACATTAATGGTACAAGCGTTTTCTTCACAGCTTGGTTTACTTTCAATAGTAATTGTTTCTTCAGAAGAACCTTCCTCTACTTTAACTTTTTTCTCAACATCTCCCTCATCATCACTGGATTGGACCGATTCATCATCTCCACCTTCATCCAACTTGTCAATGACTAACCTACTTTCTTCACTGCTATCCGAATCTGTATCTGTGGAGGAATTGTTAGCCTGTGGTAGGATGCAAATATTCTCTACCAAAGAGGATGAAACTTTGACAGGCTGCTCTGTTTGTTTCAATACTGAATCCTGCACTGCTTTGCCAATACTGACTTCAGCATTGGAACCTTCTGTATTCTTTGGCAAGACCTTTTTGGCTGTATCCTCTATCTTATCTTTGGGCTCCTCATCTTTCTCTTTGATAGGTTTTTTGCTGAATAGGTTCAAACCATCGTCGTCATCATCCTCATCTGTTATGTTTGATGAGATTGCCCTTTGTATGGCAATATTTAGAGACTCATCTCCATCTCCTTCATCATCATCTTTCAAAAGCATGTTGATCATGTCATCGTTAAAAGGAACTGAACATTTGGAAGAAGGAGGCTTCTCCACTAGGATTTCAGTCTCTATTCCATCATCTTCCTTTTGTATAACCACCTTCATCATTTCAGGAGACTCAATGCTATGTTCAGTAGTTTCCTTTTCAGTTGACTTCTTTGGAAGCTCAAAAACTGACATTGGAACAAGACAAGGAGGATCCTCATCCAATTGTTTCCTTCCACTTTCCCCATCATTTGAGGTTCCAATACTACTTGTGATGAGTGAAGATGGAAAAAGATCTTCATGACGCTGTGCATAAGTGAAGAGAGGAGGCTCGGGCTCATCTGATATTATGAGGCGATCTTCACTCTCATCACCTGCATCGTCATCATCTCTACCATCAGCTGATGATGGCAAGTCACCAAATAGACAGAGATCGAGTGAGCTCATGGATGGAGGGGAACCACCAGCTGGTGGACTGGGAGAGGGTGATTTTCTTGGAGAGAACATTGAAGAAGATGAGGAAATGCCACCAAAGGATCTCATCCTATACTTGACTAGTCTGGAGGGAGCCAACTTTGATCCACTGACTTCCTCATCTGCTAGAAGAGAATGTTTAGAGTTAATGGCTGGAGATTCATCTTCTTCACTGCTAGAAGGAAGATGGGACTTTCCTGAGCTACGCTCTATTGAAGATCCAGCAGACATCCCTTTCTTGGATTCTGCATCACTGCCAGACTTTTGATCTGACGTTGTTGGTGACTTAGACCCTATTTCTTCACTTAAAAATTCATCACATTTCTTTCCTCTTTTTCCAGTTCCCTTCAAACTTTCACTTCCCCAACTTGTGCCTTCTTTACTTTCAGTTTTGTTTGAAGGTTTAATATCTCTCTTCATCAATCGACCTGTGCACCTTCTACCGATCTTCATACCTCTCTCGTCATGAATGGAGGATGGAATTAATATGGAATCTCGCTTGCGAACTTCAAACTCAAATGGTTCAGGCTCTTTGAATTCATATATGTCTTCAGTTACTTCCACCGAGATAGTGTTGCTAGTTTCTGTCATAAACATTGAAGGTTCTTTCACATCCAGATCCTTTGAATCAGTATCTGATCCCACACCCTTTTCTTCTGATGGCTCAATTAACTCGTCCTTTTCATTTTGTAGGGGAGGAAGATCTATTGGTAGTTTCACTGCTTTTTCAATGCCTTTCAGCTCTGATCTGATTTGGTTAAGATCAAAATCTCTCCCTTTTGGTACCTCCTCCTCCAATTCTAATGGAGTTGCTTCAGGCATTAAACTTTCTTGCTTCTCAGATTCGTCCCTCAGCGATCTTCTTGTCATTCTCTTAGCCTTCTTCTTCTCAGATGAAGAAGGCTCCTCTATATCAATTGATAGTTCCCTGGATTCTCCAGCAGCATTGATAAGAGTATCGGAACTTTCCAGGAGATCTTCAACATCATTTCCATCAGCATCCAGGTCAACAGGAGACTTCTCTTTCTTTCTTTTCCCTCGTTTGCGTTGAAACTTTTCAGCACTCTTCATTTCCTTCAGAATCTTCTCCTCACTGGGTGATTCATCCTTTATGGAGGCCAATGAAATTGATAGTTTACGACTCCTTGTTCTCAATGGTTCAGCTTCTACTTCAGATTCATACTCATCACTCTCAGACTCGGATGCAACAGATACATCTGTGAAAAGGAGCATAGTTAGTTAAGGAAATTCAGAAAACTTGAACAGTTCATGTTATTTTGTTAATCTTCTTAGCTCCAGATTTTAAGAGAACAAATTGATTCCTTTCGATAAAGTAAAGATAATAAATATATAACTAACATTTTCAAAAAACATTTATTATTTTAAATTTTAAGCAACATAGAAGCAAATATAACTTCATTTTTTATAATAACTAATACTTATAAACAAAAATACACTTTTGGTGGATATCTATGTATCCAACATGCTTACTTAGATCCATACTGAATCATTATTTGCAAACCATTTGTCTCTATCACCTTCCACTCCCGAGATATCAATCATTAATCTTTTATCTATGTTTAGAATTGCATCATGGCAAACAACTCACTAACCAAAGTTTTACTAGAGTACTTACTTATTGTATGCAATTACGAGTAAATGTAAATACCTATATAAAAAATGTAATTCCTTATGTTAAGGATTGTTTGGGTTTACTTTCTTGGCTTTCAACTTGCTTTTGTACTAAGCATTTGGAATGTCGCGCTGAAGTAACCAGCAATAGTCAGCAAATATGGCTACACTCCATTGATCCTGATAGCTTGAATCCATCACTGAGATGTCTTGATGAAATCGTTCACCATGTTCATTGAACCTAGGTATTCAGTGAAGAGATCACGATGCAAGTCTACAAGATGAATTTTGATGGACATGTTGGTACCCACCAATCTGTGCGAACTACTGCATAACATTCACATAGTCATCAGATTTATAATTTCCAAGGATCTGACTTGGAGGCCATCTATGCATCTCTTTCAGTACTTTCAGTTCTTGGAAATAACTGCAAGCAATGATCTTTCTTATTTTTGAACATCCATCTTTCATTTTCATATAGATTAACTCTGGAAACTTGTTGCCCAATTAGTATGGATTTAATTTTTATCTAAAAAACGAGAGGGCAAGGTTAACAGCATCAGCCAATAGTACCTCATAGTCCCAGCAAAAGATGCATATCAAATTTCTTATAGAGCTTTTTTTCCAAATCTTTAGTTGAAGCCATTCCAGTAAGTCCTGTAGATGTCCTAACACGTACATGAGATTATTATAATGAAATTATTTATTTGAGGAGCAAAATTCTTGCTTAAGACTAATACTTTGATTAAACTGGACACCTTAGTTAAAAATCAAACATAAAATGAAGGAAACATTGCTTAACAACTTCCAATTATGAAATTTCCCAAAATGAAATTTGATCACAAAATTGCACGCAGAACAAATCAGGAGAAGTCAATAGTGAAGAGTGAAAGTCCATATTCCACATATATTCTTAGTATATTTTTGGTATTATTTTATGTTTATAGTATGATTATACAGGACGTGACAATTTCAAGAAAAGAAAGGAAAAATGAAAAAGATGCAGTCCAGGAATTTTTTAATCATCTTAATAACCAGCATCCTAGTATAAAGTTTATGATGGAAACGGAGGAAAATGCTCGGCTACCATTCCAGGACATTCTTATAAAATAAAAATCTGACATGGGCATTGCTTATATAGGAAACCAACGCAAACAGACCTATACCTCAACGGATGAAGCCACCACCATCTGGCACAGCTCAGGTATGTCCTTTCATCCCTGTCCTGGAGAACATAAGCTATCTCCGATGAGGAATCATTTAAGTCTGAGTTGAAACACCTCAGGAAAACATTTCTAAGTTATGGGCATACAACGAGGGAGGTAAATGTGGCATTTAGAATAAACCTCCAGAAATAAAAGACAAGGAGAAGAAAAAACCTGTAGCAACAACGTGCACCCGGCCAAGTGTACATACCGGCCCAATATCAAGAAACAAAGTGAGAATCCTGGGGAAGCATAATATAAGAACAGTGCTCAAACCCCCAAGTAAACTAAGGGAGCCTCCTGACCCAAGTAAAGGATAAAACAGGACTAAAGATGCCAGGGCTTTACTGGGTCCCATGTGAAAGTGGAACAGTCTACATAGAGGAAACAGGATGCACAATCGAGACCAGACACAGGGGCATGAATGCATCATCCGCCTCAAACAAACAGAGAAGTTGGCAATCGTGATGCACGCTGTGAACTATGGCCAAAAGATACATTTTGATGAAACAAAAACAATCTGCAGTGCTCCAAAATTCTGGGAACAAATTATAGAGGAAATAGAAAAAGTACCAAACAACAGAGACAAGAGCTACACCCTGAGCAAAACGTGGAGACCTGTCTTCTTTTCTAAAACAATGACAAAAATTTCAGTGTAGAATGAAAATCAATGAAAAACTATGCAGAGAATAATTTTTGATGAGCCTTGTTCCATGCAAAAAATTTATTGATGAAATATTCAAAACCTGATGTAGTAGAGAAAAATGGTTTCCAGATCTGAAGTCAGCATGAAAAACTACTTCAGCAAATATGAATGCCATGCCAGGTATCTACTGCACATTTTTCACTGAAATAATTCTCTTGGATAAGAAGAAATGCATTTATAAACAGGGTAACTTTAAATTAAACATTATCTGCTGGACATATGCTTGATGGAATGCATGAAAAAGATCATCTTAATCAGAACAATGACATCATAAAAAGTCAAGCATAGGTCATAGATCCACCCATGGAATAATGAAGCTGAAATAGAGAAGTCTTTTTAGAAATTTACAGCCAGTTGATTTTCATCGGTAAATCAATTAAGTAACTAAAGCAGTACTGCATTATGTTGTGGTTAAAATGCTAAAGGTAAAAATTGCTCTTTTGTTACATTTCTTCATAACTAAGGTAAAGAAAGGCAAACATGACCCATAAACTAACTTTATTTGATATTAATCAACTACTCTACTTCTAGATAAATGATTCCAACTATTAGGCAACATGCACTTCCTTCAATATGAATTATCCCTTTCAGAAATTTCACCAGCACATTATAAGGCAACATTAGCATTGGAATGCTGCTATTCAAAACAAACGTTTAAGTAATCAGGTGGACATAATGAAAAAATAAAATATACAACTTGCAGCAAAATATATCCTACAAACCCCTTACTTAAGAGAAATGCATATTGCATGGCACTACCTGTGAGATACCATTATGTTTGTTGCTTATAATGCATGGGATATCACAAAAAAGCAAGCACTCAATGTGAAAAAGTAATTAATTTGGATACAGATAACTCTATAACAAATAATGAAGGTAGTTACCTGTATGACCAGACATTCTGCGAGATCTCCTCCTCTCGTGAGTAAAGCTAGAAATTGGAGAAAATTCTCCTGAAGATGTGCCTGAATTTCCTCTGGTTGTGACACCTTTAGTGCTGATGGTAGACGTGGGAGTGGTGGCACTAACTCTTAAAGATGGAGAAGAACCACTTGGCGTAGTGGAACGAGTGCCACCACCATCCATCGACAACCGATTGCTTCCACCAGATAAAGACGGTCTACCACGTTTGCCCAACGGCTTAGTCTGCACAAATGGATTATGGGTCTTATATAAAAAATAAACAACAGTGAAATAAACTTTTTCAAAAAAGTTTTACATACTTATATGTTAGACACAATCAATAATTTTGATTTTTATCAACTAGTATCATCTTTTATAAAATAGGCAGTTAATAAATGAATAAATCTCTAGTTAAAAAGCTCTTTTCTGAATCTTAAGTTTCACAACTCTGAAAATCCTAAATTAATAAAACAGTCTCAGGTGATCTTTCAAAGTAACTAACCTGAGATAGGTTTTGTCTTAATCTCTTAGCTCTTGTGGGGGTCCAACTAAGATTTTCAGCAATTCTGCTCCTCTTGATCCACTCATCATATCGTGTGTTCCACCCAGTGTAATGAACCAAATAGAGAGTCTGGTGCCCATCCAGTTCTGTGTCAATTACCTATAATAAAGCAAAACAACTAAAAATTGCTGCATTTAATAAATTTCAGGACAAATGATATGAGGGCTTACCTTAGCTTCATAAGTAACTTTCGATTCATGAGTAGGTCCATAATAAACTCTTAATTTATCTCCTATACCAACATGAATATGATTAGAGAGCTGTCCCATATGCCTGGAATTAGAGAAGCAAATTATAACAATAAAAGTAATATACTGCTCTGGCAGAGTAACACTAATGAAATGCACATCTACAGCACAAATAGGAAATTATAGAATTACAGTCAATTAAAATTAATGGTTTCATTTGAATTAATCAGAAAAGCAAAATTACAAAAATAAAACACCATTATGACCATAATATTTTGAGCATGTGATAAAATGCTTTAGTTTTCAAATTCTTTATTGGAAATATTTTAGCCAGTCTCATTGTCAGAATTGTATAGTGTGTTTGTTGGAAATTCATATTTACCACATTTACTCCTATCCTTGTATTCACCACTGCACTATGTATCACGTCATCAGGTAACTCTTTAATTACAGTTATACTGTATTAATATGTGAGATTGTCTGTTATTGTGATTTTCTATGTAAACATTATTGTTTTAAATGTAAACATTAGCTTGTGGGTTACTGAGCTACATTGTGACTCCATTAAGTAAAACACATTTAAGATTCTTCTGCTTCCCTATCACTCTTAATACATGGTTTCCTCCAGGTACCTTTCACACAAGCACATGGTAAAACACCACTTAAGCCCTGATGTTTGCTTAAGTAATGGTTTATTCCCATCCCCAGCGGAACTGCAACCCACTCTAGCCAATGTTTTGCCTCTTTGGATAGATAAGAGAGACAGGAATTCTCCAAGCACCGAAATCAGGAGGTCATTCAGCATCTGACCCCTCTGACAATGGGAGCTTAGCTCTTGAAATGGGCATTGGGCAATTCTGAAAACTGGCGACCATGTGGGTGATAACCTTTTACCTGGGAATTGCCCCCCGTCAGTTGGCCGATTTCAGCGCTTGGAGAATTCCCGTGTCTCTTACTTATTGTATACCGAGTTCCTTTTCTTTCCTTTCATTGGATAGACCAAATTTTCTTTCATCATCTGTGTCATCCTCTAATACTTCACCATATCTCTACAATGGTTCTTTGTGAATTTTTTCCTTTGGAATGACAGAGGATGTGAGCAGAAAATTAGGATAGGAAGCAGAATTATCTACATCCCAGAGTCAGAGCTGATACAAACTCTGAGATGGAGTGAAAGTTTCTATATCACTTTCTCTTAGGTAGAAGGCATATTTTTACATTACCTTTCAGTGTTTCCATTTGTAACAATCTAAAGTAGTAAGTAAAGGTATAAAAAAAACAAGTGTTTTGTTGACTGTTGAATGTGATACCCTCACAGCACTACTTCAACACAGACAGAAAATCTTTTTCTTCCCTAATTGTTTACCTGGAAAAATCTGCTTCATTTCAGAGTGAAAATTGACCAGAATTAAGAATGTAAGATGCTCTCCTTGAGTGAAGAGCAGACCATTCATAAAATGTTATATTATGCAATACAAAATTCAGTTATGATGCTATCCTACTTGTTGCCCTGAAAAGCATCTTAATCTTAAAAGATCCCATGCTAACTTATAATTAAATAACCAATATTTTTCCAGACATGTAATAAGACATGTCTACAGTCAGATTTTGACCTCATCCAAAGATAAAATTTAATTGATTATGAATTATCTCTACCTTTTCAATCACATAAATCTCGCAGTTACAGTAGAAGTCCATTGTAACTAGAGCTGACAAGAATTGGAAAGTACACGTTACCAAGCCGTTTCATAGCCAATTTCTAATACTAAATGCCCTTTTGAATCCAAGGTCAGTGAGTGCGGCATAATGGAATGGTTTTTATTTCTCTCATAATTGCTTCAGAATAAATAAAAAGATACGTTTGCATCAAAAATATTATTCTAGTGATTCATAAACCAAAAATGAAGTGTGTACGTACTGAGAGGCAAAGGGGAGAGCAAAACTCATCATAAGTCTCTAATCAAAGCTTCCTGAAGCATTTTTGCTGAGAAAGGGAGAGGGGAATTGTGGGAAAAAAATACATGAATTAGGAGACAATAATTTTTGCATTTAATTTTTTTTGGAAACGTGACTTGTTTTACTGATCCTTCAGAAATAACCAGTTCTTATAATGGACGTAACACCCTATCCTTTTAGCTATGAGTTAGACAATGCCCAAATTTCACTTGAAATAACGCAACTCTCGTTATATGCTGTACTCGTTATAATGGACATCTAGTGTAATTCATAATATAATTTTGCAAAAGAAATTGACACAGCATGTGACAGAACCAAATTAAGGTGTATTTCTTCTAGACAGAAATGATCCAGCATCAAACCCAGAGCAAACTGAAGTATTAAAGAGCAGGAAATCCCTGGATCAAAATTTAATTCAGAGCGAGGTTGCAATGTACAGTCACTTACAAAAAAAAGTTACCACTTCCAAGGGACTACTCGTCCCACAGACCCCTCGTTTCGGGCGAGCGAGCCTCCAGAAGAGAGAGAGAGTAAAATAAAGATGGAGGACGTTGTCTGCTATGCAGGTCCACGTTGAGCGTTTGAAAGGATTCGTTTTTGTTATTAAAATAACTTATTTAAAGCGATTTTTTAGTGACATTAACATGGCAGAGTAATATTATAGCGATTCGGAGGTCGGAATGGATTAATTTGGTTAATTCAAAGTTGTTTCTTTGATATAGTTTTACTTTAGATTTTTTGCATGTAGTATAGCAATGGTGAATATATTCTAAGCTAAATATTTTAGAAAAGAGATATTCCGCAGTTTGTGCTTGCAAGACCCTGAAACCTGGCGTTACAACATGAATTGTTTGACGATTTTCGAGTTAAACTCAAGATATTTTCTTAAACGTATTGGAAATATGGTCATGCTTTTTCAAGTTAAATAGAAACCAAACAGACGCATTCTGGGCACGATGCGTCTTGATAGCTAGTTCTTGAGGTAAATCATAGATTGAATTTACCAATTGCGATTTAATATAAGGCGTTAGGAAACTTCCTAAGCATCTGAGGATATGGACTAGTTAATGTGATTACTGGACTTAAGGAATGCCTTCGATTCTGTCGACGCGGATATATATTAAAAATTAAATTATATTAAATACTGTAAGCATCATTTATATGCTGATGATCTGCAGATATGTCTCAATTCTACAGTTGTCTTCGTCCCTGAATGTGTTCAGTATGTGAACCATGACCTCCAGCGAATTCACAATTGTTGTAAGGACAATTTTTGGAAGATGAATACATTAAAAGTGCAAGCCATTGTCATCGGATATCCACAGTTATTAAAGCGAATTATTGGAGATATTAATGCAAAGCTTATCTTGAAAAATGCTGAGATCCTATTCTGTAACTCTCTTAATAATATCGGTGTTTGCATAAACATATGAGGGAATGAATGGAAGAGTAAACTTTTTCACAAATTTTCACGACATGCTATGAAGCCGTGCCGAGCATTTCAGGGAAAAATGGAGTGGGTAGTGAAGATCGGGAAAGGACTATCCCCCTCCCCACATCTGGGTAAGAAAAGAGCAATAATGTTGACGGCTGTTTATGACCTCCAGAAATTTTCGAGGTCTCTTCCTTCTTATTGGATGAACTACTCTGGTAGAATCGCTTACATATTTGACCACAGCCAGAAGGAGATACTGTGAGCCGGGGGTTGCCCTGGGTAACCATGACAAGAGGGGGCAAGGTACGGAAAGTAAGAAGAATTTTTAAGGGAATGTGGCAAGCTTTGAGATTCTATATATAAACAAACCCGTTGAAAGGAACTTGCGAAGATAATCAGTTGTATAAACGAGTCTCAGGATAACGCAGACATCCATATGTATATAATAATTTAAATTTTCATTGCTAATAACATGTTGTAGAATAACAGAAAATTATATTTTTAAGGAATTTTCCGGTAAACACATTTAAAGTGAAAATCTTGCATCAATTATGATTAGTGCATTTATTGAATCAGAAAAAATCATGCTTGCCACTTCAGTGCAAATGCAATATAATTCATTAGGTTTCAATACTATATTCATATGAGTAATGGTAACGATTATAACTTGTTAAGTGTTATTTGGATTAAAAAAGAATTTTGCAAAGGTTATTCTTCGAAAATCAAAAATAAAAATCCGAGCAGTGGTGCACAAAGAAAAGTATTCAATCCGTGTATGGCATGGAGTGTATTAGAAAATGATCTGGAATAGAGCTAGACAGAAATTAGGGAAGAACTCCGCAGTGTCCTATAACCTCGGTCACACCGTAAGAAGAGGCATTTACGAGTAATCTATATCTATGAGTAAAAGAATGAGAAATCGACATATAATACTTTGGTATACAATAAAGATATATTATTAAAATTGACATTCCACAGCCTAACTTTGTTGAATGGTGCCATCATGCAAAGAAAAAAAACACACTTTGTAAATTCCACAGAAATAAATTAATCGGCAACTAGTTCTCTCTGTCTGTCAGACATCATCTCAATGTCACCCGCCAATTCAAATAGACTAAAGAAGTTTTAACCATCAAACAGATTGCTATAAATAACGGCTACAGCCCAGATATGGTGGATAAACTCTTGAGGAGAAAACCAAATATATTCTCATCCTATAGATTGGGACACATGCTACCTAATGACCTGAGAGCGGCTTTCTATGTCCCCTGGAATCTACAGAGAGCCATCAGCCACCACAACGATAGAAGACCCAGCTACTCTCTCAGCGGGGTGTACGAACTCCGTTGCAATGCCCGATATTTCAGTGCCTGATGATTTCTTATAGACGAAACTAGTTGCCTTTAATATATCTGTATGGAATTTACAAAGTTTTTTTATTTGCATGAAAATATACTTTATAATAGGTGAAATGTGGTAGCAATACACCTCTCGAGTGAAGAACTCAGCGTTTCTGAGATTTCATCAATTAGAATGGACGAAAAGGTGTGGAAAACCCAGATGCTTTTGGGAGAGGGTTCTTGACAATGCATATTCATTGATTACTTCCTAGAAATACTACGTTCTAAAATGGACCTTCACGGTTGGTATCCCATTGACCCCATCTCTTCCCACGCTGCTTACTCCTAAGACCTCGCTGTTCTTTCCGAGATCAGCATACGCAGAATTCAGTGAACCCCTTTCGCCTACCTGCTACTCCCTAGCCATTCCATTATCTGCTAATCTTTCTCCCCTTAATCCCACACGTGATTCCGGGCGTAATTTCTACAAAAAAACTTTAACAAAACTACCACCAACAACTTCAGCGCCAGGGCTCACCCTCACCTCACCCACTATCGCTTTATTGTAATCTGGTCGTCAGTGGATTAAATATATATATTAAATTATATTGCATTAAATAGATCGACGTAATTTGATGGTGTTTTATTTGTAATTTTCCTATTTATGGATAATACCCATGGCATCCTACTTGCCCGGGTGCGACGCACCCCTTGCACCCATAGGACGGCGCAGCTTAGGGTGAAAATTATTAATTAGCGTTCATTTCCCACTCTTTATGAAGTATCTAAACTCATTTAAGGTTCTTCCATTCAGTCATGATGATATGTATTCGGAGAGATGAAATGAATATCAACGAAATAATTAAAAATATATTCAATACGGTTTCACTAATCTCATTTAGAAATATTAGCCAACAGAGAAATAACGCATAGAACGTCTTATTCATCCGATGTGTTCGCTATTAAGCATATGCGAAACAAGATCATCCCTGTAAGCAGATTTTGAAGGGTTAACGTATTCTTTCACTGTTACTCCATTTCTATTCTAATTACGTTTTCTTTAATTTCCCCTTCTTTTGACATAATTCATAGTATTGCATTTCCTTTTAATTATCATTTATTTAAGCCCTATTATTTATTATTATTTTACGGAAAAGTTCGTCCTGCGAGCATGTAGAGCATGAAGAAAAATAATGGAGTCCTTTCCAAACCTCCATTGATGGGAATTTATACATAAGCAGAAAATATGGGCAACTAAAGTATTTCTTGTTGGATTTTTTTTAAGAAGAGTGAATTACGCGTGAGATTTGAGCCGATTTAAGAAAAATCCGAATTGAGTTCCTTTATAATACCACATTGCTTATACAGCATCCAAATGAATGAATTTTAGCTAGTCTTTAAAGATAATAACGTCAAACAAGCTTCAAAACATGCGTAAGGAGGAAGATGAAACGCGCACTAAGAGCAGAGGAGCTCATAGACTCGTTCTCATCGAGCTTCATGTATGTTAAGCGGGTTGCATCCTTTAGTGGTAACTTTTTTTTGTAAGTGACTGTACAAACCAACACTTAAACCTAAATACTCATAGGCTTAGTGACATATAAATAATAAGGATTTATAATCTATAGCTTCGGTCGAGATGTGGTGGAGATAATACATAACTGAATATAGATTTTTACTTTTCCACAAAAATGTTTTTATTCAAGAACTACTGGTTTCGGTGTACTTCGAACAGAATGAACTCCTTCAGTAGTTCAGTCTGTCTGAACCTGAAGATGGTAGTACACCGAAACTGGTAGTTCTTGAATAAAAACATTTTTGTGGAAAAGTAAAAATCTGTATTCAATAAGGATTTGATTGAATCACTCACTCTTCAGATTTGGACCCTTTCTCATCTATTTCTTTCCTCTTTCTGCCCCTCTTCTTGTCATCTTCTAAGCTTCCACCACTGCTTGTACTGCTGCTACTTGACACAGGCCTTTTTGTAGTACTACTCACAATACTCGATGCACATTTTGAAGGTGGCTTCTTTTCAGATTCCCTTACTGGAGTCCGATTTTCCCTTGCCTTCCGCTCTGGATTACTTTCCTTTGACTTTGATCTAGTGAGCTATAAGAAGAGAACAGTTAAAATAAGTCAACTAAGGAAATTATTTTTATTTTTCTCACAATTGACAAACTCTCCTCCAAACAGCTTTGAATGAAAGACGCCTGTAAAACAGCAATGCTTAAGGAAGGATTGAAAATCATTTAGAAGTTGGTTAACTGTTGAAGAAACAAATATTGCTAATGAGTACCTAAAAATTCTAGATAACTGAAGCACCTTATTGGATAAAGATTTGGATTCTTCCCAGAGTTGCTGAAAGTGATTAAGATTTAACACAACTGGAGAACAAGGAAACTCCTGAAAACTTTGGAAATCTATGGTACATGGTCATATGTTTTACCTAATGTCAAATCACACCAATGCACCATCTTTTTCTCTCAAATATTTAGGAATTATTTTTCTACCGAATTAATTACTAGATATAGATTTCTGAGCTTTTCAACCTCATCTTTGAAAAATTCATCAACACTTAGTCAACTCAAACAGGTTAGGTTAGTTGAAATATTATGTCAAATTTTTACATGGGGTAGATAAAGGGTTTCATTAGATATCGTATTTATTCATTCATCAGAGCCTAAATTATTAAAATTGAAGTATTTACAACATTATTTAAGAGGAAAAAATTTAACAGAAGTTTAAAAGAGAGATTTCTTCTCAGATAGGTGCAAAAATTATCCATATTATAGATAATCAGTAATGGTAACAGATCAGTCTGCTTTTAGAAATCAATATATCATGATATTCATTCCTAATCTGAGTGCACATTCTGGTAAAATATTATATAGGACAAATGGGCAAATCTTGAAGAAGGCAACGCACCTTTTCATCATCATCTCCTTTCTTATCCCCTCTTCTTCTTTCCTCCCTCTTAGATTCCTCCTCTTTACCCTCCTCATCCTCTTCATCTTCCATCAAATCATCCTCAAAACATCTAAGCTTAATGCCATCCTCATCCTCTCTACATTTTTCTTCCTCTTTCAATCTCCCCTTTCTCGATTCTACTGTAGGAGTGGATGGACTAATAATTTCCACCCCTTCTGCATTTATGCTCTCACAGGCTTTTGAGGATTGAGCAGAGGAAGTGGCCTTCTCAATATTCTCTGTCTTTCCAGTGTATATGGCTACCTCAGATAAATTAGATCTCTTTTCAGTCTCTTCTTTAGCTTTTGATTTTATCAACTCTTCCTCTCCTTTCTTTTCATCCTTTTCATCTTTAGCTTTCACTTTATCTTCCCCCTTTTCCTTCCCTTTTGTTTTCTCTGACTCATCTTTCAATTTTCCCTTTGTGCTTGTCTTTCCCTCTTCCTTCTCCTTTGCCTTTGATTTTGTCTCTTTCTTGCTCTCTTTCCCTTTTGACTCCTCTTTCTTTTCCTCTTTCACCTTTGATTTTTCTCCCTCTTTTTCCTCTTTCTTTTCTTCCACTTCTTTCTTCTCTTGTTTCTTTTCTTCCTCTTTCTTTTCTGTCTTCTTTTTCTCTTCTTTTTTTGCCTCTTCCTTCTTCTCTTCCCTTTTTGTTTCCTCCTTCTTCTCCTCTTCCACTTTTGTCTCCTCTTTTTCTGATTTTTTTGCACTTGAGCTAGTACTGGTCTTATCCTGAAAAGCAAACAGATCATCAAGGTAAAATTCTGACAGTTGACAATGAAGAGCAATTCCCTTTTTCAAGAATTTGTAAAAAATAAGGCTAATAACAAAAGAGGAATCAACTGAACGTATGAGGCAAAACTCTTTATGCATATATAATAAAATCATGAAGCACTAAGAATTAAAATTAAAATGAGTAAATCAAAAATAATGACTGCTCTATTCTTAACTACCAGCATTGCATTTTATGGCATAATCAGTGAAAGAACTAGGAATTCTCCAATTACTATATGAAAGAGACCCTCGGGCAATTAGGAAAGGATTATCACCAGGTGTGGCTACCGATTTTTCCGAATGCACATTTCAGAGACTATCATCCCATCATCATCAAGGGAGGTTAAACGCTCAATCATTAATCATTTAACCCCTCATGATGATGGAGGCATAGTATCTGAAATATACTTTGGGAGTTTTAAAAAAAAAACTGGTAGCCATACCTAGTGATAATCCTTTCCTAGGAATTGCCCAACAGTCTCCCACATATGGTGAATGGTAAATTCCTGGCTGTCTTATTCGTTCACAGCCATGTTCAATTTTTTTTTCCTTTGACAATAATCTATTCTTAAATTTTAAAGAATATTAAGTACAACAAGAATATTTCTTCTTCTTACATGGATGACTTGAATAACTTAGAGATGATTAAGAAATTTAAGTTAATGAAATAGATCAAAACGAGATCCTCCATGTTTAACTCTAAATAACACAAATTGTTTTATGATAAGCTCCCTTGTACTTAGCCAAATTGCTGCAGAAAATTTAAATAAATAGATTACATTCATTTTCTCTACGTTTCTCCTCCATCATTACATTCCATGAATAGTACTTAATATTCTATGTCAACTCATGTTACATAACAGCAAAGCTATTCTATTTCATCTTATAGTTCAAATTTCAGAAGGTAACTGTTAATAACAAAATTTTTGAGCTTCCTACTGAATATTAAAATTTATATTGCCCAACATAATGAAATTCTATTACCCCCCTTAAATTCATATATTTAGCACAGAGCTGTGTTAGCATGCTAAACATATGTACAGGAAAATAGCTACGTAATCAAGACTGAAAAATCATAAATATATATATATATATATGAGTAAAAGATGCTTGCATACTGCAAGCTATCCGTTGAATACAGTATCATACCAAGTACTGCCTCAGTTCAAATTTAAAACTTCGAGCCAAAGACCGCCTGGCGACGAACTAAGAACCCGATCGTGAGAGAAGACAGCAAAATAATATTAGATAAGTGCCATCCTTACTTGTTCCAAAGTTTCAATTCAATATCTTATCGGGAAGGTCCCACGCCTCTGTCACCATTCCGGGTCTTATCTTTCCAGCTTATCGAGAGGCATTTAAAAAGATTTCCGCAATGCATTTCTTATGGAAGAATTTTGCATCCACCTGGCGTCGAACTCACTGTCATTTGGCTACATTTTTTCCATGAGAAGCATAGAAGACTACCTCAACTTCAACCTCCGAAATTTTGGTTACTCTATCTTAACGATAAGTGCCTCAAAATAATTTTCAAAAATCCGCGCAATGCATTCTTATGGGAAAATTGCAATTCTTGGGAATTTCTGGCAATATTTGTTATTCACCAAACTGATTTGATTATCTTATTTTAGGACCTTCCCGATAAGATACTGAATTGAAACTTTGAAACACGTCAGAGTGGCACTTCTCTAACATTCCCATGCCATTGTCTCTCACGAATGGGTCCTGAGTTCAACGCCAGGCGGTCATTTACGCAAATTTTTTAAAATTGTTTTGAGGCCTTTCTCTATGCAGGAGACTATTCAAAATCACAGCCTTTGCGTTTGAAGTAATTTTCTATAGAACCAGTGGAAGAAAGGTTACATATGACTGTGAGTTCGATGCCAGATGGATGAAAAATTCTCACGTTCGAAATGCATTGCGGCAATTTTTAAGAATTTTGCTGGATAATCTTCGAAGATGACACCCGTAAGGGAAACTTGTTGTAAATTTTTACCGATTAGCTTGCAGTATGCAAGCAACTTTTACTCGTATATATATATATATATATATATATATATATATATATATATATATATATATATATATATATATATATAATAAACATACAAATTTGCAAGACTGACTTTGAGAAAAATAAAACCAGATAGTATAGTAATTCAATAGAGTTTGAGTAACAATAAAATTAAGATAATCAAGATGACTCTGGAATGCTGGCAGCTAAGGACTATCATCTTTTGAATGCTAAACATAAAATTTACAAAATACTATTCACAGATAATAAAGTAATACTAACCTTTTAGTTAACATAGGAATACCAAATTTGTAACAGAAGAATAGAATTGAAGCAAGGATCTGCAGGTTGATTTAGAACACCATTGTTAAGCCTCAAAATAATATTTTCCTTTAAAATACAACTTTTAAGGCAATGTAAATAAGAATAGATTGGATTAACCAAAGATCCAGCCTCTGAATAAATAAGCAAAACTCTTTAAAATATCATAAATAAAAGCAATGGTAAAGTTGATAAGGAAACTATTGAGGACGAAGCCCAAAGATGATGCATATTCTCTGAAAAATCATCCCCAGTTAGAGCATTTATCAAAGAAACGAAATGCTACAAAGACTATTATATTTCATACCCTTTCTTTATCATCAGCCTCCTTGCGTTTTAAAGTATTTATCGGAGTTGCCCTATCTCTATCACGGATTAAACTTCTACTAGAGCGATGGCGAGATCTGCTTCCTCTGGGATGGTTTACCATTGTGCACCCCAATTTCCTATAGAAATCTTCAAAGCTATGTAAAAATCTAAGGAGAAAGGCAGTCTTTTAGAAATGAATTTTCATGATAGCAGTAATGAATAAGAATGCTCATTTTCCACCAAAAACTTACTTTTTGTATGCTTGTTTTACAAGATTGGTGTTACTTGAATTATTTTGACCAAATCCAAGCTTCTGAGAGACCATTTTCCACTGATTATGATTTGTGACACGATTGTAACCACCAAGTTTGTGAACCACCTGTTTCATAAGATAAATAGCAATGACACAATAAAAGTTGATACAAATTTCAACAAACACTGGCTAATTAATAGTTGGAAGAAAAACACTAGATAATATACTTTGAACATTCATTCCAAAAAACTGAGCAAAGTATTTTAGATTCGGTGAATTAACTAACAGACTACTGGTTTTGACATTGTTTCTTACGTTGAAACTGGTACTTAAAAAACATTTGTGGAAACTGAAATACTTTGCTCAGTTTTTCATGACAAATGATACAGCCACATAGTGAAATTTGAGTTAGTCCATAATATTCTTTGATGCAAATGATTATGGTAATAAATTATTACAATCACAGAATACTTAAATGGAAGTTGTCATAAAAAAGTATATCTTACTGAGACAGGACCTTTCTGTTTAAACCTTCCATACTACTCCATTCCTTATCCACATTCAACAGCTTTTACTGCTTTTCCTCATGTGTGATGTAGAAACTCACCAAGTTAATTTTATTAGAAGTAACTTTGGTACATAAAACTAATTTGAACTAACGAAAGAAAAAGTTTGCAATTATGGAGTTAAATATGAAATGTGAAACTTGATAATTTGCCACAAATTTAGTATGATGACCGATTTTGAATCATAATAAACATTTTTTTGGAAAATTACTCAATCTCTCATTTGATAATGTGGCTTTCCAACAAGTTATGACTTCACACATTGATAAAAAAGTAAAGCATTCGCTATTGATTAAAGGTTTGATTATCTTTCCAGGCCCCCAAGATTTTGCAAAAAGGGACATAAATACTAATTTTTAAAGATAAGGTAAGTATTACATAAACAATTTATCACATGTAAAACATACATCACCTTAAAGAGTTTGTACAGATCAACATCTTTCATGCCAATAGTTGGACCTTTGTTAATGGGAGTTCCTCTGTCATCCATAAATTTGTACAATTGTGCAACAAAATGATCCTTCTCCTCTCGTGGCTCATCATCAGAGCTCTGGAGGAAAAAAAAACCATGTGTTATAAAACACTCCAAGCAGTCATAGCAATTTTTGGTAAATTAAATTAATTACATCTGAATCAGAACCAGCATCTGAGTCACTGTTTCCACTGCTCTCATCCATTCCAAACAATAACTCACGGTCCCAATGAGGAGGAAGTTCGTCCCTATCAAGGAATTGTAATGCTTTCTCCACAGCTACACAAAAAAACACATATCACAGTTAAATATTATCTTCAATATCGTTGGAGAAAAAGTCAAGTTATACCATTACTGCATAACAATTTACAAACTATAAAATGGCATTTACCTGTTTTCAGCGTGTTGTTGTCTACCTTAGCTCCTATTTCTCGAGTGAATTCTGTGGCTTCTTTTTTAGGAACTGTGTAACTATAAGGGAAAAGAAAACAATTTAATTTGTCTCAGACACATCTATCATGCACACGTGTTACTCTATAATAGTTGAATTGGCCACTCCCAAAGATTTAAGACTTGAAATTAATTTGAACAAAAGATTTGAAAAATTCACAACTTTCTAATTGTTTACTATAAGGAATGGATAAATATGAATGGAACCACTGTATTCCATCATTAGGTTGACAAAATAATGGCAAAAGTGGAATTCAAAAAGTTCACTGAATTTTGTTAACACTGCTGATGTGAAAAAAGAACATGACTGGAATAAATGGGAAGGAAAGGTCATTTAGGTGAAGACAATAACTTACTATCTGCCATCCTTGAAGGAACGCACCAAATATTCATCTTTAACTCGAATTCGCACTGTATCTTGAGCAGTAGGTGCTACAACTAATCCTGGGAACCAATTGTCTTTCTGTTTCTTCCTCTCACCAAGTTCAACACAAACAACTTTTCCGATGTCAACTTCCTTTTCTTCTTTTTTCTTACCCTTCCTCGTGTCTTCCTCATCCTCACTACCATCTTCACTGAATGGACAAATTTTAAATATCCATTAGTCAAAAACAACACAATTCAATGCAAAATCTGATATGGAAATAGTTGGGTAAGTTATTTATTTAGACAAAAGGCAATTTAATCCCCAACAACTACAAGGCTAAGCACAATATGTGAGTACACTTACTTTAATTGACGACTTCTTCTACCTCTCCTACTGCCACCGATGACAGGATTACTGAAGTGCTCTGGATGAGTGAGTGGTAACTGGTCCAAAGTCTCACTCTCAGCAAAATGACGCCCACTTTTCAGACATAATGCTGATCTCCTCAGAGTAGTTATGTCCCCATCATCAAAAACTGACAATGATAAATTGTTACCACAATTATAAATGACAACTCTGTTAGAAGAGAGATCAAGCAAGAACTCACTGTCTAACCACACACACAGTGACAATTTAGAACTAATTTGAACTGAAGCTTAATCCCTCTTTATTTAACCAATGATTTTTTGTACAGAAAAAATTAGGGAAAAAGCCAATTTGAAAACTCACTATTTGCCTCCTGCTTCTAAATGTCAAATATTTTCTTCTTAGACAAAAATACAGGCACCAAAACCTACTCTATCACAGTATTGGATATGCATTTCTTAGACTTGTAGGGGAGTATTTCTTCAGCATTAAACCTAAGTTCTGCACTTGTTATCAAGGCTATGCAGATGAGTGAGGTGGAAAGGTAATTTAATTTTCAAAGAGAGAGGCAAAACTAAAATTAAATTATACTCCAATTCTAGAGATTTCACATGGAGAAAAATATCATCTTAGCTAAGGAGCTCCTATCTTTCTCAAACTCTTTTTACAACATACGGCTAATCCAACAGGAATAAAACAGAGAGATTACATATTGGAATCATAACACAGCACAAGCCAGCTTATCATCATCAATGTCAAACTACAAATGATAAATTAATCAATCAGAAGAACTCACGCACCAAACTGAATGTTCAAATATTCAATTTCTGTCTATGAATATATACGAGTAAAAGTTGCTTGCATACTGCAAGCTATCCGTTGAATACAGTATCATACCAAGTACTGCCTCAGTTCAAATTTAAAACTTCGCGCCAAAGACCGCCTGGCGACAAACTAAGAACCCGATCGTGAGAGAAGACGGCAAAATAATATTAGATAAGTGCCATCCTTACTTGTTCCAAAGTTTTGATTTGATATCTTATCGGGAAGGTCCCACGCCTCTGTCACCATTCCGGGTTTTATCTTTCCAGCTTATCGGGAAGGCATTTAAAAAAATCGTCAAAGATTTCCGCAATGCATTTCTTATGGAAGAATTTTGCATCCACCTGGTATCGAACTCACTGTCATTTGGCTACATTTTTTCCATGAGAAGCATAGAAGACTACCTCAACTTCAACCTCCGAAATTTTGGTTACTCTATCTTAACGATAAGTGCCTCAAAATAATTTTCAAAAATCCGCGCAATGCATTCTTATGGGAAAATTGCGATTTTTGGGAATTTCTGGCATCGAACCCATGATAGCTAGCGTCGAAGTCTGCATTATTCTGGCATCTAGAGTGTAGGGCCAGTACGTCGAAAAAATCTGACGTCGATGGCGCTTGTGGAACATGGTCAGAATTCGTATCCCCTATATATATCTATATAGGTATATTAACAAGTTAACAAAGATTAACAAGTACCATAAAGTCACACCTGACTCCGTCTCATTTACTCACCATAGAACATGTAATACTTAAGAAATGGTATGATACTCACCAACTGTATACTGGCTACAGTCCTGTATTTTTGTTATAATAGCTTCAACAAAGTCCTTCTTGTCTGGATGCCTAGCTTCAACAGACGAGCCCGACTAAAACAATAATAAGTGTTTCTTTATTGACTTACACAGGACATACAAAGAAAACTATTCTCATAATAAAATACTCAAGTACTTCAATCAGCAATACAATTAAGAATGGAATTCTAAGGTATGTATTTAAATAAAATGTCTGTCCATATGACATTCTCCAACCCAATAGTAATCAAAATTAATAAAAATTCGGCATAAAGATCATCCAACCAAAAGTATTTCCTCAATATTTTGCTTACCTTACCTTGTACAAGTAATTTATGAATGGAAGATGAGAGAATAATGATAAGTATACCTTGCAATAATTACTAAATTTTAACGAGATTCATCAGAAAAAGGAATTTATGACAAGTAAATGTTTAACAGGTTTTTAATAAAAAATGCGGGGGTAGGCTGGGCCTAAAAATTCTGTTTTATTAAGCCCAGTCTACATGAAACATTTAATTTCAAGAACATGGCGTTTTAGAAATGTATATTAGCCCAAAAATGACAATCTTAACTTGTTAATATTAACAGTAATAAGTCAGACTATGAAAATAACTAAGTTATAAAATATGTTAGCTTGATTTCAAAAACACGCAAATAACAGCGTATTTGAGAGAAATCTGATTTTGAAGTCCAATATTCAAGCCATTTTCGGAATTAAAGATGCATTGGAAAAATATTAATAATTGATGAAATAAACGATATTTGAACCACCGATTCCAAAAGCGAAGAATATGACAATAATTATTTACTTATCTCTAAAAGAGCTAGTTTACCGATCAGGAAAGTAATCCAATATGTGAGATGATATATTTGCTAATGGCGATTTAAGATTGCGAGTCAAATGCCCCCCGAAGGAAAATATTCGAGTGGCATAGACTTCTTCGGTGACGTACCGATTAATTTTTCCTCGGAAAGGATACCGCTGGGATCGAAATCCAGATTTGAAAATCCCGCCACTAAAATAACGGATACGCTCGACGATCGATTTACTATTTCCATTGAAAACATTCAATTAGAGCAGACGCAAATCGGACGCGTAGTCCAACACGTCGCACGACCATATTGATTCACTCGCTTACCCGAAGCGTCCCGCGAATCTGGTCATCAGTAACGATGGCTGTTCCAAGGCCGTGCTTGAAGGTCACCTGTAAAAAGACAAATCGCTGGATGAGTGGGAGAAAAAGGCAAGATACGTGCGAAAGAGCGGCATTTTCACGAGATGCAGACGAGGTCACGGCCACTATCCTTAAAGATGTGAAGAAGAGCTCGTGAAAATGTCTGCCGACAGAGCCAAAATCTCGGAGAATAACAAAACGGCGTGTATTTAAGGATCGATCTTTTTGAGGAGGGAGAACGAGTCGCAAACGGACGAAAGGGGTAGCGATGACTTCTTGGCGACTTCGGTACGGAAAAAGAGAAAGTAAAAGTGGAAAAGAAATCAACGATTTAGTTTCGAGAGAAAGTCGGTCGGAGAAGAGATTTTGTGCTAAGATCTGCCTTAGATAGATTAATTCAAGATTAAACAATTAATGTTTGGATTAACATTAGACAACTATGAACCACAGATGTGGAAAAAGTGTATAGGCTACCAAAATTTGCCTCGAATTTCTCATAAATGATTTAATTAATTGACGTTTTAAATGGAGGCGATCTTTTGCAAAATCATTAAATGACTCCACAAATAAAATACGTAAAAGATCACGAGAACGAATAGCTTGAAACGCAAAAAGAGTTGAACGTCACTCTATTATATTTTCCTGTCAAAAGAATTAAAACAACAAGAATAATGACTGTTTATAACGCTGAATTCTTTGATCGCTCTTATTTTTAAATGTTTAAAATTTTCACGAATCACTTGATATTGTGGAAACTTCAACTGCTCACCAGAAATACTGCAGGTAAACCGCGGAAAACGTCACTCGAGTTAGCATAATGTAAAACTAGTATTAACAGTATTTACAAAAGTAATGCCAAACTATTAAAACCGATCACATAAAAACTAGATACTACTCGCTATTATAACAGGATAACTTATAATACTTTCAGTTTACGTATCCAGAAGATTATTTCTTTCAAATAATTATGAGATAAGAAATTTAACTCCTAAAGTACAAACACTTCTTTCTGTGCCTATTCATGGAATTTCCACGCCATAATGAAAGAAAATAATATTAACCTCAATAAATAGGAAGGATAATGAGAAGGAAGGACACATGATTATAATCTCAAAGATCTTGGGCATACATACAAGAATTTTCTCAATGACCATCTTTAATCCTACTTCCTAATGCAGCCTCCCATTTGTCATCATTCACCTCACACAACTGTTTACCTCTTATTCCACCACCTCATTGTGTCTTCATTCAATAAATGATGTAGTATCCTTTTCTCAGCCACTTGTAAACTACTTTCATGAAGAAAATCCTTTGAAAAAAGTGATTTTGCAAGTAAAAGTAAGCAACTAAGATAGATATAGTAAAAAAGTCTGACAGTACCAAGAATCCAAGTTAGGGTCTTCTGCTTTCAGGGTAACTGCAATTATCTTGTCAACTAAAGAATGCTCCCTAAACATGACAATTCCAGCTTGTCTTCATCATACATTGCTCGCATCATACAAAATATCATAGCTGTTGTATTTTTATTTTCAATCCAATCTCCAATTTATTTATTATTAGATAAATAATTAAATATTTTCGATTAAATTTTAGAATGACTGTCAGGGGTTTAACGAAGTAAGCATCATCTTTTATCTTTCCTCCTTGCAAGACGTCTTTATTTGCTAATTCATCAAATACATGTCCATGAAATATTCCCCATGAAAATAAAAATCTCAAAACATACTGAAAAAACAGGTGAATCCACCAATCTTTGCTCCATCAGAACCTTTCCCGCTACATCTATTTAAGCTACTTTGCAACATCTATAATTTAAGTCAATTTCTTCATCAATTCCAAAAACCATGGCATTCTATCGAATGTCTTTAATGATTAAGGAATCTTAAAATCAAAATATTACTTATAATAAGGGCCCTTGCATAGTCAGCCAAATTTTCTTTGGCAAAAGCTATCCTGGGTTGGGTTTACAGTGAGGACCAACATTTATCTGTTCTCATGCAGGATTATGATGAATCTGGGAAGCTATCTGCATCAAGAGGTAGTGGATTTAATCTAGAGAAAGCAATATGGTAGTGGTTACCATCATCAGTAAATGCTGCCTGACTAGCCCTTTAAGAGCACACTTGATTGGTCCTTACTGAAAACTGGACCAATCTTTTTCACTCTCTTCTTTAGTCAAGGATCCTCAGCATGTTATGTCAATCCTTATATTGTTTAAGTTCCCCTTAGCTTGACTTTACTTCTAATTGATATTTTCCTAAGCAAAATAATTAAATGACTGATCTATCACAAAGTCAGCACCACAATTAATTAATTAAACAAAATCCACTTAATAGCAATTATTCAGAGATCTCCATGAATCACTATACCGCAATAAAAAGGAACTTACTTCATTTATTATCAGTACAGTTAAGCCTGATACCCAAATGAAATATAATATTAATTTCCTCACTTTATCACAAACATGAGTGATTCTACTCATAGAAACTTGATGCTCAATTAATAAAAAAACAATTCATCTTCAGTAGACTGATAGTGATACGAATGATTGAAATGACAAATATTTGGCAGAAACTTCCCTTTTTAAAGCTTTAGCAATGAAATGGAAATTTATGATATCACAGGGGCCTAAAGCTTGGTTCTGTGTTCAATATAGCTATTGGAGTAGTCATTAGCACCTCCTTGTGAATGATTTGATGAAAATTTGATTTCAGAAGTAAATTCATGCATGAATGATCATGACTCACTTAAAACCCATGCAAACACAACATAAGATATAAAAACACTTAAATATCACAAGAACCTAAATAGAAGATATACAATGCATTATGAAGAACTTAACATGGAGTCATCAAATTATTATTGGCAACAAAACTATTACTTAAGAGGAAAATATATTTAGAGATGACAAATTTACTAATGGTACATTAAGAACTTCAGCGTTGAAATATAATCCTGAGTACATACGTGAGTATGAAAAACCTACCTCATTTCTAAGAAAATGTTTAATTCCATTGAAGGTGAAATCGACAGAAACAACCACATAAAAACAAAACTTTAATTGAAATTTCATGTTCACTAGTCTGAGAAGCAATGACAGAGAGCAAGAGAGTCCACTAAATAGATATAAAAAGAATCTTGCAAACTCTTATTACACCTAATATAAAATATCTGATTTATTTTGTTAATATAGACTTGAAAGAGTTCTCTCAAAAAATCGTGTGATTGATTGTATACTTTCTTACTCCTCCATTACAAGAATTCGAAAAATTAAAACAAGTCTTCACATTACTATTAAGGTAATAGTTAGTTACACCATTGGGCTTAAACTCCCAATGGGAGTTAATCAATTGTCTATACAGTATTCAGTTAGAGCTGCTGCGACTTGGGATTTGAATTATTTTGCAAATATATATGTATTACAGAATAATCATAATTATTCACCCTTGACAGATCATCTGTGTTGCAACTAGCAGATCTACACTGATACCAAAACTTGATTTGATCAGTTTTGATCTGATATTTTTTACATAGCCCAGAGAGGGGAGCTAATTTCTGTTAAAGAATCTGCAAAAAATTTCAAGCAACTACTATGATCTCCAAATGATTTGGACACTGTAAATCACATGTTTACTTACCTAGAACAGGTATTTCTAGTACCTTAAAATCTCAATTAAAGAATTACGATTCAAGAATAGCAAATACTTAATGATAACATTTTTCCTTTTGCCTGTCCCGATAGGTAAGCAAATTTAATCTGAAGATAAGAAGTACAGAGAAGATTCTTATTAGATGATTTATTTCAAAATTAAGCAGAATCGAGAGTTTACTCAATTCTTCAATTCATCCCTTCCATCTTCAAAACAGTACCCTATATTCTAGAAGTGCTTTGTCTACAATATATACTATCCGTGAAACAAAAGGCATAGGGAAATGTGAAGAAATGGACTTTTTTGGTCATCACATACTTCTTATGCGATAAATGGAAGAGTATAGTTTCAATTTCACTCACAATAATGACGAAATTTATTTACATTTACATAGGATTTTCAGAAAACAACTGAAAATGGGCAAAGTTTATTTCTTACCTTACATTTCACACTTCTGACCACTTTTCGAACTTTAGCTTCACAGAAAGCTCCTTTGTACTTGGCACTAACTTCGGTGCCAACAGCTAGGTAGGGTGGGTCATCCCCCTTGAATGAAAGGATAACAGTATGAGACTTATAAATGATAAATACGTGAAGAATGAAAATCTGAGTTCATTACCAATCTAATTCATATCCTTCTATGGAACACACTTCGCATATGATACCCTAACGGCACATCATATTTCATTTACAACCAATCAGAGAGATTAAATCAATTTAATAGCAGAAAAATTACTTATCTTCTCATGTTACGGAAGGATAAATTATATCACAATTAAGGTATAGCATTCTTACCATACTCTCTCTCTTAATACCGCAGGCCTGCATTAAGATGTACCAGTTATCTTCACTGGCAGCCTAGTTGTCTGAAAGAAATAATTAAATAAAATTACAATTTATGGAGAAAAGGTAAAAATTAGCATTAAATAAACCTAAACGCATTTAAAATGATAAGGCTATCACGCAACCTTCAAATAGCGTGCGGCGATTTCCAGATTTTAAAAAAGTTAATTTTTTCATATATGTAGAGAATATCACCAAAATGAACTTCAACTGCATATTGGCATAATAAATATTCTAACCTGTACTAAAGATATTTGAGGTATAGGAGCGCTTCATTAATTATAAGAATTTTCCTTTAACTTAGGACTAAAGTACGAGGTTATGTACCCACACAAGAGTTAAATTCCTAAGCATTACCATGGTGTTGATAATTGTGACCGGAAAACTTCAATAAGATGCAAGGCTTAATTACTGGTTAAGATTCTATATAAGGATCAAATAATTACTAAGATAAATATAACGTACTGAAACTGAGGTAATGATTCACATTCGCTGTTCACAACATCAATCGTAACGAAATTAATACCTACCAGCATTTCTAAAACTGATGACCTTCACTATTTTTACAAAGTGGAAAATGTTTTACAGATATTTTCAAAGAACAACAAAACTATCGTAATATAAACAAGTTGACCTGACCTCTTTCCCATCCATCAGGCAAGCTGAGGCTACAACAACTTGTCAAAGGAAGCTCTGCTCTGATTGGCTACCCCAGGCACTATTGCTCTTGAACGGATTTGGTAAATGGTATTATTCGTCGCTACCATTTTATTATAACTTGAGCCTTTTCGATTCAAATGAAATAAAAAATCTTCACAAGTAAGCTATTTTCATAATATAATTCCCTTAATAAAAAAAAGAAACATCGATGAATACTTGCGCATCTAATTAATAGTATGGCGAATGCTGAAGCTGACTCTATTGAAGGTTATGAAAGCAGGATAAAAGATAGCCCCTTATCGGTATGTTCATATTGAAATTATATTCGCCTCGATCTAGTGGTACTTTATTCTTTCTATAACTAATAAATAACCATGTTCTTCAAGAGTTGTCTGCTTTAATGTGTATAGACTCGCATTCAGTCAATACCACTGTTTGCTCGAAAACGGCGCTGCAATCTTTTATCCTTAAACTTAGTCGACGGCGTTCTGTTAGCTTTGTCACCTTGCCGGTAGAAATTTTGGTTCAATTGTGAAATTAGAAGCCAATTTAGAGTGAGTTTTAAATATTAATTTGATAGCATTGCGTAAACTAGCATTAATATGTATTATTGTAGGAAAACTTATCATTTACGTTCGTAATTGCTCGTTCTAAACACGTGCTTGAGGTAAACTGTAAATGACATTTTCGGGCTACAGGTTTGGATATTAATGCAATGAATTCCCTGTTTAGCGTATGGTTGGTTATCTAACTTACGTTTTGTTATATGGTTTTGCAGTAGACGTATGCTGGGCAAGATGTGTTAATCTGTTGACGTTTAGCTTGCTAGAGTATGCTTGCAAACCGTATAGCTTATCCAAAGCTTTTCTTTCACAGCATATTTGTCGCATCATTGTTCATTTCCGAATTTTTTATTAGGTTGGAAAGATGGAAAGCATGGAAGTTACTTCGGAGAACGTCTCGCCGACCAAGTTGAAGCAAGAGAATCATGTAGACAAAGAAGTTAAGGAGGAAATAAATGTCGATGATATGACGTCCAGAGATTATTATTTTGATTCTTACGCACATTTTGGAATCCACGAGGAAATGTTGAAAGATGAAGTTCGTACAGTTACTTATAGAAATTCGATGTATCACAATAAGCATCTATTCAAGGTAAGTGCCGAAATCTGCCAGAACTGTGATATCCCATAGTAAATTCATGCTCAGAACATGTCGATTTCCTGCTATTCATCAGGGTAAGATTGTGCTGGATGTGGGATGCGGTACGGGCATCTTATCAATGTTTGCCGCCAAAGCTGGAGCGGCCAAGGTCTATGGTATTGAATGTTCAAACATAGTCGAGTACGCTAAAAAAATTGTTGAGGCTAACCAATTAAGCGATGTCGTAACTATCGTTAAAGGAAAGGTAAATTGAACAGAATATCCAAAAAATATCTAAATTACGATTCGCGGAGATTTTAATTGACTTTTTACCATAACAGGTCGAAGAAGTAACCCTACCGGATGGCGTTGAAAAAGTTGACATTATAATTTCTGAGTGGATGGGGTACTGTTTATTCTACGAATCTATGTTGGATACTGTACTTTATGCCCGAGATAAGTGGCTCAAGCCCGATGGACTCATGTTCCCTGACAAGTAAGTGGAGCTCACTTAAATATCGTTTGCAATTCTTATATATAATTATTCTTATATTATTCAACTGATTTAATCCTACTTTTGCAGAGCTTCCTTATTCGTCTGTGGAATTGAAGATCGGCAGTATAAGGATGAGAAGATAAATTGGTGGGACGATGTCTATGGTTTCGATATGAGCTCAATTAGGAAGGTAGCCATCAGCGAGCCGTTGGTTGATGTCGTCGATCCAAAGCAGGTAAGAACTTTGAAAGTACACATTCTTGCTTCAGTGTCCCATGTAAAGCGCGGAAAACGTACATGATAATCATTTTCCCAGGTGGTGTCCAACGCCTGCCAGCTGAAAGAGGTAGATTTGTACACAGTACAAAAGGAAGACCTGAGCTTCACGGCACCTTTCCATCTTCAAGTACGCCGCAACGACTATATCCAAGCCTTGGTAACGTTCTTCAACATGGAGTTCACGAAATGCCACAAGCGCATCGGCTTCAGCACGGCTCCGGAGGCTCCTTACACTCACTGGAAGCAGACTGTGTTCTACTTCGACGATTATCTCACTGTGCGTAAAGGAGAAGAAATATTTGGAGTGTTCTCAATGCGTCCAAACGAACGGAACAACCGAGACCTCGACTTCACAATAGAAATAGATTTCAAAGGGGAACTGTGTGAGATGCACGAGACTAATGTTTATCGCATGCGTTGATTGACGGTGACACTGCTTTATATTCCTCTCAATTAAAACTAAATTAAATCTTATTGTGGTGGCATTCAGTCGGCTGAATGATGTACCTGTTCAAAGGTGGGAGTAGTGTTTTTCAGATCCCTTAATGGGAAGAGGTGGTTTAATTACAGATTTCACAGCTAGTATTTTCACGTGCCCACTTCTGTGCAGAGAAAAGGATCAGTTCATTTTTAGAGTGCATCCTATTTAAAAATTATCTCGAAAAAAACATTTTACCGGATGGTGTGTCATTCTTATTGACTGTAAACGATGTGAAAGGTATGTGATTATGTGGACAGGATTACATGGACACTAACGTGAGGTTAATTCTGTCATTTCTGTATCATTTTAACTATAGCTGCTTTATTGGTGGATATCCTTTTCTTATTTTCCTTTTGCAATAATCCGAGCAACATTTGATTAATAATAATTTATGTTATATCCTAAAATTTCGATTTCATATTGATTTAATTGAGATGTGTATCAATGGCATACGTATAAGACGCCCATGTGCTTTATGTTAAGATTTACTCGGTAAATCTCGTGTATCACTAATAAAGAAAAAATGTTTTCATACATCCAGATTTGTTGATATTCAAGCTATAAATTTTGATGTCATGAAAGATATAGTGCTTCATAGAGAAATAAAAGGCTAAAAAGGTAGCTCTGACAAAATTTGCTGTTTCTTTGAATTACTCATTATTTCATCGAAGTACTTCAGGTCTTAGCATTTTATCAATCAAATTAAACAGTTTTGAAGCATTGATTGTATTTCTCAATTTCTTTTTTCTTTCCAAACAGAGAAGTTCCTTTATCCTCTGTCATTTGCAAGGTAGCGTTATGCCCTCAGAAAATTTATTTCTTTGGCTTAATAAAATCATAAATAGTCTTTAACAAATATGTTTGATTTCCTACCCTTATATCTTGCAGGCAATATGAATTTTCACACAAGTGTCTCGATTATTAAGTAAGCATCTCTCTCATTTACCTGGCAAATGTGTGGAATAAAATTTCACCAAAATTGGCTCTAACTTTTCTCTAGTTAATAGAGGGACGTTACCTCCTCCTTAGTGACTTTATAGCATTTGCCTAGGATCTGAAGGAGCTAGAGATAAAATCAGATATAACTACACCACATTTATCACATTAAAATGGCATTTATTTGGAAATGATTTTAAAGGAAATTGTTCTGAATCCCCTTCCCCTGGAGAGTGATGAAGAATGGAATGGATCCTTGAACAAGATCATTAATTGTACATTAAGTTACTTGAAGCATAAGACATTTGAAAATTCAATTCTATCTCAAATGACACACCTCTTATCTTGATGTTTGTGGAATGATTATTATTGTAAGTAAATAATTGAATAACTTCAGCCAGAGGTGGATTTATAATGAGACACCTAGTTACGAGGACGATCTCAGCAAGAATCATGTTCAGAAACTAATAAATTACATCAAACAGATTCCATCTATATAAAAATCATCATAAGTTGAAATGCCTCCCATGAATTAAAATCCTGTATGTACTTGCCTTCTGATTGAATTCCAATGTATTTTAAATGAATTTACTTTTTGCACTTCTGACCTCATATAGTCAAAATGTCCGACTACAGCATTAACTTAATTAAAAACTAAAATAGGCAAAAGAAGTTCTCATTGATTTAACTGATTCCTTAGTTGCATAGGGTTGAAATAACATTGAAGATCAACTAAGAAAATTCTTGAAACAATACTTCCTATCTCTGTTCATGTTTGCCTAATGATGGAGAGACTTTTTACGAAATACAATCAAAAGCAATTTGTCATCCATGACACTTAGAATTCAGCCAAGGTTTGGGAGTCTTAGAGGACTGCAAATGTAACAGTTTTTGAACAAGAAGATTTGGGTATGAGGGTATGTCCCACCCAAAAAATAAATTCTATGACTATACAAGGAAGCAATCACAAGATTTCTGGATGTAATGGAAGAAAAAAGCCCCAGATAGTCATGGTGTTGTCCATTAACAACCTAAATAATACAGCTTAAGAGGTATTTGAAATTACAGTAAGAATGAATCCAAAAAGAAGATTTTGAGATATACTGGAAAATGTTAGAAACAAATATTTACAAATCATTGCACTTATACTGAAATCAGCAAAATACTCTGATTATCTTTTGTGAATAAAGAAATATGCCTTACAAAAATAACTACAGTATTATTTGTAGTTCAAAATAAGATAGCTAAATATTACTAGAGAGAATCTAACTCACTTAATCATGATCTGAGGACAATACAGCATAGAAAAATGCTTGATTTCCAAAGGATGAACTGCTGATGTTGTTATTTGCAGATGAATTTGTAATGCTTTGAAACAGATCATGAATGAATTTAGAAAAAAAGAACTCCATAAACTTCCACATTTGATTTTATAAATGGACCGGTTAAGGCTCAAAGGCCATATTCAGGCCTAGCATGACCGAGTTTATTAGATCTTGAGGGCTTAGCTATTCTTTGACTTCATTACTATTTAACTTTGGGATCCTTTGTATTATGTAAATCTGGCCAGAATATTTAACTCCATAAACACCATGAAATTTTGAGAAATTTACTGATTTTATTATAAAAAGTTATAAGCAATGTCCTAAGTGCTTTCATCGATTGATTATCATACTATCAAAAAAATCATAATATCATTCAATATATTTTTAGTAAAGCAAGATGATCACGAAATTCCACCTTTTCAGATATTGTTAGCATTAAGAATTCAAAATATATCCTTCGTTATCAATGAGATGAGATGAAGATTTCTTCAAGTATACACAGTAATGACGAGAAGAATGCAGGAAAAATTTCTAGACAGTAATCTTAGTCTTTGATACTTATAGAGCATACTAAAAAATATTAATGCAGATTCTAATAAAGGTTCAAAAAAATATTGGAAGGAACTAGATTAGATCGGTGTGAGGGACAAATTCAATAGGGCAACAGGAACAAAGGGCAATAAAAAAATTTAAAGAAGTGGTTTCGGAAAAGAATTCGCAGAATTAAGTGGTCTAACAAAAGCAGCAGGTAAATTGGTAGGACGAATATGAAAGAGAAAAACAGCCTGGATAGGTCTCAAACTTTAAGAGTTGGACAAATAGATTATTGTAGGAAAGATACAAGGAAGTAAATTAAAAGTCAGAAACAGATGTTGGCTGATGGTAGAGCTTGAAGATATTATAAAGAGAGGAGTATATTGACAATGGACTGACAATTACTCTGTATAACATGGAAAAAGAAAAGTAATTATTTATGATGGTGACAACTAAACTTCACAACCATTTCTCATAACTAAGTATAGCAAGGTAGTTTAAAACGTAATCTATCTTTGAAAAATGACAAAGAAAACCAACTACTCTCACTGTATGAGGAAGATGAAGTCACCTTTAAGATTGTAAAATTAAACCAGTACTGCTTTTAAAACCAATGCACAATTAATCTATTTTAAACATATATGCACAAGAAATGGCTGAAGGAGCTTGAAATGAATTAGATAAAGGAGTAAAAGTTGATGGGTGAAGTCAATAAAATATGCAGATGACAAGGCTATTGTGCGTGATTCTGAAAGGGGTTTGCAAATCCAATCAAATGCACTAAATAATACAGCAAAAGAGTTGGGATGAAACTAAATATAAGAAAAACTATAATAAAAAATAATGAGGTTTTCCTAGGGGAAGAAAGGTAAGTTATTGAAAAGGGTGGATGAGATAAAACTAAATCAAGTAGATCAATTTCCATACCTGGGCAGCCTTCTTTCTAAGGATGAAAGATGCTCAACAGAGATTATAAAACAGATAGCATTAGCAAAAGAAGCATTCATGAAACATAGCAAACTGATGACAAAGAGCCTTCCTTGATTCCTTGATAAATGAATCATGAAAAGATTAGTAAAATTCTTGGTTGGAGCGTAATGTTGCATGGATGAGAAGCATGAAGTTTAAGAAATGAGGATATGAAAAGATTATAGGCTTTGAGATGTTGGTATGGCATAGAATGGTGAAAATATGCTGGGTTGACAGGAAAACGAATGAAGTGAAGCTAGAAATGTTTGGGGAGAAAAGGGTGTTAATTGGGTCAAATATTGAGAGAGACTGCTGAAGAAAGCGATTTAGGAAAAACAGCGGGGAAAACAAAGACAAAAATATTGGATGGCTTAAGGGGTGGGATGAGTTACCAGGAATTGAAGAAAAGATTTTGATTGAAATTAAAATTATGGAAATTGACCTGACTATGAAAACTAAATCTTCTTGCATTGTAACAGTAAGGATTTCAAATAATATAAAACAGAGATATATAGGGTTGATAGAAAGCATCTCATTAACTATATAGAAGTTCTTTAAACAACTAAATTCACTGGATAATTGAAGGTGAAATTACTGAAAAGGTTCCCTGTGATAAATTCAAATGAAAAAGTTGTTATAAAGATTATTATTAATATTTTAATATTTTGTTCAAACATTCTAACAATTATTATTTGATAAAGCACTGGGTGTAACAAAAATATTCAGGTTGCCAACCCTTTCAAAGAATTAGCAATCTTTTGAGTTTTATAATCACTCCTCAGTTGGATGAAACTGAGCAAGATGGACCTCTCCAATACAGCCTGAAACAAGCAAATCACATTAGAATGAGAAATTCATATTAGATAACAGAAAACTCATTATAATTGTAAGTGTACTTACGAGCTGGTCCCCATTGCAAACTTGCTTCAAATTTTCGGGCTTTACAAGCAATAAGTTGCATAATGCATGAAGAGTATCAAACATGGTGTTCACCAAAGGTACTTGGAATTCTTTGGCACACTTTCTGTATTCATTCACATCACAAATTACACACATGGCACCTAACAAAATAATATGCACAAATTAAAACCAGTAAGGCAACAAATACTAACTCCTTTTGATTTCATAAAATGAGAGATCCCTCTAAAATTAGCAAACATCAAGTCAAATTGATAGTAGGAGAATTGTCACGAAACAGAAAGAATTCTTGTTCTACACGTAAAGTCAAACTTACTTAATAGATGACATTATTCGGAAGAGGGATCCACCAAACATCACAACTGAGAACATGCTTACCTGATGAGTTATACTGGAATTGCTGTAGATGCTCGTAAATAACCCTGTGAAAGCGATTTCCTAATTCTAACATCAATGCTTCCACATTTTTCCCATCCAGACTATCTCTGATTCTATAAACCATTTTTGATACAAATTGAACAACTGCAATGCATGCCTGAAAACAGCCAAAATGCACATATATTATTCTACATTACCAGTGAAATATCACTGATTAAGGATGAATACCATTTGTTGCAATGAGTATACTGTTGCAATAGTAGATTTCTGACATTTCCAGAGGAAATCATTCAGCAAAATATAACTAAATTAGAATTGAACACTATAGGAAGGGCAGTATCACTTCCTATTGTATTGTTAACTTATAGTCATTAATACTATTCTACATAACTATTAGGGATTTAGGAAGAAATTAATACATTGAACCTGTAACACAATATACACCAAAGGATTTAAATTTTTTTAAACCTTTATTCAAATATAAACATACTTATGTGGGAGAAACACCACTTGAGGCTTAATGTGTCCATATGGCTATAATAAACAAACAAATGTAGTTTACATCATGGGATTGTGTTATGCTTAAATTAAGGAATATAAGACAGAAAAATTAAAAACCTCAAAATACATTCTGGCAATTTAAATCATACGTTTAAAGGTAATGTACAGAAAAAATAAAAAAGCAATTATATTAAATCAAAACAAATAATCTCAGCCTTGATTTCTACTAAATGGCTTTGTATCTTAATTGTCTTCAATTTTGAATAGCAAGGTAATTAGTCCATAGAAGTAAAATATTAACAGAACTTGAGATACCAAATATCACTAAACAAATACCTTTGTTTCACACAATGTAAATATTAAATGGAAATAGTTCTACCACATTACTAAATTAAAATAAATGTAAATAGTTCCACCATATACTGAATAGGAAGTAATCTCCATCAGGATGGAGGATGCTTCACAATTACAAGAAGGCTGAGAAAAGGGAAGAGCCCATGAGATTACTTGCTAAAAATGGCAGAAAAACGTATGATGATGATATACTGAATCCTTTACTTGAAGCTATAGAAGAAACTATATTAAAATAAAATGTTGATAAATAAATTCCCATTATGAACTGTTTATTTCTACATCAGGAAGGATTCTTCAAATCAAAATTGATAAATAGTGATCTTTAAAAGTCACTGTATCAGGCTTAACTTGGTAGTTTCCTTATCGGTGTGATCTTTATTTAATTAATATTGCAGCCCTGTTAGGGAGAACTTAAATAATAGAGAAGCAAGATTAAAAGATCAAGGACGTGATAAAAGCAGTAAGTAGCCGACAATCAAAAAATATGGACCAAGATGTGTGACATTATCAAAAGAAGCAATATATCACTGTGCATACTGTGTAAAGTAACAGTAGAAAGCAGAACATGGAATGTAAAATGACATTTTGACACTAATCATTACTAACTATAGAAAAAAATGATGATACCAAGAAGGAATAAATTTCAAAGCAGCTACAGCCATTTACCCCTTTATGGACTACATTTTGATGTGGTGGAAGAGATTGCTTGTTTCTATGACCTAGAGAGCTATAATGACTGGAACCTTGATCTTGGTATGGTCACTCATACCAGAAAGGTCAATAGGTATGGGCCGGACAATGGTAGTCTATGCAGCATCTCTACCCCAATGGGGCAGCCCATATGAGTTATGGAGTCACATTAAAAACACTGTTGAGGAAGGCAAGGGGAGACCACGTTGACTATCTATCCCTTGAACATGATGAGCCACAAATATCATTAAGGTAACTGCAGATACAGGTCTCAGCCCTTTAGGGAGTTTGTCATGCCCAGCAGGGATGGTGGGGTGATTCCACAAAATTCTAACCCCACGAATAAAGAGAAGGGAGAAGATGGCCAAGAAAATTAGGGTTGGAACCTGGAATGTTAGAACCATGCTTAGGATAGGGAAATAAGAAAATGTAACGTTAGAAATGAAGAGTTCCAACATAAACATTCTGGGGCTATGCAATGTATGATGGAAGGATAGGAGGGACTTTTTGAGTGATGACGATGTGAGAGTCATTTTCAGTCGGGGATATGCTAGCCAGAAAGAGGTTGCAGTAGTGCTGGACAAGAGAGTAAGAAAAGATGTAATAGCCACAGCTAATCAGGTAGTGTCAGTAAAAATTAAGGCTGAACCAGCAAATACTGTGATAGTTCAGAAGTGTACTTGCCTATAAGCAATTACAAAGGATAAAATCAATTTAGCATACGAACAAATAGAAGAGGTTATAGGGAGTGTGAAAAGTAGTAAAAACCTTATTGTAATGGGGGATTGGAATGTGGTGGTTGGGCAGTGCAAAGATAGGGAAGTAGGAGAGTTTGGACTAGAAAATAGAAACAACAGAGGACAAAAACTGATTTTTGCTGGAGGACTAACCTCTGTATCACCAACCCTATATCAACACCATAACAGATGGAGGTATGCATGGAAAAGCCACGGGACAAGGATAGGTACTGAATTGATTACATTTTGATAAGAATGAGGTTCAGAAACAGTAAGAAAAACTCATGAAGTAACCTAGGTGATGATGTAAACTAGGATCATAACTTTTTTGTGATGAAAACCTAACTTAATATCTAAAAAGATCTATTGGGCAAAAACCATACCCAAATGGAACTTAGAAGCTCTCAGGTGTAGGAAAGCTAGAGTTTCAAGAGTCAGTTAACAAGGCTCTAGATGGTAAAGAAAGAGAAGGGAGAAAGGGCTGAACCAGTAAATACTGTTTTAGTCACCCCTCTCAAGCAATTATAGCTAGGATGTTATCAATTTAGTTCACAAACAAATAGAAGAGGTAATAGGAAGGGCAAAAGGTAGTAAAAACCTTATAGTAATGGGGGACTGGAATGCAGTGGTTGGGCAGGGCAAAGATGGGGAAGAAGTGGGAGAGTCTGAACTAGAAAATAGAAACAACAGAGGACAAAAGCGGATAGATTTTTACAGGAGGAAATATTAAAATAAGGAAACTCAACTGCCAGCATGCCTGTATCACCAACATCATTTTTCAACAACATGATAAATGGAAAAAGCCACGGGACACCATCAGGTACCAAATTGATTATCTTTTGGTAAGGAAGAGGTTTACATATAGAGTTGAAAACTCATGAAGTTAACCAGGTGCTGATGTAGACTCAGATCATAACTTAATAGTGTTGAAAACTGAGCTTAATATTTAAAATATCTATTGTGCAAAACAGCACCAAATGAAACTTAGAGCCCTCAGAGTAGGAAAGCTAGAGAATGTCAAGAGTCAGTTAACAAGGCTCTAGATGGTAAAGAAAGGAAACTTACCATAGACAAGGGATGGGAAAAGATCAAAACCAGCATCAATGAAAGTGCTTAACGAACCACTGGGAGGGTCAACCAAAAAAGCTTAGGAATTCATGGGTCATGGTAGATATGATACATAAAATGGAGGAAAGAAGGCAATGGAAAAGGGTCAACACAGAACATGGGGGTAGAATGTACGAGAGACTGAACAATGAACTGAGGAGGGAAACAAATAGAGCAAGAGAACTATGGTGGAAGGGACAGTGTAAAAAAATAGAAAAGCTGGCAGAAAGTGGGATGGTTGACCTATTAGTTTATTATATAGTAGTCTGTAATTTCAGGTAGCTTTGGCATATCATAACCTTAATATTACAATTCCCAGTTGGGAGAAAATTCTTTATTACCTGTAGTTAAGTACAGCGATGTTTTAGAAATATAATTCCGTTTGAGGTTCGAAGAAAATTGAGTCATGAGAATATTTGCAATCTCATTTTCTCATATGTAGAACTATAAGGAATCAGTACTGCATAATCTTAATTATATTTCATCTTCTTCCCGATATATTTGGAGATATTTTGGAAGTTGCTTGAATGAGACTTTATCAGCTAATTTCCATGATTGTATCGCGGATATTACGTTTAATCATCCAAAATTATATCATTGTGTACTGCAAGTACATTTTTGATCAAATTACTCATTTACGCCGTTCATTAAGAAATTTATAATCTGCGATAGCTAAAGTTATTATTTAATAAGGTCTTCCGGATTTTATTATTAACTGGAAACTCCAGTAATCGATTATTCGCGAGTTAAACCCTCCCACAACCTGATGATAGCTTGAAATAGAGGGAACAACCTTTGTTTCCTAACCATTCCCCTCTATTTCAAGCTATCATCCCTAACCCCTCCCTCCTCACTCCACCTCAAACCCATTAGTTTTCCTTTCCCCCCCCCTTTTTTGTTCGCCAATCCTTTTCCTTTACCTTTCAATTATCTTGCTCCTTCCAATGTTGCATTAATCTTCCTCCTATCCTGATTCATTGTATTCTTATTCAATTTTCACCTTTTCTCATTGGTTCGGTGTTTATATAAATTTCCGAGTGTTTCGCCCTTTGTTTCACCTGATGATGTGGCTTCGCCACGAAACCTAGGTCGTGTATCTTTAATTTGTGGTGTAGTACAAGAAATTTGTCATGGAGAACTTTGTTAACAGTACAACTGTTGAAATTTCTTTTGGGAGCCAATTTTTAAAAACTTGAACAATGTAGGTATGTACGTAGTTAATATCATTAGATACATCCCTCCAGCTTATCTCGACCCCCTCGCCCCTCATTTGGTATTTGGTGGAAGAACCACACTCAATAGGCAAACCGCAGCTACCAGTATTCCTTTTGACCCTCATGTTTCCGATGACTTAATTCGTGAGAAAAAAAGGTAAGGCGAGACAGAGAAATCTGCGATGCACCTTCAGAGACGATTTCAGCTCAAAGATAGAGAGAGAATTTCCCTATCAGTCTTGTGCCATGCAGAAAGCTAGATAAAAAGTCGTTATGGGGCATTTCCTTTGGTCCAGTTCTAAAAATATCGAATTCGGCAGATTGAAAGTGTAGCGTATTGAGGCGTGGAGCGTCTTGCAGAAATCGTGCACCGTGGCAGCCTTCCACTCAGTTGGAATATAAAATGTAATTCCTATGTAAGAATAATGAAAAATGTAATTTTTCGACACGAAAAAACGTACGTTATTGTTTCTTATTAGTCGCATCAAGTACATAAATTTTGCTAGTTTATAAAATGATCGAATAATAAAATTCATATCAGGCGAGGCATTGCAGAAATCAGGCTCCCGTTGGCAACGCACTCGGTGGAAGCGGTCTCAGGTTCGGTTCCCGGTCAACATTTATCGGAGTCCACCCAGCAAACTGATGAACATGGGTATCTGATTTAAGAGATAGCGGTCACGGAAAGCTGAATACGACGGCGTGGGAGTCGCAGCGCTGACTACGTATCGCCAACGGCCCAAAGGGCTCAAAAGGATTTCGCATCACGGGCTTTACTTAAGTATTGCAGAAATTCATGAGGGAACAAATAAATAAACTATAAGTATGATAAAAAAGTGCCATTATTTAAAAATATGATGTAAGGAAAACGAAAAGAAATGATTTTAAAACAAAAACGATAAAAATACTTAATATTTCAACATCATTCACATTGAAAGAGTGAGTAAGACTTCTTAGTTTCCACAGGAAAGATTTTATTCACGAACGGTTTTTACTCTCGCGAGTCATCTCCAAGGTGCCTTGAAGATGACTCGCGAGAGTCGAAAAACGATTTTATTCTCGAACGAAGTTCGAGAATAAAATCTTTCCTGTGGAAACTACGAAGTCTTACTTATGCTTTCATTATGGCGTTCCACCAAGTCAAGCTAAAGAACATTGACTATAGTCATTCACATTCCTACTTCAAAAACTGTAATCAACAGTTGAATTAACAGTTTCATATCCGAGTGAAGACAAGAAATCAAAAAGTTCTGATAATACAACTTACAGGAGAAGCTAAGGTATCTTGGTCTGTTTCAGGCTTAAAGTCAGTCTTTTTCTGCTCAGTCTGAAGGTAAATTTTAACCCATCCAATTATAGCATTGATAGACCTGTAAGACGAATTGATAAAACATTAGTGATAAGGATACTTAAAAACTAACCAATTATCAAACGAATAGCATTAAAAAACTTTGAATAATAAACTGATTTGGTCCTCCAATTACACTAAAGGAAAAATCGATCGCTTATTATAAACCCAAAAATGAAAGAGAAAATCAAGTTGATGGTAAAATTCTTAAAGCACAACTAAATATTATTATAGTAGCACTCAGCGTAAGATTTTGGTTTTACTGGAGGTAAATATACTATTTTTCTTCCTCTATGTTTACATTTAAGGTTTAAACTGAGTTAAAACAAAATGTAATCAAAGAGAGTAAAACAAAAAAATGCAAAACAAAGATTAGCAACAAAATACAATACTTTACAGGAATACAAATCTATTATTTCAGAATAAAAAATAATTATTTTAAAAGTAATCTTAATTCTATAGGCATAACAGAAAAATGATTACTAATGATGAAATTACTTTAAAGCTTCTAGGCAATGAAAGCTTCTGTTATATAAAAGTATATAATTCCAACTTGTTCAAACCAAAAGTAAGCACTCAAACAATTTTAAACAAGTCAAGAAAGCAAATGATATTTAAGGCATGGGTGGAGGTGATTTTTGCATGTTAGGGCATGCACCCAGGAAAATCCCAAGGAAGAACAGACTTGAAAAAAGTCCGATAAAAGTTGAAAAGTTCCCGGTTAAGTCAGATTTTTTCATGTCTATTCTTCCTTGAAATGATATTTAGTTCTTTCTAAGCCCTCAGAGAGGGAAAAATATAGTAATTATTATTATTCCTATACCACAAACAGGTCGAACCCACTAAGTTGTGCTGTAATATACTATGGATATCACACAGAACCATTCCCTCATCAGGGAAATCCGATCAGGTGGGATTTGAACCCATGACCTTGGGGTCCAAGCGATAGCAAGGTAGAAGGCTAACCATTCTGCCACCAAGGCCGGTGGTATAGATAAATATTACAGAATGTGGTAATTTCATATTTGCTTTAAATTTCGACTATCATATCAATTACCTTACCACCATCTACAAGAAAATTCAAGGTTTTAAATCAAAAACAACTCTTCTGAAATTACATATCTATGAATAACAGACCTTCTGAGATTTATTACCAACCACTATAATTCAAAAATATTTAATTCTAAAACAATAAAAATAAGACATCCTTTCAAAACCTCTATAAACAATACATAAAGTAAAATCTGCAAACATCCTGAAATGTCTTCAATCTATGGACAGATAATATTTAAACATTGATAATTTCTCCCATGCCAATGATCACTTATGTATATAAATATATCTAGTTTTTTTATACTTAATGATATTTTAATCATGGCAATTTGTCTTTTTTGTTTTTGACCAATTTAGGTGAAAATACTGGAAAAGAAAAGTGGAAAATTTCTAAGAAAAATTAATACAGATGAAATAATAGCCAGACTTTTACTATCACTGAGACACAGACAAGTTTAAAAGTAATATAAAAGGGTAGAAATCTGCTATAAGGTTAAGCTACAAAACAAAGGTAAGTAGCATAGGGCCACAAATACAAAATTCAATGGTTAAATGTTACATTAGCAGAGCAAAACAGTAACGGTAATTATAAAGAATATTAAACTAAAAACCAATGCAGTGGATATCAGAATTTTGCAAACAAAAGGCATAACTGAAGGAGGATGAAGTGAAAAATAATAACATTACAGACTGGAACTCAGTTCTTCCACATTCCACCAATATTCTAATATTCTAATTCTAATATTCTAATCACTGAACTGAATCAATTTCTTTTCTGTTAACGGATGCTTATAAAAGTTAGTTCTCCACATAGTGGCACACATTGCCACCATAGGTCCTTACTGAGGCAAACGATTCATAAAACGATTTTGAGTTATCCTCCAAAGGAAACTAACAAGAAAAGTTCTTTGGTATAAAAGGTCATACACCTATATATGCTACGATATTCATTTTTCCCTTCCCTGGACTGTAACCATGGCATGGTGGGAGGGCTTATGTGCTCTGAGGATCCTTAGAACTGTACTCACTGTAGCAATTTCAATTGCTCCTGGCAGGGTCACCCATGCCAGATAAGTCAAAGGGTAGGAGTCAGACAGAAGGTAGTCCACATAGTATCTATACCTCAGTGAAGTGGCTACAAAGGCATCTGTACCCCAGTGGGGCAGCCATTAAGGGATGGGGTCACATAAAAATATCCTATTGGGGAAGGCAACGGGAAACCAATTACATATATATTTCCCATGAAGAAATGCAGCCTTGCATCCTCAACTATGAAATGATGACATTCCTCCCAGAGAAATATTCCGGAAGTAAAGTAGTCCACAATCGGATTTATGGGTGGGGACCATTGGGAGGGGTACATTGGTCAAGTCTGAGAAGTGCAGGATACGAACATGGAATGTAAGATCCTTAGGCATTTGTGGGAAGCTAGAAAATGCAAAGATAGAGATGGACAGGCTAGGACTAGACATCTTGGGAGATATTGAAATGAAGTGGACTGGGGCAGGCGACTTCTGGAGTAACAAACACAGAATCATATATTCAAGAGATGACGAAAAGAAGTCCTATTGGCAGTACAGCAAGAGCTTGCTGATGATCAAACTAGAAGCAGAGCCCATGGACACAGTAATATTACAGGTATGTATGCCAACATCCAGCCACTGTGAAGAATAAATAGAAGACATGTATGAACAAATCGAAGAAGTCATCAGTGCAGTCAGAGCAAAGGAAAATCTAATTATTATGGGTGACTGGAACACTGTGGTCGGAGAAGGAAGAGATGAAAGCAACATAGGACAGTTTGGGTTGGGAAAATGGAATGCCAGAGGAGAAAGGCTAGTGGAGTTCTGTAACGAAAAGAAAATGATAAAAGCGAACACACTACTTGAACAACATTGACATAGAAGATATACATGGAAGATGCCAGGGGACTTAGCTAGGTACCAGATTGATTACATCCTTGTTAGGCAAACATATAAGAACCAAGTAAAAAAATGCAAGAGTTAACCAGGTGCAGATATAGATAATGATCATAATTTAGTAGTCATGGAGAGTTGTTTGCATCACAAAAAGGTTAAGAGGGTGAAACATGAACCAAGATGGAAGCTCTGGAAGGAAAAGTCACTGGAGAAAGATTCACTGCGACCATTGATGAAAAACTTGAAAAGCAAGAGTATGGGAGTGAAACAAGTACTGAAGGAAGATGGAAGGACTTGAAAATGGCTATCACAGAAGTAGCAGAAGAGCAACTTGTAAGTAACAGAACTGATACCAGACATCCATAGATAACAATGCAGATAAGAGAACTTATGGAAGAAAGAAGGAAATACAAGAACTCCAGGAAGTGTGAAGATGGAAGAGTTCTCTACAAGAAATCTTTTTTTTTGCTGTATCACCACGACAACGCACCAGCTCATTCGTCAATGAAAGCGACGTTCAAATTGAGTGAATTGCAGTACGAATTGGTTTCACATCCCCCGTATACACCAGATCTGGCACCCAGTGACTACTATCTATTCCCAAACATGAAGAGATTTCTTCAGGGGAAGAAATTCACATCAAATGAAGAAGTCATGTCCGAAACAGAGGCCTATTTTGGTGGGCTTGAGAAATCATTTTTTTCGATAGGCATCGAAATGCTTGAGGACCGGTGGAATAAAAGCATAGCTCTAGATGGAGATTATACTGAGGAATAAAAAAGGTTTTCAGGTAAAAAATTGATTTTTTATTTGTTAGGCTCGGGACTTTTCAGGCCATGTAGTATACTACATATATTATATATAGATTATGTATAGATATATGATTTTTGAAGCAACAACTTACCTATCTAGACCTGTGTCCAATTTCATCTCAATCTGCTCTAGTACAAACTTTTTCTTAAATAGGCAATCCTCATGTTTTGGAGTAGAACTGAAATTAAGAATGTGTATGTAAGGTTAGATATAATCACAGAAATTTTGTGAATGAGAATAGAAAATAAATTCTGAAAACTTGAATGAAAAGTATACATTTAATTTTAATACTAATGAAAAGAAAACCTCCAAGATTTTGTTACTCACACAACAAGTGGTAATACACTATCTGTACTCTGTTTTTCTAAAAGATGAATTATTGCATTGCACTGCCTGACAACATCAAAAAAGAAAAGCTGTAGCTGAGTAGTCTTTGTTTCTGGGATAGGGACTGATTGCAGTCCAAGCTCCAATGCATAATCAATGTGTTCTTCCACCAAATAATGTAAAAGGCAGTCAAATATTTGCACTGCATTTCCAGGCAACTCAGATGGACGAGACAACTGCAAGCAAAATATTCAATTGATAAATTACTCAGAATTTCCTGTTCTCTAATTAAACAACCTTTCAAACAAAACATAAACAATGGGGAATCTGACATGCAAAGGCCAGAAAAACTCAAATAACTGTAAGAAAAATTCCATTCAGATAAAAGGAAAAGATACTAAGGAAACAAACAAAGGTGATAAAATATAAAGAAAAAAATCCTCAAAGTTATTAAATATTTTTCTTTGTACAGTGATAGATAAAATCTAGCTGATGTCATCAAGGATTTAGTTTTCACTATATGCAGATTCATGAAGAAGAGCATCTGGTTTAGATCATAAAACATCAAAACATAGAGTCATTGCATAGTCATTATAAGGTAATTCAGAATAATCAGCCTTTTAACATTTTCATTGACGACCACAGTGAAAAATTTTGATTTCACTTCCAGTCTGTATTTTTGCCCTCATTCTTTAATTTAATTTTTTCTAAGTTTTAAAGACCTTTTAGCATTGCAATACAAAGGGTGAGGTTCTGAAAGATTTTCTAGGAATCCTTTACAGAGGGCAAGGAGGAGTTTACCTTCCTGATGGGAATTGTCAAAGACAAGACTATTATTTTGGGCACAGCTTAAGTAAAATTGCATAAAAAATGCACATGTGGGAAGGAAAAGTGCAGAATATTCATTATTTTAAAGGAATAATTACATCAACTGGTAATCAGTATAATATAAAAACGGGTACGCAGTATTTTAACAGAACCCACTATTCAACAACAAATGGATCATGGAAAGCAGATTTTCTACATATTTGGCCAAACTGAAAATACAAATATCAATTATTTAGTAATTTATAAAAACTATATATGTATATATACATACATACATATATACATATGTATGTACGTACGTACGTACATACGTATGTTTGTATGTATGCATGCATGCATGTATGTATGTATGTATAGATATATAATTACAGGGGTACTAAGGATGGAAGTCTAGGAGGTATCGGGTTCCTGATCAACAAGAGATGGAGAAACAATGTATAGAAGATAGAAAGCATATCTGACAGAATTTGCAAGATTATACTCAAGATAAATGAGCGTTACTCTGTTCAGATACAAGTCTACCCACCAACAGCAGCAAGCAGCGAAGAAGAAATTGAAAAATTTTACCAGACTCTGGGCACTGAGCATGATAAGGAAGCCCACTATTATAGATTCTCAGCACTTCAAGAAGAAGAACTGGAATCCAAAGTCATGCAAGCTGTTACGGAAGCAGCAGAAGAAGTGGCAAGCTCACCAAAAAGAGCTTAAGATAGAAAGCTAAGTGACAGCACCCGAGAAATGATGAAAAAATGTAAGGAACTGAAGTATTCATATACACAAAAGGATAACATCAAATACGTCGTGCTTTGTAAGGCTATCAGAAGGGCAATTCAGGAAGACGTGAGAAAATTCAATGAGAGAATTGTGCAAGAGGCTATAGAAAACAGCAAAAGTATGAAGAAGACCAGACAACGCATAGCAATTGGAAGAAAACAGATTTTAGCCATACAGAAGGAAGATGGTACAAGAACTTGCAACTGACAAACAATACTAAGGACGGTAGCAGAATACTTTGGCAACCTATACTACAAGAAGGAAGAAAATGCTGAAGAGGAAAACTAAGAAGAAAGCCAAAACTAACGAGATTCCCTCTCTATTCTCCCAGAAGAAGTAATGCAGCAATAAATCAAACAAAGAACAGAAAAGCAGGAGGCATAGCTGGAGTGTTAACAGAATATTTAAAACTTGGTGGAAAAGAAGTTGCGCACGTTTTAGAGCAGTTATTCACTAATTGCCTAAAACAAGGTAGAATCCCCCAGAACTGGAATCATGCAAGAATTGTCCTTTCGTACAAGAAAGTAAGCAAGGAAGAGCTGAAGAATTACCACCTCATCAGTCTCCTTCCTGTTGTTTACATTACATTCACGAGGATAATAGCTGAACGGATAAAGATTACTCTATCATCTGCCCAGCCTAGAGAGCAAGCAGGATTCCAGAAGGGCTTCAGTACTATGGACCTCATCCACACACTACAAGAAATAATCAGCAGGACAAATGAACATTAGATGCCACTAGTACTATGGTCAGGCCTACGACTCAGTACCTCCACTACACTAGAAGCTCTGGAAAAACAAGGAGTAGATGCAGAGTATATCCATCTCCTACACAGCATTTACAAAAATGCCACAGCCTCAGTAATGCTACACGAAGTTGCTGAAGAATTCAAGATTGAGAAGGGAGTTAGACAAGGATATAGCCTTTCCCCAATTCTTTTCACTGTTGTTTTGGAGGAAGTTTTTAAAACCTCAGATTGGGAACTCAGTACCCTTTCATTTTCATTCATTCAGTTCATTTTGTAACATTTCCTTCATTAGTACTATAGAAGACTACCTCAACTTCAACCTCCGAGATTTTGGTTCCTCTATCTTAGTGATAAGTGCTTCAAAATAAAAATGCAATGGTCTTCTTTAGATTGGATGACTACCATGAGAAGATCCTTCAAGTACTCGATGACCCACCCTCCTCAAGAAGTCAGGCCTCCCACCAGATATGCGTAAGGATGTACTTCCTCAAGCCGCTGTGCCACCAAGACTATATGGCTTACCGAAGATCCACAAGAAAGGGATTCCTTTACAGCCAATTGTAAGTGCAATCAACTCTCTAACCTACCACCTGACAAAATATTTTTTTTAAACTACTGTCCCCGCTTTTGAGGCACAACAAATGTCACATCACACGTCACGAATTCGTAAGGAGAATCAAGGGAATCAAAACAGAACCGCAGGATTTAATGATCAGTTTTGACGTGTTGTCCCTCTTTATCAGAATACCCATCAAGGACATGCTCAACATGTTGGTGCCACACTTCAATAAACGAATAATTAATCTATTCCATCACACTCTAAATTCAACATATTTCCTGTATAAAGGAAAGTAATACCAACAGTCTGACAGAGTAGCCATTGGTTCACCTCTCTCGCCCACGGTTGCAAATTTCTTCATGGATCATTTTGAGGAGGAGGCACCCAGCACTGCAACATGGCGACCAATGTGCTATTTTCATTGCAACACATTTGTAATCTGAGAAGGACTGTTTGTGGGACTGTGAGAAAAGAACCTGAGGAAAAACCTATGGCCACTGCCTCTTACTTACAACTTGGACTGAAGAATCCTGGAGTGTAATGTGTTCCATTTGAGTGTGGAGCAACGTATATTGGAGAATCTGGCCAAACCATCCAAACAAATAGCGGAACACTCCCACAGCATTAGTTTAAACCACCCGATAAATTGGCCATTGTGGAACACTCCCTTGAAGAAGGACACAACATTAACTTCAACCAGACAAAGGAGGAGGCTATGGAGGGCTCCAGCATTCTGGGAAAATTAATGAATCCATTGAGATACAGTTGGAAAAGAAAAACAGAGACAATAGGTTCACACTCCACAAAACGTGGTGGAAGGATCACAGTGAGTCTGGGCCAGCCAGAAGTGGAAGGGGACGATGGGGGCCTCCCCTATATACAGACACACAAGATCATCCACACTTCTACCTGAAGATGGCCACAAAGGATGTGGCTGAAACGTTGATTTTATCCGGAACCCTTACCCGGCTGGAAACCAAAGTGTTTTTCCTCCAGCACTTACACTGGGAAAACACCAAATCCTTTCTCAAGACAGTTTCATAGAGTTCATAATGGATGCTCTGGAATATATCTTTAGTTACAATGCAGATATGAGCACTAGACTAACTATCCTTCAAATATCACAAGCACTTGTTACAAGTACAGTCACTTACAAAAAAAAAGTTACCACTAAAGGATGCAACCCGCTTAACAGACATGAAGCTCAATGAGAGCGAGTCTATGAGAGGCTCTGCTTTTAGCTCGCGTTTTGTCTTCCTCCTTACGCATGTTTTGAGGCTTGTTTGACGTTATTATCTTTAAAGACTAGCTAAAATTCATTCATTTGGATGCTGTATAAGCAATGTAGTATTATAAAGGACCTCAATTCGGATTTTTCTTAAATTGGCTCAAATTTCACGCGTAATTCACTCTTCTTCGAAAAAAAATCCGACAAAAATACTTTAGTTACCCATATTTTCTGCTTATGTATAAATTTCCATCAATGGAGGTTTGGAAAGGACTTCATTATTTTTCTTCATGCTCCACATGCTCGCAGGATGAATTTTTCCATAAAAAATAATAAATAATAGGGCTTAAATAAATGATAATTAAGAGAAAATGCAATACTATGAATTATGTCAAAAGAAGGGGAAATTAAAGAAAACGTAATTAGAATAGAAATGAAGTAACAGTGAAAGAATACGTTAACCCTTCAAAATTCGCTTACAGGGATGATCTTGTTTCGCATATGCGTAATAAAGAACACATCGGATGAATAAGACGTTCTATGCGTTATTTCTCTGTCGGCTAATATTTCTAAATGAGATTAGTGAAACCGTATTGAATATATTTTTAATTATTTCGTTGATATTCATTTCATCTCTCCGAATACATATCATCATGACTGAATAGAAGAACCTTAAATGAGTTTAGATACTTCATAAAGAGTGGGAAATGAACGCTAATTAATAATTTTCACCCTAAGCTGCGCCATCCTATGGGTGCAAGGGGTGCATCGCACCCGGGCAAGTAGGATGCTATGGGTATTATCCATAAATAGGAAAATTACAAATAAAACACCATCAAATTACGTCGATCTATTTAATGCAATATAATTTAATATATATATTTAATCCACTGACGACCAGATTACAATAAAGCGATAGTGGGTGAGGTGAGGGTGAGCCCTGGTGCTGAAGTTGTTGGTTGTAGTTTTGGGAAAAGATTTTTTTTTGAAATTACGCCCGGAATCACGTGTGGGATTAAGGGGAGAAAGATTAGCAGATAATGGAATGGCTAGGGAGTAGCAGGTAGGCGAAAGGGGTTCACTGAATTCGGCGTATGCGGATCTTGGAAAAGAATAGTGAGGTCTAAGGAGTAAGCAGCGTGGGAAGAGATGGGGTCAATGGGATACCAGCCGTGAAGGTCCATTTTAGAACGTAGTATTTCTAGGAAGTAATCAATGAATATGCATTGTCAAGAACCCTCTCCCAAAAGCATCTGGGTTTTCCACACCTTTTCGTCCACTCTAATCGATGAAATCTCAGAAACGCTGAGTTCTTCACTCGAGAGGTGCATTGCTACCACATTTCACTTATTATAAAGTATATTTTCATGCAAATAAAAAAACAAACTTTGTAAATTCCATACAGATATATTAAAGGCAACTAGTTTCGTCTATAAGAAATCATCAGACACTGAAATATCGAAAATGAGAAATACCGAGGGGAACAAGGTGTGGGAGGGATGGTGGGAAAAACCGGGTATTATCAACGGAAAAGGGCTGAGGGGATGAGAGAGGAGGGGAGGACTTGTGGAAGAGGTATTCGTTGGTAAGGATTTTGTCCACCCCCAACGCACGGGGAAGGGCATTCATTGCAGCGGAGTTCATACTCCCCGCTGAGAGAGTCGCTGGGTCTTCTATCTTTGCGGTGGCTGATGGCTCTCCGTAGATTCCAGGGGACATAGAAAGCCGCTCTCAGGTCATTAGGAAGCATGTGTCCCAATCTATAGGAGAGACTTCCGAGGAAGGGGAATCTCCGCCATGAGGAAGGGGTTGTGGAGGATTATTAGAGGGAAGGAGTGATATTATGACATGCAAGGATATTAGGTTTTCTCCTCAAGAGTTTATCCACCTATCTGGGCTGTATCCGTTATTTATAGCAATCTGTTTGATGGATGTGGAAAGCGGGTAACTTCTGGGAAAAAAGATGGGAGGAATGAGAGGGGATGGTGAGGTCAGAATAGGTGGGTTTTCTGGAGGGAGTTGAGATGATGTCTGACAGACAGACAGAACTAGTTGCCGATTAATTTATTTCTGTGGAATTTACAAAGTGTGTTTTTTTCTTTGCATGATGGCACCATTCAACAAAGTTAGGCTGTGGAATGTCAATTTTAATAATATATCTTGATTGTATACCAAAGTATTATATGTCGATTTCTCATTCTTTTACTCATAGATATAGATTACTCGTAAATGCCTCTTCTTACGGTGTGACCGAGGTTATAGGACACTGCGGAGTTCTTCCTTAATTTCTGTCTAGCTCTATTCCAGATCATTTTCTAATACACTCCTTGCCATACACGGATTGAATACTTTTCTTTGTGCACCACTGCTCGGATTTTTATTTTTAATTTTCGAAAAATAACCTTTGCAAAATTCTTTTTTAATCCAAATAACACTTAACAAGTTATAATCGTTACCATTACTCATATGAATATGGTATTGAAACCTAATGAATTATATTGCATTTGCACTGAAGTGGCAAGCATGATTTTTTCTGATTCAATAAATGCACTAATCATAATTGATGCAAGATTTTCACTTTAAATGTGTTTACCGGAAAATTCCTTAAAAATATAATTTTCTGTTATTCTACAACATGTTATCAGCAATGAAATTTTAAATTATTATATACATATGGATGTCACCGTCTGTGTTATGCTGAGACTCATTTAAACAGCTGATTATCTTCGCAAGTGCCTTTCAACGGTTTTTTTTGTATATAAATCTTATATAAAGCCCTTGTCATCGTTGCCCAGGGCAACCCCGGCTCGCAGTATCTCCTTCCGGCTGTGGTCAAATATGCAAGTGATTCTACCAGAGAAGTTCATGCAAGAAGAAGGAAAGGGACTTCGAGGAAAGTTTCTGGAGGTCATAAACCGCCTTTAACTTCATTGTTGTTTTCCTCCCTCAGATGTGGGGGAGGGGGATAGTCCTTTCCCGTCCTTCACTACCCACTCCATTTTTACCTGAAATCCTCAGTATGGTTTCGGAGCACATTGTGAACATTTGTGAAATAGTTTACCCCTACATTCATCCCCTCAGATGTTTATGCAAACACCGATATTATTAAGAGAGTAACAGAATAGGATCTCAGCATTTTTCAAGATAAGCTTTGCATTTATCTCTCCAATAATTTCTTTTACTAACTGTGGATACCCGATAACAATGGCTTGCACTTTTAATGGATTCATCTTCCGAAAATTGTCCTTACAACAATTGTGAATTCGCTGGAGGTCATGGTTCACATACTGAACACATTCAGGGAAGCAGACAACTGTAGAATCAAGATATATCTGCAGATCACTATCATATGAATGATGCTTACAGTATTTAATATAATTTAATTTTTATATATATAAAATATATATATATCCGCGTCAACAGAATCGAAGACTTTACTAAAGTCCAGTAATGCCATTAATTAGTCCATACCCTCAGATGCTTAGGAAGTTTCCTAATGCCTTATATTAAAATGCAATTGGTAAATTCATACACTGTCACTGTACATAAAGTAAATACTGTGAGGAAATAAAACACTAGTGGCAGCCCCTTGAAATGAAAGAAATTAAGGAGAAATATGGGCAGTGAAAGAAGTCTATAGATAACCACAAATAACTCACCAATTCACATCGCACAAAAGCTAGTTTGCTTTCCTGTAATAGAGCAATGGAAACTTCTTCTGAAAGAAAAGTTTCTCCTCCATAGTTTTCAATTTGAGCAATGTTGATGTTAGCTCGAGCTCCAATCACTGCTTGAAGATCCCTCTTAAGATCTTGAAAGCTAAAAGAAAAAATGAAGATCTCACAGTTTAAAAATCATGGCAAAGGAAAACTAGTTATGCTAATTGAGATTTAACAAATGGGGTTTTCTTAGGAGCATGTTTTTGGTGTTGCCATCATTCACTTACATAAAAGGGTAAGGTGGTAACTTAGAATAGAAAAACCAGGAAACTATAGAGTATATATGCTACTGTTTAGTTATGAATTAATAAACCAATTTCAGGTAACAGAAAACTGTTAGGTACCTAAAATAAATAAGTGTAGGCTTTTCAACAGATAGATATAAATTTAAATTGACATTTAGAACATTTCAACAGTATTTCTTCTTAGAACAAATAATGAATAGCTGGCATATCAATCATGGCAAAGAACATGTTCATTCAAAAGCAATTCTATTCCTACACTGAAATTCATTTCACAAGAAAGGCAATCATGTGATACAAAGGTTTTGAAAATTAAGGACATTATATGACAAGAAGTTGTTTTGAATTTTTTTTCCTCAGAAAATTCATTATTCTATATATACACACACACATACACAACCCTCCTCATACTGCCACAGTGGCCCTCAACGGGGCAGAGGGGTGTTAACGGAGATTGGAGGCGATGTATAGCCCAGGTTCAATCATGCTAAGAAGGCTTCAACAATATCTCCGGCCAAATTGTGAAAGTGGCATTCACCAACCGGCAGTAGGACAGCCTGGTGAATTATTGTCCTTCATCCTCAAAATTCAAATACAATTTTCATGATGAGTTTCTGTAATGGAAATTTATCCGGACGTAAAAGCACCACCCATTCGGGTGTCCTGGAGGTGGTAGCATTACAGAGGTCCATCATGAGGAAAAGAACTACCACCCTACACTTCGCGACTTACAATAGCCGCAACTTGAAGAGTGAAGACAGACTGCTGGAACTACTGAATGAAGCAGAGAAGAAGTCATCGGTCTCAGCAAAGTTAGAAGAAAATCAGAAGACTAGATTACGCTGAAGGAAGGCAATTTATTTTATTACAGGGGTACTAAGTATGGAAGACTAGGAAGTGTCAGGTTCCTGATCAACAAGAGATGGAGAAACAATGTACAGAAGATAGATAGAATATCTGACAGAATTTGCAAGCTCATACTCAAGATAAATGATTGTTACTCTGTTCAGATCATACAAATCTACGCACCAACCAGCAAGCAGCGAAGAAGCAATTGAAAACTTTTACCAGACCAGCAGAAAGGTCTACAGATTAATGAGGAGTACATCAGTCACATACACTTTGCAGATAATACAGTACTCTTCGCCACCAACGGAAAAGATCTAGCTTCAAGACTTCATGAACTGAACACAGCAGGACAGAAGATAGGACTCAGCATGAAATTAACAGAAACAAAGGTAATGTATAACTCTTTTGCAGTACAAGAAACAATCACATTTGAAAGTATGCCTTTGGAAGTCTGCTCAGAATACATATACTTAGGACAACTAGCAACCACAGGAGAGAACAACCGGATTAAAGAAGTGAACAGAAGAATTAAACTTGGCTGGAGAGCCTTCGGAAGAAATGCACATATTCTTAAGTCACAAATGCCAATTGGTCTTGAAAAGGAAGGTCTTCAACCAATGCATTCTACCAGTGTTGACCTATGGAAGTGAAACCTGGGTGTTAAACGCAGCAATAACGCAGTGACTTCAGACAATGCAAAGAAGTATGGAAGGATGTATGCTTGAGATCACAAGAAGAGACAGGAAACGCAACACCTGGGTGAGGATGAAGACCGGAGTGACAGACATCATAGATAAAGTAAGGTCACTGAAATGGATGTGGGCAGGCCATGTGGCAAGAAGAAATGACAACTGTTGGACAAGTGGTTCTGAACTGGACACCAAGAGATGTGAAGAGACCAAGAAGAAGATCAAAGGACCGATGGAACATCATTAAGTATTTGGAGGTGACATGGCAAAGAGAGGCTCAGAATAGGGAAAATTGGAAAGCACTTGGGGAGGCTTACATCCAACATCGGATTGAAAATGGCTGATGATGATATATATACACACACACACACGAGGTCTGTTCAAAAAGTTCCCGAACTGTATTTATTACAACACAAATAATTCACTTACAAATTATTGCTCCAAGTCTCCTTCAAAGTACTCCCCACCCCAACGCATACCCTTATCCCAATGGTATTTTCACTATTTAAAACAGTCTTGGGATGCTTCTTTCGGATTGTTCATAAGCACCTCCATCAAATTTTTCTTTATTTCTTGAATAGTGGCAAATCTTTTTCCTTTGAGCAGGGTTTTTAGCTTTGGGAATAGGAAAAAGTCACACGGAGCCAGGCCTGGCAAATAGGTTGGTTGGAGAAGCACAGTGGTCTTGTTTTTGGCTAAAAAGTCACGAGTTGCTCATGTAGCTCCTGGTCTGCTGTCATCAGGCGAGGCACAACTTTGGCCTCGACTCGATGCATCCTCAATTTTTTTAGTAAGGATTTCGTAGCAGAACCAATTGGGATGCCACCCTCTTCTGCAAGCTCCCTGACAGACAAACGTCGATTTGCACGAACGAGATCTTTCAATTTTTTTATGTGGGGGTCATCAGTGGACATTGATAGTCTTCCGGAACGCTCGTCCTCTTCCACTGATTGCCGCCCGTCTTTGAACAGTATAAACCACTCATAACACGCGGTACATTTCATAGCATGCTCACCAATAGCCTTGGTAATCAACTCAAAAGTTTCCGTGAAGGATTTGCCTAGTTTCAAGGAGAATTTTACAAGGGAACGTTGCTCCTTCAAAGAGCTCATTTCCCCGGATCTAATTTTTTGCCGCAAGCAAGCAAGATATCGACAAAGTGATTGAAGGTGGTTATTTGGGAAGCTTTTGCAGATACAATGCCTACAGTTAGATTAAAAAATAACCAACTGGAGGCACACTATAAAAAAAGTTCGGGAACTTTTTTGAACAGACCTTGTACACATACACACACACACATACATGGGTGGTCTGAAAAGTTTTTGACATTTCACCATTTCTCGGCATATTTTCTGAAGATTTCTGAAAAATCTGGGGTCGGAAAAAATTTTCAGACCACCTTGTGTGGTCTTCCTCTCTGCCTTTTCTCTAGCATTCTTCCCTCAATCGCTTTCTTCAGCAATCCCCTCCTCTCAATATTTAACCCACCCATTTCCTTTGTCCATTTCTAATTACTTCGATTATTACCCTTTTCTCCCAAACCATCTCTAGCACTTTCTCATTTGTTTTTCTATTGACCCAACTTACTCTCTCCATTCTATGCCATACCAACATTTTAGAAGCCTCTTATCTTTTAACATCCTCTTTTCTTAAAGTCCACGTTTCACACCCGTAAAACAATACACTCCACATCAAGGATTTTTACTAATCTTTTCCTGATTCCTTTATCAAGGCCCTTTGCCATCAGTTCTCTTCGCATCATGAATGCTTCTTTCGATTATGCTATCCTTTTTCTAACCTCTATTGAGCATCTCCCAACCTTAGAAAGAAGGCTGCACAAGTATGGAAATTGATCTACTTGTTCTTGTTTTTCTCTATCCACCCTTATTGTTAACTTAGATTTCTTGCCCTTCAAAAACATTATTTTAGTTTTTCTTATATTTATTTTCATCCCAAACTCCTTTACCTTATTGTTCAGTGCATTTATGAGGATTTGCAAACCCCTTTCAGAATTGTACACAATAGCCTTGTGGTCTACATATTTTACTGACTTCTTTACTTCCCTGCAACTTTCTTCTCTTATCTATTTCATCTTAAGCTTCTTTAACCATTTCATCTGTATATATGTTAAAAAGATGTGGCAATAATGGACAGCTTTATCTTACTCCCCTCCCAATCTCTGCCCATTCTGATTCCCCATTAGCAACTCTTACTTGTGCATCCTAGCTAATAATTCCTAGTTAAAATTCATTTGCAGGTCAGCCATTAAGTCATAATAGAGATGATTATAGTCACCAATATACATTATATTACTTCACAAACTGAAAATGGCATTACCATTCTGATCACACAAGAGAGGCTGCTACCCAGCTTCTCAATCATTGCCTTATCTTATTTCACTGTCCTACACACTCTCCAAGTTTGAATTCATTTGAACCATTCCTCCGGGGTGTAACAATTTTCTCTAATAGTAGTGTATATCTTAGAGTTGGATTCTTATCTGAAAAACCTAGTTTGTAGAAACATGTAAAAATGGTGACAGAGAGAGAGAGATACAGACTGAAGCCAGGCAAAAAATAATTATTGATAATGCCTTTTAAATCAACTTAAAAAGAAGGCAGTCTACATAAATTAGAACTTCTTTCTGAAAGTTATCTTAAAAATTATCTTATCTTACCCTCCAGTCTGGATTTGTTTCTTCTGGTGATTCTTAGATTCATAATACTTATGCAATATAAATGCACATTTGTCCCTTAAACTTTTGATTTCTAAGCTGAAATGAAAAAAGTACACATTCATGAAACCATCAAAATATCTAATTTTCTTCAGTTTATTGGCTGGATTTTCCATACATCAAATAACATCCTTCAGAAAAGAGGAGGTTCAGAGACAAAAGATAACAATTTCTAGAATCAGCAATATTTTTATGTTAATGCTTATTGTACAGCTAGTTCCAAAGAAAACTTACCACCTAAGCCGCAACCCGCATAACAGGCAGTGAATTTCCTCCGAGCGAGCCTTAAGAAGTGAGAGAGAGAGAGAGGGAAAACATGGAGGCGATAGTCTGCTTCTGTCCTGGCTCCGCTTGCAGAGTTGAAATGGAATTATTTGCGTTATTGATATTGCAAAGATTTACTAGTATCCTTAGTTTGGTGGCATTGGCATAGCAGAATGGTATTATAACGATATGGATGTTGTAATGCAAGAATTCAGTTATTATAAAATGGTTATTACGAATCAGCATATATTATAGCTTTGCTTCTCGCACAGAGGGAAACGTCGCACACGAGGTCCCGTTATTCCGGGGAAACCGAGGCAAACCCCCTTCCCTTCCTGTCATAAAAGTTGAGTCTGAGACGAAAGGCACGACCAGGATGAAGGAAATTTTAGCAAACCCTACCTCTAAGCTTATGTTTTGGACTGAGATGGAAGAAAGAAAATTTCCGCGCAGTTTAAATCAGTGTCTGACCAAAAATATATAGACCTCGAATTTGACGCCTCGCTTGCAAAACTCTGCGGTTATAATGGGTTATATTATATAATATAATAGTAGGTAATATTATACATCGTTCAAGAGAGCAGTTATTAGCCTTTAAAATTATATATGTAAGGAGTCCATATCGATCACCTGTTTTATCACAGCCTGTGTGAATGCACTCTACACAAGTAAAGTAAGGTAAACTCAAGGCCATATCTAGGCTATTACTTTAAATAAATCAAAAAACTATAAGTAAATACGTAGTATGAAGTCTCGAGGCATTCTATGCGTATTTTAAATAAATTTTGTTTCATTGCATCGAAATTAAAACTCGATCGGTAAAAAATCAGTAAATTTTATCATCTATGCAATTGGAATTTTTACTATACCGTCCAAATCAATTGAGAGAAAATGTGCTAGGATCGATATTCCTGAATGAATAAAGATGACGATTACGAGACAACCATCTTTCACGTTAATTTTGAATCCAAAATCAATTTTTTTCGGTGTCTTTGAAATGTGAATCGAATGAACATGATTTCTTCTGTGGATTCCTCTTGAAATGGTTGCAGTCAAAAACCATTATGTTCTTAAACCTTCTTCTCGCTATATTTATCACCTTTAAAAGGTCTAAAATATTTATTTATTTATTAGACCCTTTATTAGGCGAGGTTAGGCCCAAGTGGGCCTCTCTTCCACCAAACCTCGTATGAAGATACATGGTAATAAAGATGTAAAATTATACTAAGAGAATCAAAAAAGAGAAAGAAAAAACAAAAAAGAAAGATTTGATTTAAAATTGAAAATACACAAAAAGATAGGGCGAATGGGGTTTGGTCATAATGCTCATTGAATGCTACAGTTAGCTATGAATGTAAAATTTTCAAATAATTTTGAACGCATACAAAACTACCTACATTATTTATATTTCAATAGTTTATTATAACGTTTACAATTATTATAATGTAAAAAAAGTTAAAAAATACACGAAATAATAGGGACTTGGTGAAATAGTTTTTCCCAGGGCCATTTTACCTGTAATTCCAACCCTGGGAGTATCACACGGGGATAAAAAGCACATATGAGGCTCATGTTGAAATTTGCTCCCCTCGGTTGATGGCTGGCCCTGCGTAACTCTCATATTTTTTGACAGAATTGTAATGATTGAGATGAATGGGTGGTGGTTTGGTATGGCTAGTCTATCTACATATTTATTGCTTGGTGATATTGAAAATATTCCTTCGTATTTAAAATGTATTGGCTATGAGAAACTTTTCATCTCTCAACATTCCATGACAAATTTGAAAAGCAAGATACAGGAGTGATTGGAAGAAGTGAATAAAGCAATGAATTCACCAGGACTTCCAGAGGGGGACTGTTTTGATAAAGAAGGGGAAGTGAGAAGCGACGGCAACAGTAATACATACACTCACATAAATTTAACAATCAGAAGTGTAAGAGGTGTGTTAATTCCAGATTTTTTGATACATCACAATAGGTAGGCTAAATGGCATTTCTTGCGTTCCTCGTCGACCAATTGGTTACTTTGAGTAGGAGCAACGACCTCTTTTAAAAGTATAGCCCACTCACACACCTTCTCAATTTTCTCATCCAACATATATTTTTTCCGTTTATGACAGCCTCCAGAAAAACTACTCATTTATCCAATTTAAGTAACATCTTATTCAAACATGGTAAACATTCAAATATACAGGATATAATGTCGATGGCTTATCATACTTTCAGAAATTTCCTTCTGATGCATCAGTTTATTCCCAGGATCTCCGAAATTGTATACTATAGCGATGTTCAATGTTTTATAGCAACCCTCTCTTAATTCTACAAGATAGTTCGAGTAGTTCACTAAGCCAGTACCTAAACCATCTTCTTATCAGCAATTTATTTTGGAAAGAGATTTCGAGGTCTTTTCAAACCGATAGAAATTGCTAACATTAGTATTACTATCTATGCAAGCCAATGGTTTCTTCTAAATAACTTTAGAGATATAATTTATCAGTAATCGGCGTATATACTTCAAGTTTCTGCGACATTGAATATGCGGAGTGTCTACAATTCCGTATTTACGTTTCAATTCATACTTTAGTGACATTATAATAGAAACTTTAGTCGATCTAGTAAGATCATCTTCAATGCTCTATCTACTTTGTAACCTTGATGTTGTAAGAGAAGTTAAACGATTTGGTTCTCGTAAGCGTAAAGAATAAATATTAGATGGTATTTCTCTAATTAATTTTTCATTTCTCAAGTCATTTCAAACTACGAAATTTTTAGCTCAATATAGAGACAAAATAAAGCATAAAAAACAATATGTATAAAAGAACAGTCATTGACGAGGAGCTTGATTTATATAAATTGACGATAGGCAGCATTACTTATTTTTTCATTTTTGTTATTGAATTAGTTATTTAGAATAAGCTAATACAGTTCATGCCATTCACTTTAAAAGCAGAATATAGAGATACTAATTCAGATATGATGCACCCAAACATTTTCAACTTTGTTATCATTCAGATTTTCCGAAGGTCTTATTTCAACTGGAATGATCTATTACCATTAAAAAAATTGGGAACATCTTTGCAATATTAGTAGAGAATTATGATGTGCCTAGGATGAAGGATGTTACGAAGGTCCTTGGAGTGAATGTTGGAATAATGGATTATGTATAGAACCAAGAATATTTTAACAGCTAAGGTATGAATCATGAGAATTAGAGGAATATTCTCATGTAAGTCTGGTTACCATCCGTTAGTTTCTATTTTCAACGTATTCTTCCATGACACATTTTACCCATCATTCATAATTATTGACGGTGATTTTTCTTTTAATTATTATACATATTATGCACCATTCAAACAATTCGGGTTATATAGTTTACTTGAGGCATTCAGAAACCGAAGCAGCGATCATTAATCATTAGTCTCACTTTCACTTAGCGCATAGTTCTGAAAATAATTCAGTATAACAATGGAAATCGTGCTGTGGGTATTTTCACACCCCCTGACATGTGTCATACGGCGGCTCGCGGGGTATTAATGTAAATGCAAATAAACCAGATGTTAACGTGTAAACCTGCAATATGCAAGTATACAAAAGCCTGGAATTTATCTGCAATATGCAAATCAGTCTTATGGTTTTGATTTGACATACTAACTCTTGTTTCTTAACCATCTGAATTCCTTGCAAGAAGTCCTAAAAGGTCGTCTACCTCAAAAATAGAGTTGAATATCTTCATTCCCAAAGGGAATACCCGCGGCGAAGATAACAAATCGCGGATCCACCATTTCCCACCTTGCTTGTGATTGGTCACCGCCACCATACCCTAACCTTAGATACCTGCTCAGCAGGGGTGCGGTCAGGAATCCTCATTAGCACTTTTAAATTCGCTACCCCGGATACATACGACCATCCACAATATGCCGAAAAGGGGGTTTTTCTTATCAGAGCGGAGTTCACCTTCACCCATCGGCCGTTTTATGGTTCCTTTGAGAAAATAGACAATACCTTTCGATGGACGAAACAAAAGAAAAAGAAACAACAAAGGAATGAATAGGAGATACTCCTAGGGCCAGGGTGGAGGGAAGGAAAGTCCTCCTTTCTCCATGGAAGAATTAGTAAAACCTCAGACGCAAATTTGTCAGAAACAGTCAAATCTCATCTCCAAATCATAATGCTTCATCTGATACCATCATCACGAATGCCTGATGGAAGTAAGAACAGAATGGCATGTTGATGCATATATTCTGAAATACCTAATGCTCTGTTAATTGTAGGTATCAATATCAAGGAATGGGTAATGGTATCAAACAAATTTTATACTCCTCTGTATTGCAGAATAATTCCACTGCGAAGAAATCGAGTCAAAATTTGCACCACGGGGCAAGAAAGAGATTTAGCATCAGATAAAAGTTGGGACAGCATAATTTTGCAAGGAACATGAACATGATTTAATTAAAAGGATAGTTTTTCTGGGAATAGCAAGGAACAATATTTTCGGAAAAGTGTTACGAGATGCTGGCGTTAATTTTGTCGTAAATTAATTTTTTATTCGATACATGAAAAAAATTGTAGTCCTCAGTATTTAAATTAAGAGTGCTACTATTCTAATATCTATGTTATTTTCTAAAATAATAAATTAGCAATTTCAATTTTAAGCGATTAACTTAGAAAATGATGATAGCACAGCAATTAACATTTTACTTTCTATCATATTATTTGGTAGTATTTAAAATTTTTATAATATTTGATGTAATTATCTGATGTAGTTGATCGTAATTTACTTGGTTTACTTTATCGTAATATGTTTTGGGTCTAATTTTCAGAGCTCTTTACCAGATTAACTTAAAATGATTCTTTCTCAGTGTATTCGTCCAGATAAAGTTTCTTTTCATCTTTGCTTTCATTAGTAGGTTTCGCAGTTTTTTCATGCTCCCCTTCTCGATAGCATTTTTTTGCAACATAAATTAGTTGAAATACAGTTGATTGTGTTCATATTCCTAAGTATTCTTTATCTCATTGCAGAGTTTTCGTTCATGTTTCTATTTGAGTCATAGTCGTGATTTTCCTCTAAATAAATTTAAAAGTTCCTCCTGAAGGCGTCAAGAGCATAAGAACGTAATAATATAATCCTTTTCAATCTTGCAATGACATAATTTTTTATTGGATAATTGAAGCAGCTAAAGTAAGTTTACCCGATGCCTCCAGAAAAAGGTGAATTACGCAGAAATTTCAGGCCGAAATCAGGAGATACGATTTTCATTCATTTTTTAATACTATGCTGCTGATATAGTGAAAAGTAACACTAAATTTAAACTAGATTTCGTGCTAATAAAGACGTTACAAATACGTTCAACGCGTTTCACAACGGTTTAAAAAGGCGCCGTCAGAATGCTCCTCCTTCCAAGAGCCAATAGAATTCATGGAAAACTCTAGACTCGCTCTCATCGAGCTTCACATCTGTTATGTGGGTTGCGGCTTAGGTGGTAAGTTTTCTTTGGAACTAGCTGTACATACAACCAGAATACATCTGACTTAAGTTATAATTTGTCTCATGAATCAGTCAGAAAGTTTTCAAAAATTTTAATCAATTTATTAAAAAAAGAATCTTAAATTATGCATTAGATCACTAAATGTGCTTAATATTAATAACAAAACTCCATACCTGATATAAGAGTCCAGATATTTTTGAAAGATATTGCTAGTAAGTTTACTTAAAAATGTTTGATCATTCCCCATGTCAAACTGGCTTAAATTCTTTGACAATTTTAATGTCCTGCAAATTTAAAATAATATAATAAATAAATTTTGCAAGTCAATTAATAAATGAAATGCACTGAATGAGGAATAAATTCATTAAGAGGGTAAAATATGCTTCAAAATATTAACCTCCAGAGTTTATTAATAAATCTATATTTTAAAGCACAGTTACTAAAATATCAAAAGATAAATACTAACCTGCTATACAATTCATACAAATTTTTTAAGTATGTATCATAATCTGTTTTTTCAATCAGCTTTGCAACTATATATTTCTAAAATAAAAATGGAATATCATTAACAAATAACATGACGAAAAATTGTATGCACAGAAATAAAATACATACCTGTAATTTCAAATGGTATATATTGAGGACATATTTTGCCATGACTTGATCTGGATTTGTAAAAACTTCACTCATTAAAGCAAAATTCTTGTGACATGATGGAATGACATCCTCAAAGATGTCTTTACTGTTGAAAGATCCCTGCAAATAAGAATCCAGTGAATTTTTGCAATATCTTCTGCTGCTCTGCATAAAATAATTTCACCAAATACCACTGAAACAGCATGGATAGAGACATCGGTCAAGAATTTGTTGTATCAATAGAAAAGCTAAGTTAAGAATCAAAGGTGAAAGAGAGATGAGTAGTTCCAATTTCAGGAAGTACTCTTCCTCATGAACAAAGGTGTACAAATGAGGTTCAAAGAAGAATTACAAGAAAGGGAACTAATGATGAAAGGCCTTCACAAGAATATCACACAAAGACATACACTCCTCAGTTTGGAGAAAATTCAAAGAATTTCAGATAGAAGAGGTAGAGAAGAAAGTTGATGCAGAAGAGGATATAAAGTAGAGAGAGAGAAGAAAATACTACTGTAGAGATCTGATAAAGAGACAGGGAGATGGTTGGATGAGAGATATGAAGAGAAAATCATGAATGCATCTTCTGGGTGGTACATTGCTTATATATCAAGAAGTAAAAAATTTCAAAGAAACTTCAAAATAAATTTAGATTTTTCAAAAGATAAATCTGTAAATCTGGTTATGTATTTCAGGAGCTCACTAAAAAACAAATGCTGTGCATTTACTTTAGACTTTACTTAGACTTATTCTTAGATGAATGCTATAAGTAATCTCTCTCTTCTAACAAGGAGTCTATACACCGTCGGATGCGATTTAAGTGGTAAGACTCGGCAATTTGATAGATATCGAGTCAAGATTGTCGAATCACCCCCAAAGTTGGGTTTTATCTGTGATAGTTTTCACGGAAAATGAACTTATAGTTTAAGCAAAATCGTCAGCTACTTTATAATGCTAAGGGTAGCGAGTTCCGACAGAGGAGTGCTTGGCGTAAAGGTATGGTGGCTGCTTCCGAAGTCATTTTTGTCGGGTTCGAGCCCATCCGCCGGAAAGAAATTTTTCTCTTTTTTTTCTTTCACGTAGTTTTTTGTAATCTTAATCTGTTTTCTTCTTTCGGTGGATTTAAACTTATTTTCCGGAAGTTATAGAATTTTTCCTGCGGTGAGTCACCTGTTTCTTCAAATTATGCGCAAATACTTCTGTCTGCATATATAAACATGCTTGTGAATCCTAATTCCTGAAATTTGAAAATTACAATACAGGAAAGGAAACGCAGAGGACTATATTCAAACCTCTCCTGCATCCAGCTGCTCATTCTAACGGCAACTGTTATTGCACTACCTGACACTTACCAAGTCCCTCTGAACGCCCTGTAGAGAGTGATGTCTCTACATATTTAGTTTTATGCCATCTTTCGGAAGTATGACAGCTCTAGTATCATCTGCTTTCCTTTCGTCTTGGACCTGAAGAAAAACTGTGTTGATCTATCGCATAACCAGTAAGTTTATTATTAAATCATATCGTTGGAGAGAATGAATTGGAGGCTACGGAAGCATCGTATTTGGAGGCATCGTCTACGACAGGGGAAGACGATGGTCAGGGCAAGACATCAAGTTCTAGCAGGGTGGAATATAGGCCTTCACCAATAAAAAAGGAGAGAATTCCTCTGGAAATTAAAATTAAGGCTGTAACCATGGCGAAAATGCATCCGAACTGGACAATAAAGTTACTTCGTGCCTGTATAATGCGACGCTTGAAAAGAATTTCCAATCTTGGGTGTGGGAGCTGGATATTAAATCTGGTGGAACAGATACGTGAGTAAAAGTGATCGGTTTTCAGCAGAGGACATCCTGAAATCGGCGGTATTATTTCAAGATTAGTGCAAGAATCTGATTCCGGAAATTCCCATAAGAATAAGAAGCAAGTAATCTCTACAAAAATATATATGTGACGTGCACCAAACCAAGGAAACTTCTAACAAGAACTTTTGAAATGTACCTTTTGAGGAAATAGTGAAAACCATGTGCGAATGTGGAGAAATATCTTTTGCAAGATGTTCATGGTGCCGGAAATTTTATTGTTTCCAATGTTATGTAGATTTCTACCATCCGAAAAAGGCGAACTCAATAAAAGTGAATTAACAAAGGATATTGTTAATTTTAAAATTTCTTAAATAATAAATACTTGAAAAGAATATTTTCTATTACAGACTCCTTGAATTCCTCTTTCCCTTACAGGAAGTTCAGATATTGTGTTCAGACTTCAGAATTGGTAAGTGTCAGGTAGTGCAATAACAGTTGCCGTTAGAACGAGCAGCTGGATGTAGGAGAGGTTTGAATATAGTCCTCTGCGTTTCCTTTCCTGTATTGTAATTTTCAAATTTCAGGAATTAGGATTCACAAGCACGCTTATATACGCGGACAGAAGTATTTGCGCATAATTTGAAGAAACAGGTGACTCACCGCAGGAAAAATTCTATAACTTCCGGAAAATAAGATTAAATCCACCGAAAGAAGAAAACAGATAAAGATTAAGATTACAAAAGACTACGTGAAAGAAAAAAAGAGAAAAAATTTTTTTCGGCGGATGGGCTCAAACCTGACAAAAATGACTTCGGAAGCAGCCACCATACCACTACGCCAGGCGCTCCTCTGTCGGAACTCGCTACCCTTAGCATTATAAAGTAGCTGATGATTTTGCTTAAACTTTAAGTTCATTTTCCATGTAAACTATCACAAATAAAACCCATGATTATAAAACCCATGGGGGTGATTTGACAATCTTGACTCGATATCTATCAAATTGCCGAGTCTTACCACTTAAATCGCATCCAACGGTGTATAGACTCCTTTAAAGTAATTTATATTAATTAAGATCTTCAGAGTGAACTCGTTCGCATGCTCTGACAATTCAACTTTGCAATTTTCAAAGAAAGAGAGAATATAATCCTAATATTAATACATGCATACACTTACAGCCACTGCTAATAAAACAAATAGGACTTACCATTTGACTGTATTCAATGAATGCATCAATACATTGAGAGTATCCTTTGAAGTGAGATAAGATGGAAGCTATCTCTTTCATTCTTGTCTTTTCATTGCTTCGATGAGCCTTCACAAAATCCTCAATCAATGATCTTTCTATTTCATCATATTTTGTAGATATCTTTTTCTTGGCATGTTCAAATCTAATATAAAAGGAAATCAATTCATCAGTCACACATTCGCCAAATCCATTAACAACTGTTTTTGAGTAAAGATAACACCAAAAAAGGAAACAAAAGAGTTGCATAAATCAAATAAAAGCAAATAGTAAACAATTCAACACTAAATTTTTGCATGAAACAATCTTAAAATGTTTTCAGTATATGCAAAATTTGAAAGATTGGTGAAGCAATTTTAGATGGTTGCAATAAAATACTTCACCCTAACTACAAACATTTACAATAGCAAGGACAAGGGTGATTACTTTCAGCACTAATTCTTCATCTAATTCACTTTGTATCCAATCTGGAACCTTAATCAAAATATTTACCACTTTCATCCGTTTCAAGGATCAACAAATTGAAATAAATTATTACTTATATTGATAAATAATCTACAGATATACCTATATATCTATACGGCATACTAATTCCAACCATGTTCCACAAGCATCATTGATTTGAAATTTTGCAACATGATGTCCCTACTAGGTAATTGCTAGAAAAATACAGACTTTGTTGCTAGCTATAATTCCAGTACACAAAGCCCCAAACATCCATTTTTCCCATAAGGAAACATTGTGCAAATTTACAAAAAATTATTTGAGGCACTTCCTTGTAAAATTAAGAATTCAAAATCATAGAGGTCCAAAATGACTAAGTTTTCTATAATAGTAATCAATGAAGTGTCACAAAATGCGTGTTTGATGCCAGGTGGATGCAAAACTCTCCTCATTATAAATACAGTGTGGCAAATTTCCCTTCCCGCTAATCCTTCCCGAGGAATGAGGCCTTCCTGATTACTTGGATACGTAAAGCCCGCCATGAGAACTGAAGTCATAAATACATTTCATATACATAGTTAACAGTTTCCCTAATGATGCCAAAGTGTCATTTATATTCTACTATAGACTTTAGATGAATATTGAACAGAAACTTTGGAACCGTTCAGAGCGGTACTTTCCTAATATTAATATCCAATTGTCTTATACCAATGGGTCAGTGTTCAACACCAGGTGGTCTTGATTAGTGCTAATTCTCCCATGGTAGAATGCAAATGGCCCCCTTGCGTTGAACCAAGGACCAACAAGGGAATGGTAAATTGCATTTTCAAAACATATTTATGACTGCTGTTCACTTGCTGGGTTAGGGACTTCAATCTTCTCAGGAAATACCTTATATGCCTGGGTCAATCCATACCAAGTGGTCCAACACTGGTTGCTCAACCAACTCAGAAAAAATTGATACTTGATATGTAGATACCCTTAAGTTTAGAGAGCTCAAAAGTATTTTTTAAATATTTTTAATGTTCACTGTTTGGAGATGGTGGCCATTTTTGTACTTGGCCGCATGCGGTTTTTCGCGTTTGCAGGTATCTACAAATTCTTCAATTATTCAGCAATGGGTAACCCTAGAACTTTCAAATAATCTGCATTGATTTCTGTACACTCTAGCCTATGAAATAAAACCATAATTATCAAACTATATGTATTTCTTAAACATTTTTTAACAGCTTAAAGTTATTAGTCAAAAATGAAAAAAATTCAAATTCTGACAAGAACTTTTCAAAAAAGGAACAATTTCTCAGCCTTAATATTTTATGGGCTGTTACACTATATGTTATAGTTACTTTTAACAAAGTATCAATGTTGGCAAGATTATCCTTTAAAAGTTATTCATCTTTTTAAAAAAATTATTATTAAAAATAAAAAAAGGCTGAGAAATTGTTCCTTCTTTGAAATGTTTATCGTCAAAAGTTGAATTTTGTTCATTTTTGTACAGAAATCAATGCAGATTATTTGAAAGTTCTAGGGTAACCCACTGCTGAATAATTGAAGAATTTGTAGATACCTGCAAACACAAAAAACACGTGCGGCCATGTACAAAAATGGCCGCCATCTCCAAACAGTAAACATTAAAAATATTTAAAAAATACTTTTGAGCTCTCTAAATGTAAGGGTATCTACACACCAAAGATCAATATTTTCTAAGATGGTCGAGCAACCAATTATTTTTTTTTCTGGACCACTTGGTATGGATTGACCCACCTGTGTTTATAAAACATATTCATCAATTCTGTCCACATGCTTCAGTTTGGATACCATCTTTTTTATACGATTCTCAAAAATTGCTGCAATGCATTTTAAACAGAAGAAGTTTTGCACCAACCTGGTGTCTATCTAACCCACACTCATTTAGTGACTGGTATTATAGGAGACCACATCATCTGCAACCTCAGTGATTTTGAATTCTCAATCCTATTAATCAATCATTATTAATTTACAAGTTGTTTTTTGATGTTTTCTTTCTTTGGAAACTTCAGTTGTACACATATTGTACATGGTCTTGATGAAATCACATTCAGTGATAGCTAGCCATCCTACAGTGCTATAAAAAAGCGGACCATTCTTCAAAAATAAGATAAAAGGCAACCTCTTTTACACAGTAATAGTTCACAGTCTCTCAGAATTTATAATCTTAAACTGTGGCAAAACTAAAGAAGATCCCTTTAGTTTTAAAGTTAAAAGCGTTCACTGAAAATTAAAGAACAAAAAATTCTTCCACATTGTTTCCCACAATGTAAGAAATTAAATGTTACCACAGCATGGCTAAAATTCTGTCCTACTTTTTTTTTAACAGGTAACAAATTATGTATATTATATTATTTTAACAAATTATGAATTTTCCTTCAACCTGTAAAAATCTCATTGATCTTGAAAGAAAGAAAATGAAGATATTCCTTCATTATTCCTATATTAGAAATCTCATAAACCAAGAGAATGTAAAATATAGAAAAAATTGCATATTTCTCTTCATAATTCGTAACCAAAAGACATGAGCAACTTACTTTCCTGAAGGTAGCTCTTGGGCAATTAAATGCAGTTTCTGGATTATATCTGCAGCTTCATCCATCTGAAAATAAACATAACCAACGGATTGGTTAATCAATGAATTAATTTAATGCCTTATACAGTAGTACATACATTAAAATTTTATAATGAATTTTTCTGGATGTTTGAATTATCAAACATGACAGAAAACAAGAAATAACTCTTCTTCAAATATTTTCATTCAAATAAGCTTAAGAAATAAAGTATGCGTCCACTTCATTCAAAGCATTTTCTGAAATCATTCATCGAAATAGTACTATATGCTTTTAATAATATGAAAACCAAATCAAATAATAAAAAATCCATAGAGGCGGCCAAGATGTTGCAGAAATTGAACTTCAAATTGAAGGACAAAAGGTATATACTTTTCCACAGTGACATCTATCACTGATATAGATATCACAGGGGAAAAGTATACATCTCTTGACCTTCATTACAAATAAGAAAAACTTAAACTTAATGATACTTCAATATATTAACAATAAGAACTTTGATGTCCACTTTCCAGCACTTGCAGCCCACCTGCTGGAAAGTGGACATCAAAGTTCTTTCTCCGCTTCTGCACCAAGAACTAACTGAAAGGGAGAAAGTTGGACATACTGGAGGTCTGCGGAAAATCTAGAGAACGCATTTACCTTTCAGAACCCTTCCCCTCCCCTCAAGATTCCCTTAGTTATATATACGGCTGCTCTGTACTTCTTCACCTGAAGATGGCCTGCGTGCCAAAACCGGTCGTGTTTTAAGATAATTAAACCCATTTACTGCGGAAGTTTATGGAGTCTCATTCTTAATGTCTATTAAATATATTGACTGGCATCTCTTAAAATTAAAATAGTGCAAAAATGTTGAAATTGCCATTTTTGCATAGTTCATAGAATAAAGCAGACCCTGTCCCATATATATGGATATAATGTAAACATACGATCCAATACTTGCAATTTCAATATTTGCAATGTTTTTGCAGAACATACCCTAACAGATGCACGTTGGCAGTAACAGTGTTAAGGATCAGCCATTAATGCTTTAATGGTGTCTATGCAACATTGTGTTCTCCAGAATAATGACTAATTCAAGTTTCGATTGAAAACACCTCTGTGAGGATAACATAGATAGGCTGATCAACATTCTAATTTATGAGTGTTACTCCACCATATGGGTTATAGTCTCATCAGTTCTATCTCTATTATTCAACACTCCACCTTTTAACATGCTTCACTTTTCAACCCAATGCCCTCTCACCTTTCTACTCTCTCCCACAAAGGCAAAATTGATTCCGCCATTGTCATCCTCCATTCTAATACAACTTACTCTTTCCCAAAGCTCCATGCTTCCAAAAAGACATTTTTACGCTTTCTAAGGATATTTTTCTTTAACCTTACCTTTCTTGGTCAATTTCTAGATAATAAATTAATAAAACTAAAGTGAGACCAATTAATGATTTTAATCTCTTATTTCATTGTTCATATTCAGTAAAATGTTCCATTTATTGTTTGCAGTGGAGTGTAGGAGGTATCTTTCTTTATCTTATGGCTCACATTATACATTTTTTCTTAAAAAGCAATTTCATCATCACAGAGAATGAGCAATTTAAATTTTAGGGTTACTTCATGCAGGAAATTGAATACAGATTCTTATTTTGGTCGTAGAATATCGAATTAGAGTCAAATTTGAGAGAATTCCTACCTCTACCGAAGTTAATTAAATTAGTGTAATTTTGCAGGTATAAACAACATGTCCCCCAAGCAAAAAAGGCAATTGTTGAACTCAATTCTCATAAGAATACCTGGAAAGATAATGAAATTGATAAGGAGGGAGAGCTGACATTTCATGCTAAGGAAAGCATTAGTAAACTTTGGAAATCAAAATTCAGCAACATAAATTTACAAATAATATGATCCTCTGCATTGTAGATGGTTTAAAACTGCACATTGTACAATAATAATGCAATGAATAAAAGTTCAAATAATGTAAGCTTTCGCTTACAAGAATGTAAAAGGAACTTTCATTTGAATGATTTAGGATTTCTAAATCATTGCTTTAGCATAGTCATTAACTACTTTAATTGGAAAAATATCACTTTCAAATGTTATTTAATGGGATTATGAATTGAGCATACTATTTATTATTAACAATAAGTCAATGAGTAAGTAACAAGGAAAAAAATAACAGTTCATTTTCATTATTGTTCATTGATTATAGACTCTTTTACACTCCTACAATTAAATTAGAAATAATGGTACTGTAAAATTGGTATTAGTGCCAAAAGAAAGGAAATTGAATAAAGATGGTTATTTTACTGTTACTTACATGTATGTTTCATGAGATATGCTGAAATCGGATAAGAAAACATATAAATTATGGTGATAATTTTATAAGATTTTGGAAGACAATCGCTATTTATGGTTAGAAAATTCTAAATAATTTGAATGTGAGTTTCTTTTTCATTCTTAGGATAGTAAGAGAAATACTTAAATGGAAGAATATCACCAGGGTTACTTAAGGGGTTACATATTTTTCTCAATTTCAAAAAATCAATGTCATGTTTTTGCATAAATATAAAGAATGAACCTCATAAAATATTAAAGCAAAGTAGCATTTTCCTATTATGAAAATTAGTTGTGCTAGAGCAATTTTTCTTGAGCAATGCAGAATACTTATAAGCCATCAGTTACACATGTAAGCTTGTGGAGTCGAACGTATAAGGGATTCTTACCATCTACTAAAGCATTCTTCCTTGAAGTAGCATTGAGGTATTTGTAGTTATGTTGAAATAATGATTTTTCATTTTCTACATCTACATCTGTACCTTGCAAACTGCCTTTCGGTGAGTGGCAGGGGGTGCAAGCTGCATGACTTTCCATTACTAGTTGATTTCTTTCGCATATTGTTCTCGGAAGAAATGAATTCTTGAATTGACTGGTTCTAGCATCTATTTCTGTATTCTTTCTCACAGTATCAGAACTGCCTATATAACAAGGAGAGCACATAATATCAGTTACATTTTCTATGAATGTCCTCTGTCTGAATTTATAAAGTATATTTAAATTCTGATTGATCCTTCTTTCTTTTAATGATTCCCATCCCGCCTCCTTAGCATCCGAGTAACGCTTACCAATTTATCTAAGAATTCTTTAGTAACCCTATTGCTTTTTGTTGTTCCTTTTCTAATTCTTGACTACAACATGTACATACATACATTCTATGGGACCCTGTCCCATAGAATGCATGCATAATCAAGGTGAGGCCTATCTAGAGCAAAGGTAACATCACTGGTAGAATGGAAATTTTATTTTATTACATTATTTTATGGAAATGATAAACTTAATGAATAAATCCATGTTCTTATGTTATTCTCCCTGCACAACTTTTCTTTATTTGTCAAAAATGAAAGTTGTGCAGGGTAGTTAAAGAAACAAATTAAAAATAAATTATGTGAAGAAGATGAAGTACGTGAGCTTTTTTGTCTTTTGGTTAGGTCACCTGTCTTTTCTTGGACGATTTAACTTCTTTCGTGGATAACACGCATGTTATCTTTTTTCTTTCTACAGTATGGCCATGAAGCTTACAAACAGTTCTATTCTTGTTTCTGAAGAGTATCTATCTTAGTGAAGAAGTCTTAGCACAGTGAACATATGGTCTTGAAAATTTCAATAAAATTTTCAGTAATATGGAAAATGGCTACGAAGGTGCTATTCATTGGGGCTAAAATAGTGCTAATTTATGCTTATCTAATGACAGCCACATTTTAATAAGTGTTATGAACTAAATTAAGATTAAAGTGGCTGAAAACACTATCAACTACTGCCAAAGACAAGACTAAGAGGGAGCAACGTTGCCCACCGACGATCACATGATACCATCAAACAGATTTATTGCCAAAATAAACCCACATCATTCGTAGAAATGGCTGAACCTCAAACAGTCACATTTTATGGTAAAAAATTGCTGATTAATGGAAAATAATTCAATACTTACATACTTAGCCTATAAATTTTACTAAAACTTTAAGAGCATTTTCTTCCCTTCCCTTATTGAAAACAGCATTTTGAAAACTGGATGATATTATATCTTAAGAATTGACAGAACCAATTGCAGCGAAACTTTCCTAAGTTATATAAAATACACTGACAATTGTCTATAGAGAGCGATTTTTGATACCGCTGAAATTATAGATATAGAAAAATATATCGATTTTCAAATATTTCTTTAATTTTTTATAATTTTTGTTTAAAAAATTATCAGAATGCTCAATTTTGAATTCCAAAAATCGGCCTCATCAGACGAGAATCACTAACTTATAAATTTATGTTATAAGAAATTTTTATAGTTAAACATGGTGTATGGTTGGAATATCAACCAACAACCAGTTTTTTTCCTTTGAGCATAATTTTTCATCCATTGTTTTTACTTTAAAGTAACCTTTTTAAAGGTATTAATATTTTATACAATGCCTAATATTCATACATACATTACCTAAAAAACCTTTTTCTCTAACAAGAAAAGTATTTCCCTCAAACAATATTTTTAAAACGGCTGTAAATCCATCCAGGAAAGTAATGAAACCCCTTTACAGGATTATTAATTGAGCACACTATTTATTATCAATAATAAGTCAATTTGTATGTAATGAGGAAAAAATAAACAAATGAAAATAAGATAAAAGTTATACCAGAGAACAGCAAGCTAAAGTTATTTCCAAGATACTAGGCTAGCACAGGAGTTTATTGCGGGGTTTTCTATACTCCAATTATAAACTTTCAATTATTTACTGCAGTGAAACTAAAGCCCATTCAGACCAAGGCCAAAACACTCGTTCATTACTCCACTTTCTGTGCTGCCACGAAAAGTTTCATCTCTCAAATTCCCAGTCAAAATTTAGTCTCTCCTTGTTAGTGTATTACAAAGGTGAAATAAGGGATGTTATTGGAGAACAGGTTGTTGTTAGAGTATGAAAAAGACACATGGATGTAATAGTCTAATATATATATATATATAGTTTTCAGACCACCCATGTGTGTGTGTGTATATATATATATATATATATATATATATATATATATATATATATATATAATATATATATAATATATATATAATATATATATAATATATATACATATATATATATATATATATATATATATATATATATATATATATATATATATATATATATATATATACATATATATATATATATATACATACATATATACACACACACACATGGGTGGTCTGAAAACTTTCTGACATTTCGCCATTTCTCAACATGTTTTCTGAAAAAATCTGGGGTCTAAAACTTTTCAGACCAACCTCATATATATATTAGCTGAGGCGCCCATTGATTCTCAATGGGGATATATAAATAAGTAGTAGATAATATACTAGGAAATAACTTGTGCAGAGGAGAATCTTACATCTCTCACTTAGCTTGGATCAATGAAAATGTTATCTAAACGAAATTGTTTAATATTTTCAAACTTCTTATAATTTGAATCCAAATCTAGAATCCACAATAGGAAAAGTAATCATCTTATATTTTCTTTCTTTAGGAGTTTCCTCAACTGTGTAAGGTGATTCTTCCTTGGGATTTTTCCTGGATGCACGTCATCTCGTGCAATAATCATTTACACCCATTTCCTTGTTTCTTTTAAATTTACTTATTAAGATATAGTATTGCTTAGCTTCACATCGAATCCTTAAAGGGAAAATTGTGATGGAGACAATACTACTTGCGGTTTACACGGCTCTCACGAATACAAAAGATTGCCCGTCTAAAAATTGAGGCGTTTGATTAAGGTATCATTTACCCAAAATACTAATGTAATATGCGGTATTAGAGTCATGGTTCAAACACTCACTGCCACATGCCGAAAGGCTGCAGCAGTGTACATTTATCAAATTAACATTTTTCCAGTGTAAATCACACTAAGTAGCTTCATTATTTTCAAATAGAGTTGGCAAAGTCAAGGTGATAAACAAACTTTCCCTAAATGATTAGATGTTGCCACCTGAGAATCAGCACTGAAAACTGTTCGAAAATCCAAATGCTGAAATTTCAGTATATTTCCTCCAATTAATATATACTATCATTCAATATAATCCTTACTTTCATATGGACCTAAAATCACCATGTATTCTTATGGCAAAACACAATACCTCGGTATCAACAATCGCATTTGTCATCAAGGGGACTTGTCGTTTATGGCCTCAAAATTTCACGAATTTCCATTTACTTTAACCAAATTATCGCCATTTTGACTCAATAACGATATTTTGCAACCATAAGAAGAATCTTTATTCATTTCTCTTTCCTCTGGTGCAAATCTTCCCTATTATTTCTAATTAAATTCTGCAAAAGAAATGTAGCCTGCAACTGATTAAAGTGAGGTTTACATGCATTTCTTATGAGAAAAGTTCTTCTTGTCTGGGTTAAAACTGGGGACATTTAAGAAAATGAAAAGTAGCCTATTATCTGCACAGGGAATACATATAAAAACCCTGAAAGTTTGAAAGTTGTGCCATTTATGGTTCTCGAGTTTTAGGCTAACATACATAGACCTTATTTTATTATCTATTATATATAGTAAACTCTCCGGATATACCTATATATAGGAGTAAAAGTTGCTTGCATGCTGCAAGCTAATTGGTGAAAATTTACAATAAGTTTCCCTTACAGGTATCATTTTCGAAGCTTATCCAGATAAATTCTTAAAAATTGCCGCAATGCATTTCGAACGTGAGAATTTTTCATCCATCTGGCATCGAACTCACAGTCATATGTAACCTTTCTTCCACTTGTTCTATAGAAAATTACTTCAAACGCAAAGGCTGTGATGTTGAATAGTCTCCTGCAATGAGAAAGGCCTCAAGACAATTTTTGAAAATTCGCACAAAAGACTGCCTGGTGTCGAACACAGGATCCGTTCGTGAGAGACAATGGCATACGAATCTTAGATAGGTGCCACTCTGACGTGTTTCAAAGTTTCAATTCAGTATCGGGAAGGTCCTAAAATAAGATTTCGTTATTCCCGTTTGAAATGCATGGTGGAATCAGAATGACCCTCTTGCATCGAACCAAGGATCACTAGACGAAGGGTGAAATTCATGAAAGAATGTTTTCAAACACCTCCGTCGCCACACCGGGTTTTATCTGTCCTGCTTATCGGGAAGGCATGGAAAAAATTTTCAAAAATTGCAGCAATGCATTTCTTACGGAAGCATTTCGAACCCACCTGGCGTCGAACACACGGTCATTTGCTAACATTTCTTCCTTTGATACTATGGAAGACCATCTCATCTGCAAACACCGTAATTTTGATTGCTCTATAGCATCGAGAACGGCCTCAAAACAGATTGCAAAAATTCGCGTAAAAGACCACCTAGCGTCGAACTCTGGACCCTTCTGTGAGAGGGAATAGCAAATTAATATATATATATATATATATATATATATGCATGGAAATGTTAGATAAGTGCCACTCTCACGTGTTTCAAAGTTTCAATTCAGTATATTCAGATACGAATTCTGACCATGTTCCACAAGCGCCATCGACGTCAGATTTTTTCGACGTATTGGCCCCACACTCTAGATGCCAGAATAATGCAGACTTCGACGCTAGCTATCATGGGTTCGATACCAGAAATTCCCAAAAATCGCAATTTTCCCATAAGAATGCATTGCGCGGATTTTTGAAAATTATTTTGAGGCACTTATCGTTAAGATAGAGTAACCAAAATTTCGGAGGTTGAAGTTGAGGTAGTCCTCTATGCTTCTCATGGAAAAAATGTAGCCAAATGACAGCAAGTTCGATGCCAGGTGGATGCAAAATTCTTCCATAAGAAATGCATTGCGGAAATCTTTGACGATTTTTTTAAATGCCTTCCCGATAAGCTGGAAAGATAAAACCCGGAATGGTGACAGAGGCGTGGGACCTTCCCGATAAGATATTGAATCGAAACTTTTGAACGAGTAAGGATGGCACTTATCTAATATTATTTTGCTGTCTTCTCTCACGATCAGGTTCTTAGTTCGTCACCAGGCGGTCTTTGGCGCAAAGTTTTAAATTTGAACTGAGGCAGTACTTGGTATGATACTGTATTCAACGGATAGCTTGCAGTATGCAAGCAACTTTTACTCGTATATATATAGGTATATCCGGAGAGTTAGCTATATATAATAGATATATATATATATATATATATATATATATATATATATATATATATATATATATATATATATAATTATTAATTATACTATTATATATATATTAATTTGCTATTCCCTCTCACAGAAGGGTCCTGACTTCGACGCTAGGCGGTCATTTACGCGAATTTTTGCAATCTGTTTTGAGGCCGTTCACGATGCGATAGAGCAATCAAAATTACGATGTTTGTAGATGAGATGGTCTTCCATAGTACCTAAGGAAGAAATGTTAGCAAATGACCGTGTGTTCGACGCCAGGTGGGTTCGAAATGCTTCCGTAAGAAATGCATTGCTGCAATTTTTGAAAATTTTTTTCCATGCCTTCCCGATAAGCTGGAAAGATAAAACCTAGTGTGGCGACGGAGGCGTTTGAAAACATTCTTTCATGAATTTCACCGTTCGTCTAGTGATCCTTGGTTCGATGCAAGAGGTTCATTCTGATTCCACCATGCATTTCAAACGGGAATAACGGAATCTTATTTTAGGACCTTCCCGATAAGATACTGAATTGAAACTTTGAAACACGTCAGAGTGGCACTTATCTAAGATTCGTATGCTATTGTCTCTCACGAACGGATCCTGTGTTCGACACCAGGCGGTCTTTTGTGCGAATTTTCAAAAATTGTTTTGAGTCCTTACGAGGAGAGATAGAACAGTGAAAATCACGGACGTTGGAGGTGACGTGGTTATCTATTGTACTAACTGTAGAAATTTTCCCGAATGACCGTGAGTTCGATGCCAAGTGGGTGCAAAATTCTCTGGTATAAATTGCATGGTGGTCAATTTTGACAATTATTTTGAGTGCTTTCCCGATAACCAGGAATGATATAAAATTGAATTTACATAGAATTAATTAATTAGTTTCATATACGCTCCTTATCATTCTGCTGGTGGTCCTTGGTTCAATTCAAGCGCATCATTTCTATTCTACCATGTATTTCAAAGGGGGATAGTGTAATCTTATTTTAGGAACTTCCCGATAAGACATTGAATTAAAACTTTGCAACAGATCAGAATAGCACTTATCTAATATTAATATGCAATCGTGTTGGACGATCGGGATCCTTAGTTTGACCCCAGGCAGCCATTTGCTCGAAGTTTTCATAATTGTTTGAGGCATTACTTGGTACGATACTGCATTCAACTGATAGCTTGCAGTATGCAAGCAAATTTTACTCGTATACATATATATATCAATGTAAGTATGACTAAAATTATGAGGTTTTTGAAGGGAAAGAAATCTAAGTTAACAATAAGGGTGGATGGAGAAAAACAAGAACAAGTAGATCAATTTCCATACTTGTGCAGCCTTCTTCCAAAGGTTGGGAGATGCTCAATAGAGGTTAGAAAAAGGATAGCATTATTATATTATAGAGCGAGGGTGTGCACGCATGCGCATTGTATAAATATTCCCTAGTTCACCTTAATGTATATTAAAACAGGAAAATGTAATCCATGTGGTATATATGGTCCATTACTGTGGATATCGCCAGTGATAGAGTTGAAATCATATCAAGAAGTTCCTCAAATGTAATTCTGAGTTTCCCATTTCATTGTATAGTAGACCCTAGTGTTGAGCCAAGGGCCATCAGAGAAATGCTTACTGCTAATTCTAATATACTGCTTTTGCAAAACGCATTTTTGACTGCTGTTCCCATGCCCAGGTTACAGACTTCTATCTTCTCAGGACATGCGTCATAAAAAGATTTCAGTTTCCTGCCGTACACTTCTTATGGGAGAATTAGGACCACCTAGAGCTGAAGCCAAGATCTTTTTGTAAGTTAACATTTCATATAACTGTTTGGTAGGGGCAATACTGACCATTTCAAAATTTTCACATCCTATTATTATTATCATGACAGGAAGTTCCTCAGCAGTAATTCCGGATACCCCTTTTGAAATGTATGGAAGAACCGAAATGACGCTCTGGCATCTAACCAAGGATAATTAGAAAAACAGCGAACTGCGTACAAGAAATACTTTAACCACCTCTGTTCCCATTTTGGGTTTTGTCCTTCCAGATTATTAGGAAAGCACTAAAAAAAATCTTAAAAATTGTGGCAATACATTTTAAATTGGAGATAGTTAGCACCTACCTGGTCTCAAACCCATGCTCATTTAGTGACATTTCTTCAACTGGTACTATAGAAAACCATGGCATCTCCAACCTCTATAATTCCTCTATCTTACCGAGAAGGGCCACAAAATATTTTTTTTAATCCATGCAATTCATTCTTATAGGAAAATTCTGATTTTTGGCACCCTCTACTATCGAATCCATAATAGCTAACGTCAAAGTCTTAATTATACTGGTGGCTATTCAAACACATGCTATTCAAGTGCTGATTTAACCTATCAAAAATTTACTTCTAATATTTCACACATCCAGATTAGTCTTCTTTTATAATCACACATTAGATTACTCTAATAGATTAGTCCCACATTAGATGAACACATCAAAGGCTCTATTACAAACAGAGAAATCAAAACCAGATATAAAAAAATACAATTATAAATAATCTTTGTAATAACAGTTGCAATACTGAAAATCAAAATCAATATCCAGAGAGAGATATAGTATGTTGGCTACAGATTGAATACAAACCCTAGATTTATCTGCAAATATCTCGGAGAGGAGAGGGCCAGGAGCAAGAAATTCAGCAAAGTGGGTCATCAGGCGATGTGCTTCAACAGCACGAGCTCTTGGTGTATTAACACTTTCCAGTTGGTCTCCTAAATGAATCACCTTAGTGGCTACACCATTGATTCTTTCATCCAGATCTTGGAATGTTCCATAAGCAGCCTGCAATATTTAGAAAATCAAATCACTCACCAATTCCAATCAAACATCAACATGAATAAATCAAGGACACTGTCTTAGTCCTATCTTCTCAATTTGATCATGGACAAAGCCATTGAGGAAGTAATACCATATTTACTTGAAAATAGTGCGCATTCAAATGCAATGCACACCCTAAAATTCAAGCATTGGAAATTGAAAAATCACTTGCCGCAAATCTAATGCCGCCACCCTTATCTAATTTGCCGCCCTCTTCAGTTCATGTGATCACTTAATTTGCAATACCAGCATAGAAGAAACATTGGTAGACATCAATACCAAAGCTTCTATCTTGTATGACAAAGATATAGAAATGAATTTGATAAATGCTCACTTAAGTGCGCACATTAACCATTTACCAATCAACCAATATTTACCTGCATGCAATACATAAATATTTATATAAATCTTTATGTTATATCACCAACATTACTTACATGCACACATTCACCAATTTGAAAAAATATTGGGCCTGCTGATTCCCTCTCAAATTATCAGCCCACTGTTTAGTTTTGAGTATACAGGGACTGTTACAGGCAAAACATAAACATCACGTGGGTAAAAAGTTTGACATGGAAGCAGGGTGAGCAAGTGTTCAGACAGGCTGTGCTCTACATGAGATATGTACAAGAAGATTTGAGCCCAAATATAGTGTGACATCAATTCTAACGCACACTTTCATTTTTGAGCGGATAAAGGACTGAAAACGATGTGCGTTCACTTCAAGTAAATACCGAATCTCATGGTCTTGGATACAGGATGAATCAAAGATAATAAATATTATGGGTTATCATCATACAAGCAGAAATTGAGAAACATTTACAACAAATGTTGTACAGATTCCTAATATCTAAGAAATACATAAATAGCAATATCAGTTGCAAAAAACAATGGCTCACACCATGTAAACAATGTTGCAAGTGTAAACTGGTCATTGATGATAAACCAATAGAGCAAGCAATGAACTTTAAATATGTGAGACTGCAGTGATCTATATAATGAATTGAAACAGCTATCTCTGGATTCCTAAGAGATTCTGTCTGGAGTTACATGGAGGAGAGCACAGTCTAGTTTTGAAAATATTGAAATGATTTTTCAGAAAGTTGTTACCCACTACCAAAAATTCTTGCTACAAAATATTTTAATTATTAGAACTATGAAACCTGGATGAAAAGATTTTAACAGTTACGAAAGCATCCTTTGAATACCAACACAATTTAAAACTTAAAACAGCATGTATTACAGTATCAGTGGTCTGTGAAAAGATGAGGTAAAGTTATTTTCATGAGCATAAATTCCCACCGGGAATCCCTGAAGATCATCACTACAGGTGAATAAGACCACTCATTACAATCAGAGCCCCAATTATATTATAAGTGAAAATAAGTTTATCAAAATATTGACAAACTCATACTGCCATATAGTGAATAAAAATCCTGATTACTGATAAATATGATTATAATGAAACATAAAACTTAGTTAGACATACTCCAATTAATGTTTTATGACATAGTATAAAATATTCTGCTTAAGCATGTAGTTAAAATTAAGAAGTCTGTAAGCATATGTTGCATAAGTTTGACTCAGTATGAACCAATCATTTTGATTTCTATATGCAACTTATTCTGATTTACACCGTAGATGGATTCCATTACAAAATTAATGGAATCATAGGGTAAGTATATCATAATTATAGAGTAGGTATCATACTTTGGTAGAATTAACATTAAAAAGCAGTTAAAGACACCAAAAGGTCTACAGAAAAAGGAATACTACTAGTTTTCAGCTAGTCAGAGTAAAAAATAATGTATCAATAAAAGTAAAAGGATTGAGAGTTTAGCCAATATAGAAAATACATTTATACATTCTAGTATTTCATATTTACAATATACTGGAAATACTTTTCACATCACTTATGAATATTATCAGAGATCAGTTTTATATTTGTTTCAATTTTGAGGTCCCCGAATAAAATGGCAGAAGACTGCAAAAACTTGAACTAACAAAATTCAAAGCAATAGAAATTAAGGAATGTAGGAGGTATTTTAAACCACTGGAAATAATGCTTGATTGTACGCAACTATTTATATGAACTATTGCTTCCAACTCTTTCTACACTCAGGTTCAAATTTTAAGAATCTAAGCCAAAAACCCTTCGTTATGGTGTGCCACTAGTGCAATCAGCAACTAGTGTCAACAGCAATGTTCAATGAGGCACTTAGTTGCTACTTGCATTCATCAAAAGAAGAAATAATATCATAATATAAAAATAGAGAAGAGGAAAAAGATATAACGTCTTAATTAATTGAAGTAGGTGCATGATTCCAATTTGTCGTGTAATGATAATTTTCCATAGATAATGAGTCGTTCTACTTCCCAGAAAAGTATTGCAGAAATCACAAAGAATGGAAAATGTCACTCCAGTCTTTAGAGGATAAATTAAATTGCCTGAGAATATTAAATGGATATGAATAATATACTATATTGTTAAGGCAAATGATTTTGAAATTCAACACAAACCATCAAGTAGCATAGTTGAATGGCAATTTTCTTTCTATAAACAGCCTGCCCAAGCAGTGAGGAGGAGTGAGGCTACTTTTGAAGAGTTTGTCTTTTTAAATGGAAATACTGACATTTTGTCAACTGTAACACTGCCATTATATATGAAATGCTAAAAATCCTCTTATATAGTTTTCAAAGAGTCTGTCTGCCAGTAAACCCCCACCCTACATTTCAGAAATGATTTGATCAAGAGATATGAGACAAACTGTATTGTTTCTACAAAATAGAAAGACCAAGGTAATTATTCTCATTGCTACGTACTTCAGACCAAAGATCCAATAGTATATTTGAGTAAGATTGCATGTGGTTTTCTACTTCACAGACAACAAGGTTTTACTGCTTCCTTCATTAAAATAGATGAATGTGAACAGATTTCCATCGTACTTGCTTTATTTCAAGATTAAAACTGTAATCTATCTAATTCTTGTGATGCATCAATATGTTTTCATTGATTTAAATATCTAAACTTTTGGGTATTTCTTCCTCCTGTAAATTAATTACCAAGGCAGCTATTGTTGTTGTCTTGGATTCAGTTGCTACAAAATAAATTCTAGAAAGATGGATTAGTATTTCTTCTATTTGATTGTATTGCAATTGCTTTCTGTATGTGGATTTTGTACATGAATTACACTAAGGTAAGATATTATATCCAAAACATATTTTCTATGTAAAAATTATTATTACTTTGTCCAATGCTGATATTTCATATGAATTACACTGTACATATAAAAGAATATTTCTCTCTAATATTTTAAGTAGGTTCCAATACTTTTCTACACAAAACTACAAAACTATGCAAGTAGGGAAGGAAAACTTGGCATTAACAACAAATTACCTCAACACATGAGTGCAAAATTTTCATCACTGGAATATCTTCTCTTCAAGTATTAATATGAGCTGATTTTATAGACATCCTGAATCACATTCAACTTGACAATGAAATCAGTTATCAGAGACTATCTACTTATTTTTCAGTATTAAGCCATAGATATAACCATGGTATCATTTCATAGAAAATGATTTTCCAGTTCTAGACAACCTGAAAGCTATATTGAATTGCAGTTCCAGAGAGTAAAACATAATGAACATTGCTTCAACAAAATCATCTTCGTATCACTTCTGAGTCAGTTGAGCAGACTGAATTTCTGACTGTTTAAAAGACTGTTGAGAAGCTGAAGCATAAAAACATGTCTATTACTTATACAACCAGAGTTTACATACAAATCCATAAACTATGTTTCGCTGCTGAGTTTTTTTTACAGTTATATCCGTTTATACCAATTTTCATTTTTATCTTTCAACAAAAAAGTGATGACAAAATTCAAATTTATTACCTCTTTCGCAAATTTCTTTTACCAATTTAAAGCACACAAAATGAGGCGAATAGAATCAATTGTGCCATAGTGCTACTTATATCTTAACGTAAGGTATAATTTTCATGGATGAAAGCTTACAGTGGATATTGGCAGAGCATGCAAATCATTCAATGGATACTCAGACTGGGGAAAAAAATGTTCAGAATTCATGCGATTCAAGAAAATAATATGCTGCAATTAACGAGAGAATTTGAGTATCTCGTGGGTTTCATCTGATTATTGATTAAACAGCAAGAAGGTATATGGTAATATTTTTACGAAAATCCTTATTTTCAATGGTATATTTTTCTTAGTGAACTCCTGTTAGTAATAAAACAAATTTTAGGCAATAGGATTTACGACTTGATAATATTAATAAACTAAAATATTTAAGGGATAGGCATTTTTGCGATACTACATACTTCTAGTTTGCTTAAAGTTACAATAACAATCGATGAACACACTAAAAACGTTAGTAACAATCGTTATTCTTATATTACGGAATGATAATCTTAAGCACCTGAGTGAAATGCATCATTATAATTTCCAATAAATTATGAAATAACTATGATTTATACCTTATTTCTTTCCTGTAGACGGTCTATTTCTTTCCAATGTTTTTCTTCTTCTTCTCTACAACTAACTTCAAGTTTTTCACACTTCTTTCGCTGACGCTCTTGAAGCACCTGCAAATCCCTATAAAATTTCTATTATAAGCTATCTTTACTACTAAACGTAAGAATTACAGTCAAATAAACAAACGGGAGCAACAACGGCTCATTAAATTATGGGCATACTTGATAGCTTGGATGAATGTTTCATTAAGAACTACCGGATCAAAATTTTCCCCATCATCCCTGGTCGTACCAACGGATCTCCATGCCATCCTTTCTACAAATTCGATTGGATCGAAGGGCTCCTATTTTATAAAATGATATTTGAGCATAACAAGACAAGCTGACACCAATCCTTAAATGAAAATTAAATTAACAATAATAAAACGCATACCTGCTCTAACTCTTTCATATATTGCATCATCATCTTGCATAATATTTTAATTGAACAATACTGTCACAAAAATACTATCCCCTTCAACTGAAACTTTGACATGCAACGAAATCACTCCCCTGCTTCCAGATTACGCCCACTAGAAACTGTTTATCCTGCCATCTATAATTCGCTGAACATAAGCATACTGGCGGGAAGTTGGTTACACGAGTGATGTTCATCGATCTAGATATGCCTTTCAGTATAATATGTATATACACACATATCTAATTGCTGAATATTTACCAAAACATCCGATTACGCTCGGAACTGCTCTCAAAAGCATTCCTAAGTACAGCTAAGCGTAGGTTAAAACGGGAAAATATAGCCGGTCTGGTATCGAACCAAAGTCCATTACTGTAAAATCCTCAAACTCATGGTGAGATTCAACAATCGCTTAGAATACCTTACTTAAGACCAATTTCACTCAAAATTAAAAACCTACTCCCCAAGAACAAATTTCAGGGTTGCCTTCTATAACAGAAACATGCTACGGACCATGATTTCAAACCCCAAAGACAAAATTAATAAGGGAGATATAAGCGGGGTGTATAAGCTCGAATGTCAAAACTGCAACGGGGTTTATATCGGACAGACAGGCTGAAATTTTTAAAATAGAATAAATTAACAAAGCAAATGCTTCCTAAAAGAAGGAGATGTCTCCCACTTTGCAAGACACCTTTCGAATAGACACAATAGATCTTTCCTGCCGTAGATACTCCATTTTGAAAATAATGGACCCAGGCGAGACATCCTGGAATAAATGGAGATTTTGAGTTGCATAAGATCGGATCAATACGTGGTGTTAAATGAGTTTCTCTTTCCGTCCCATTCCCCCTTACATGATATTCCTCAGCTCTATAGTTAATGTTTTCCTCTACTTTTGTATTTAATCTTCTAATGATTTTAAATTTTCACTCAGCATGTTTATAAACTTTTGTAATTACCATAATTCAACGATTTTTTTAAAAACTTATTTGTAATAGTTTTGGTTCCCGATAGAACAATGCCCTCTTTCCCTCCTCTCTACACTCATCAATCCTAATTCCTCTCCTCTATGGCTTTATAATACTGTCTGTTTTTTGTAATTTCACCTGATGATGTTACTCCATAACGAAACCTAGGTTGTATAATAAAAGTTTTTATGGACTCTACTTAGTGAGTTTTTCTTTATGTGTGATCATGAAGGAGTTCAACCATCTCTCACCGAAATCTGTCATGTTCATCTCGAAGGTACTCAAATTCCGAATTTCTCATTTAATCAATAGTACTCTGGCGTCACACCAAGGCACATCAGGGAAACTGTAAACTTCTCTAATTTAAACCGCTATCCACATTCTGGGTTTTACGTTTCTTAAGTATCCAAAAAATTCTTAAAAATCACTGCAATGCATTTTTAAGGGGATAATTTTGCAACCATCTGGTGTTGAACCAACCAACTTTGGTAGCATTTCTTCAACTAGTACTATAGAAGACCATGTTACCTGCAAACTCTCTGATTTTGAATTAGTTATCTTACGGAGAAGTACCTCAAAATAAGTTTCAAACTTTGTATAAAAACTTTGTACCGCCTGGCGTTGAACTCAGAACCCATTGATGAGATTCAATTGATTGTTTATGTTAGATAAGATATAATTCTCTGAATAGTTACAAAGTATCACTTAAATATCATATTGGGAGGATCCTAAAATAAGATTCTGTTATCCCCATTTGAAATCACTATTTTACCAAGAAGTGTCTCAAAATAAATTTCAAAAATCTGCACAATGCACTCTAATGGGAAAATTCCAATTTTTGGGACCTGCAATTGAACCCATGATAGCTAGGGTCTATGTCTGAATTATTCTGGCAGCTACTGGGTGGGACCAGTACGTTGTAAAATTTTCACTTTTTAAATTTCACTTTCACAGGTGGTACCTGAGAAATATAGCTAGAGTTAATATCCTCTATATATAGGTATATCCTGAGAAATAGCTACATATAATAGATCCACAAAATAAATGTATTTTTCTGAATACATATATAAAAGAAAAAACACTTATACATGAAGTACAATAATTACTACAATAAATTGAATTGAATACATTTTATTGGAGAATTAGGTGTCTATTTTAGTTTGACAGCTATTAAGTTAAAGAGTATAATGTTTTTTTTCTTAGGGATGTGTGTGTGTGTGTGAGAGTGCGTGCGTGCGTGTGTGTGTGACTGACACACACACACATATATATATACATATATCTTATATATATATATATATATCTTATCTATATATCTATTATATATAGCTAACTCTCCGGATATACCTATATATATATATATATATATATATATATATATATATATATATATATATATATATATATATATATATATATATATATACACGAGTAAAAGTTGCTTGCTACTGCAAGCTATCAGTTGAATGCTGTATCGTACCAAGAAAGGCCTCAAAAAAATGTTCTAAACTTCGCGCAAATGACCGCCTGGCGTCGAACACAGGACCCGATTGTGAGAGACAATGGCATACGAATGTTAGATAGGTGCCACTATTTCAAAGTTTCAATTCAGTATCTTATCGAGAAGGTCCTAAAATAAGATTCCGTTATTCCCGTTTGAAATGCATGGTAGAATCGGTATGACACTCTTGCATCGAACCAAGGACCACTGCAGAAACTGCGACGTCATGAAAAAATGCTCTCAAACGCCTCTGTCACCATTCCGTGTTTTATCTTTCCAGCTTATCGGGAAGGCTTTTTAATTAATCGTCAAAGATTTCAGCAATGCATTTCTTACGGGATCATTTCGAACCGACCTGGCGTTGAACACACGGTCATTTGCTAACATTTCTTCCTTAAGTACTATGGAAGATCATCTCATCTGCATAGACTGTGATTTTCATTGTTCTATCGCACCGAGAACGGCCTCAAAACAAATTGCAAAGATTACCGCAAAAGACCGCCTAGCGTCGAACTCAGGAAACTTTCGTGAGAGAAAACAGCAAATTAATATTAGAAAAGTGCCATTCTGACTTGTTCCAAAGTTTTTTCGATTCAATATCTTATCGGGAAGGTCCCAAAATAAGACTCCGTTTTCCCCGTTTGAAATGCATGGTGAAATCGGAATGACGCTCTTGCATCGAACCAAGGACCACTGGAGAAACAGTTCACCTCTTGAAAGAAGGAATTCAAACGCCTCTATCACCTTTTCCTGGTTTTATCTTTCCAGCTTATCGGGAAAGCATTGAAGAAAAATTTCAAAAATTGCAGCAATGCATTTCTTATGGAAGTATTTTGCATCCACCTGGCGTTGAACTCACGGTCATTTTGTAACATGTCTTCCATTCGTAATATAGAAGGCTACCTCAACTTCAACCTGCGAGATTTTGGTTCCACTATCTTACCGATAAGTGCCTCGAAAAAATTTTCAAAAATCCGTGTAATGCATTCTTATGGGAAAATTTCGATTTTTATGACATTCTGGTGTCGAACTCATGACAGCTAGCGTAGATGTCTGAATTATTCTGACATCTACAGGGTGGGGCCAGTACGTCGTAAAAATCTGACGTCGACGGCGCTTCTGGAACATGGTCAGAATTCGTATCCCCTATATATATATATATATATCTATATATATAGGTATATCCGGAGAGTTAGCTATATATAATAGATAGATATATGTATCTATTATATGTAGCTGAATCTAGTCAACCATTTCAGATAATGCTTTATTAGCCTCTTTTTCAAGAATGTTGATGTTTGAGGCACTAATTATTTGGTTGCTATTGTCTGCATAAAACACCTATGAACTATAGGATATATTTGTGCTCAAATCATTGATATAAATTAAGAATAGCAAGGGATAGGAAAATGAAGAAGACAAGGGACCAAGATGCAATAGCAAATATATATAATCATCATGACCAGCCATTCTCAATCCGATGTTGGATCTAGGTCTCCTTAAACACTTTCCAACTCTCTCTATTCTGAACATCTCTTTGCTAGGTTACTCCGAAGTACTTAATGATCCCTCTGTTCCATCAGTCTTTTGGCCTTCTTGGTCTCTTCAGATCTCTTGGTGTCCAGTTCAGAACTGCTCTTGTCAAATGGTTGTCATTTCTTCTCATCTCATTGCCTGCCCACATCCATTTCAATGACCTTACTTTATCTATGATGATTTTATGATGTCTTTATGATTATCTTTATCTGTCACTCCTGTCTTCATCCTCACCCAGGTGTTTCGTTTCCTGTCTCTTCTTGTGATCCCAAGCATACATCTTTCCATACTTCTTTGTGTTGTCTGAAGTCGCTGGGTTATTCCAGCATTTAACACCCAGCCTTCACTTCCATGGTCAACACTAGTAGATTGTATTAGTTGAAGACCTACCTCTTCAAGACCATTGGCATTTTTGACTTCATAATATGTGCATTTCTTTCAAAAGCACTTCAGCTGAGTTTAAATCTTCTGTTCCTGTTGTTATTAGCTGTCCTAGGTATGTATATTCTGAACAGACCTCCAGAGGTGCCCTTTCAAATTTGATTGTTATTGTGCTGCAAAAGAGTTATACATCACCTTTGTTTTTGTTAAGTTTATCCTGAGCCCTATCTTCTGTCCGCCCATGTTTAGTTCTTGAAGTCTCGAAGTTAGATCTTTTCCCTTGGTTATGAGGATTACTATATCATCTGCAAAACACAGATAACTGATGTGCTCCTCTTTTTGTTCTTGGTCCAAGGTTTTAAAAACTTCCTCCAGGACAGCATTGAAAAGCATTTGAGAAAGGTCGCCCTGTCTAGCTATCTTCTCAATATTTAATTCTTTAGAATCTTTGTGTTTCATTAAGGAGGTGGTGGTATTTCTGTACATGCTGCAAAGGAGATGGATATATACTCTGTATCATAGTACTGAAGCCCTTCCAGAATCCTGCTTATTCTCTAGGCTGGGCAGAAGATAAAGTCATCTTTAAATGTTCAGCTATTATCTTCATGAATATTTTGTAAACAACAGGAAGGAGACTGATGGGGCAGTGATTCTTCAGCTCTTCCTTGCTTCCTTTCTTGTGCAAAAGTTCCAGTCCTTGGGAATGGGCCAAAATGCATGTAACTTCTGTTCCTCCAAGTTTTAGATATTCTGTTAACACTCCATCTATTTCTTCTGCTTTTCTGTTTTTCATCTGCTTTATTGCTGCAATCACTTCTGGGAGAATAGAGGGAGGATCTCATGAATTTTGGTTTGCTTCTTGGGTTTCCTCTTCATCATTTCCTATCTTCTTGTATAGGTTGCAAAAATATTTTCTTATCACCCTCAGTATTGCTTGTCTATTGCAAGTTCTTGTGCCATCTTCCTTCTGTGTGGTTAAAATCTGTTTCTTTCCCATTCCTAGGCTTTGTGATCTTCTTCATACTTTTGTTATTTCCATAGCCTCTTGTACAATTCTTTCATTGAAATTCCTCACATCTTCCTTAATTGCCCTTCTGATAGCCTTGCAAAGCTTGAGTTATTCAATGTTATCCCTTTGTGTGCCTGAATTCTTCAGTCCTTTACATCATTTCATCATTTGTCTGGTGCTGTCACTATGCTTTCTATCCTTTGTTCTTCTTGGAGAGCTTGCTACTTCCATAACAACTTGTTTAACTTTGATTTCCAGTTCTTCCTCCTGAATTACGGAGAATCATTTGTTTCTTGCATGATGTCAACTTCTTGTGCTCCATTTGGAGATTAATCTTCATTTCACATCTTATATATATATATATATATATCATTATGCTAAGAACTCCTTTCAAGTTCACCTAAGGATATATCAAAATGGGAAAATATAACTGGCCTGGTATCAAACCAAGGTCCATTGCCATAAACGTTGCCGCCGATTAAGTTTCAGTAAATACCCCTTTTACCATAAGCTAAATTTAGATCAATATCTCAATATTATATCGGGAAGTTCCTCAAATTTAATTTTGAATTTCCCATTTAATTGTGTAGTAAAATGCAAATGGCACCCAGCCATCAAACCAAGGACCATCAGGGAAACAGTACACTGCTTTTGTAAAACAAAGTCACAGCCGCTCTTCACATGCTGGATTACGGATTTCCATCTTCTTGGGAAATAGCTCATAAAAAGATTTGATTTTCCCACTGTATATTTCTTATGGGAGTATAAGGACCTCCTGGTGCCAAACCCAGGACCTTCTCATAAAATAACATTTCATACAACTATTTGGAAGAGGCCACATTGACCCTTTCTAAAACTTCAAGTTGATATCATACTATGAAGGCCCTAAAATAAGATTTCGTTATCCCTTTTGAAATTTATGGTAGAATATAAATAATGCTCTGGCATTGAACCAAGGATCATTAGGGAAACAGTGAACTGTGCATATGAAAGGTAATAAATGGTATTCACATGCTGGGTTTTCTTTCTATGTTGTTGGGAATCAATTTAAAGAAATTCTTAAAAATCACGGCAATGCATTTTAATTTAATGATTTAGCTTTCCTTATACCATGACTTGTCCTAGAAGAAATTTGTTTGGATCATAGGCAACAGAGGAATTAAGGCTTATAACAGGCAAAGAATCATCAGTTGCACTTGTACAATTATAGAATGTATTACTGGCTGATGATTCCTTGCTGACACAATCCATACTAGCAATTTGAGGAGCACTTATAACTGAACCACCAGGGACTTTGAAGTCTAACTTACTAGGTGAATAAAACTTCTAAACTAATTCATTGTTTGGGCAGAAGGTCGTAATTCATCCTATAGGGATGGGCGTACATTGACTTTATAAGAAAAATAGAGTTTATTCACCATCAATTCCTTGTGAAAATGAAATGAATGAAAACTCACAATTAAAATATTTGCTTAATAAGAGTAGTAGGATTGTTCAAACAGCCTTTGACAGCTAATGACATTTTGCTCATATAGGCTTCCACCAGGAATCAAACCTGAGACCCCTTTTACCCAAGTCAAACGAGCTGCTCACATGGAAGCCCTTAACTTGATAAGAATTGCTCTAGAAGAGGTCATGAGAGACATGTCAATGTCAATAGACACAGGACTTTCACAACTGTCAGAGGGTTGTTGATTATTTCCTACATTTACATTTGATCTTTCTCCATGCCTAGAAGCAACCACTCGATTATGATTGCTACACTTCACAATTTCTTGCATTTGATGTTTAAACTGTTTATGGTTTCTTTCAGTCCAAAGCAGCTGCACTTTGAGTAATAGCAAGTTGCACAGATGCATGCACAGGTGTTAAAGGGGCATGGATAATGGCACACTGTGTTGCAGAATTGGTAGAAATAGCATCAGCAAATGACATATGCATCTTAACATATTTAACTCATAACCTGTTTGTGTAATGCTGGTTGCCTTAAATGATAATTTGAAGAATGGTCTCTATTTTTCAATTAGAGAGTGTCAAAGGTAAACTTACTTTTGGTAATTTTTCACTCTAAAATGGAAAAACTTTTACCATTTAGACAATTAGGGAAAAATAAGGGATATCTTAACAGCAGCAGCAATAAGAGGGCATCACAATCTCTCTATGATGTCCTCGCAACTTGCAGGAAACATCACACTCACTTTCTTCTTTATTTGAAATGTTTACCACACGAGGTTGTGATGAAAAGATACACCACCAAGAAAATTTTTAATATATTGTGCTGCCAGGAGAAAAAGTGATTAAGAAGATCTCACTGTATCTTAGAAATCATAACAGCTCCAATAAGGGGCAAGAGATTGATCTGCTTTGTGCTATCTTATATATATCCTCACAAAATTAATCATTCTAAAGAGGAAATTCACAAGGAACCATTCTATAATAACATCTAATTACTAATAATTGAGAGGATGACACTACATATGATGACACTGATGATCTAAAAAAATTTTGGTTTATTGAATGAGGCAAGGGATTAGCTGAAGTGGTTTGAGTGCATCAGAAGACAGAAAAAAAATCCATGTCTGGGCATCTTAAAAGGCATTTTATCATGTGTTTTACGGGACTGGGAGAAAACAACATATTAAGCAGGGGCATCTTAAACTTATTTTTATTTTAAATAGGGAATAAAATGATAGCCTTAAAGTTTGTTAAATCCAAAGCATGTAACTAAAAGTGAGCTTTCACTTACCTCCATATGGATTACACAAGACAAAAGAAACAAATGAAGGAGATATGTTTGCCTCATTTTATTCACTTTACTAATTTAAACTGACACTCAGTAGATAATTTCTTCAGATTAAAAAATGAATTATTTCCAATTTTTTTACATAAATTTAAATACTTTGATGTTAAGGATTTGCATGCTGCCTTTGAATCTGATTATTTTTATTATGTCATCACCAAAATTGCCTCTTTTCATGATAAAATCCCTTACTCCAAGCATTCACATTTTGATTTCTTCTATTGTCGATTCCTCCATTTAGATGACTTAAAGGGCATATGATCTAAATAATTTTTATGCATCATCATAATAGCAGTCATTAAATAATTATTGACTATATTTTGTTATCGTTTTATTAACATGATCTAAATTTATTTGTACATTGCTTTTGATATAAATTCTGAAAATATTTCTCTTACATCATAAATGTTACCAAACAATGATATAAGCAATGGTCATTATATAAAAGAGAAAAATTCCTTCAGTATAAGATACATTCTCAATTCAATTGATGGAAATAAAAATGTCTGAGAGAAAAGGTAAGATTAGAAATGAACTTTACTCTGTATTGCCATTACTCGTAAACTGATAATTATTATCACTTAATGAAATACAAACAAAAATAACAGATTTGCAAATAATGATTCTTATACATCAAATTTGTATTATAGCAAAGTTATATTAATATAACTTCCTTGTCCTAATAAAATATCTGTATAATTACATTTTCAATATAATAATAAATGACATATAACTATTTGTACAATTATATCGCTTGATTAGCAAGAAATGTTACATTAAAATAACAACAACTCCTTTAATAAAAATATTTAAATATTAACTTGAATAAGAAATTCTCCAGTCTGAAAAACTGCTTGACATCCAATGTAAGAGAACAAAAAAGGCAATAGAAACATGAATGATTATCTGGGAAAAGCACATATTTATAACAGTAAGTACTGACTATAAATTCTAAAATGAGTACAATAATAAACAAATATCTAAATGGGCTAAAACATAGAAAATGAAATAAACCCACTCCAAAAATTGAAAACTTAAAATGTTTTTCTCATAAGGCAAAGTATTCCTTCACAAAATCAAGAAAATACACAACAAATGAGCTGATGTTTATGACTTATTGAAAATAAATTTAAAATGTCATTTACCAAAATGAATAATTTCTTTTCCTAGTGAAACAGCACTGAATCAGGAATTTCATATGAAAATAGCAATTTTAAAGGTCCATTTGATGGTACTGTATATGAGATAATTATTCAGGAAGGCATTTGGTTATGTTTTCTCACAATAACAGTGAAAAAAGCCTTTGAAAATCACGAGTGCAGCAACAGAAAATCAAACCATTAAAAAATTTTACAACATGCTCCCAAGAATCACAAGTGTACTAAAAAGAGGAAAATAAAACAATTGTGCTATCTAGGTATAGGTTGGCTACATAATTTTGTGTATGATGCCATATAGCTATCAATGGCTGCAGCAGCTTCATATAAGAATAAACACCTATCAAAATAACAATTAATTTACGTCCTTCACCAAGAAATCTTCACTCTTTCCCAACCACACAAAATCTATACATCAACATAGCGAAATATACAGTCATAAGAAAAAGATAAAGATGATGAAATAGGCAATTTAAAGCAATTAAACTAAATACAATCATTCTTATTCCATTGGTACATCAGACATCTCCAAGGCAGTAAGAAGGTCACGGCCTTGTAGGAGACTCAAAGACGACCCTAATGGAGCATTCACTTCACAATCTTGTCGACTTAGATCGACCAAAGATGGAATTGCTGTACTTTCAGGATCAAGGAGCGAGAATGAATTTTTCCGAAATGATGCTCTCTGCATCTCCTCTTTTGAGGCAGCAAACTGCATCTGATTGCAAATTATTGGCAATGCACCAGCATTGCCTAATTGCAGTGGATTGATGTTCAGCTTTCTGGAAACTGCTCCCTGGCAATAATAAGAAGAAATGCATTGAAATCATGAAAGGGTAAGACAACAAATATGAAATTACTTATAGTGTTAGGACTGATGAATTGAAATTTTGGAACATAAATTATACTATATCATTCATCATGAAAAAGAAAGTTTTACTTATGAAGACATGTTTGTTATGTGTTACGACTCACAACATAGTGCTTTGGTAAGTGTAACATAAATTATCATGATATAGCTGAAATAAATAGTAAATTAAAGGTATAGTAATTAAATAATCCTATAACAGTCTATAAATGATGAGGTATTTCCTATAATGAATTGCCATGCATATTTGCTTACAAATCAAGTTTATTAAAACTTAGCCTTGAGTAATAAACTTGATTTAGAAAGATAGCTTTTGAAGTAAAAGTGGGATCATGTTAGAAAATTTATTATTCAATGGCTTATAAAATAAACAAAAGCTAATTATTTACTCATCAAAGCATTTTCATCATAAGTAAGCATAGAATTCACAACATTGTGTTTTGTTAACTGTGATATTAACCATCATCATCATGAATAAAGGCTGAATAAATAAGGCTGAAATAAATACTGAATAAATGGATATTTACATGTTTGAACAAAAATTGAAGAATTTATACATTTTATGATTAAAAGATATGATGTTACAATTAATCTGAGCAGTAAACAGTATGAATTAGGCAAGAAATTATAATAAGGTTAATAAGGTTTGATATGCATATTATTTAAGAATATACTTTCATAAAAATTATATATTTTTCCCTGAAGTATCTAGAATATTAAAATTCTATGAAACAGAAAAGAAAAATGGCTGTTTACTATTTATTATAACCTCGATCACAATAGATTTGAGACACAACATTAATGGAATTGGAAATGTGAATTTTTAACTAAAAACTTGTGAGATAAAATGAAAAAATATCCAGCAGGTTTATATATTTGAACTGATACTACAAAATAATTTTAAAATCAAGATAAGCTTTAAATATTTATTTGATTAAATCGTAAAAAATTCAACAATAGACTGCTCCATGCTCTATGTCCAAAGATTCTTCTTTCTTTTCCTAATTATCTTGTGATTTAAGTCCCTCTTTTAGTGGTTTGATAAATAGTTAATGTACTTGTTTGCAGACAGGAACAGTTTGTGTGGTAGATTGAGTATAAGATTGACTTGAAGATGATTTAATTGAAGTGTATAACAAGATGACCAGAATTCCATTTCCTCTCAAAATAAATAAATTTACGCAATATTCATTACAAATGGATTCTGATTCTAATTAATTAGCTATTATTCTTTAAAAAATAATTCTATAGGGGGTCTAGTAAGTTATTTGATAATGGCCAGTAAATGTTTGAAAAGAAATCTAAAATTCTATCATATGAAATAAAATTTAAAATGGCACATGTAATGGTAAGGAGAAGTATCTTCTTGCCTAATAGTTGTTGCAGATTAATCAATGTCAAATACTCAAATAATGTATATTGTGATAAAAAAGGAAATAAATTCCTGATTAAGAAACAAAAGAAAATAGGTTATGCCTTAGCATGTTTTGAAATAAATAAATTTAAGAATTTATCAATAGTTGCTCATTTTGTAGATAAACTAATCTTCATTAGAGAAGCTTAGAGGAACCAGTAGAAGATATTTCACCAGATGATGGCACAATTTCAAATGCCATCCTTCTGTTCAAATTCTTGCTTAAATATTGTGTTCTACAGGGTAAATATGGTGCCAGCTATTAAAGATGCCACTAGTGAGATCTTATAGCTAAGGTACTTATGAGTTCTCTCCAAGAATTGAAAAATGAAAATGTCAATTTTCTTCATATTCAAGGGTTTAGGTTTAATTTAACATTTATTCTTTCTATTAAATATATTCTTTATAATTTTAGGAAAAGTAAAGAGACCTTTGTGACTACTGTAGCAGTTTAAAATATTTTATGGAGCGTTTCACATGGATAATGATTTCATTGGAGATAATAAATTAACAATATGAAAATTTGTTTTCCTTAAAAAAATTCACCTTAGTAAGTCAAACTTCACACCACCAATTCCAAATAAATAATACAAATATCATACTTCAAAATTTATTGCTGTTCCATCATAGCAGTTTTCTATAAAATATTGGTTTCATCTTTTAATCATCACATTATAATGCATGAAAACATAAATATATGATACCCACATCATTTAGTAAAAATACAACAAACTTCAGTTTTGTACTGTCAGTGGTGCCAGTGAACCCAAAAATGAAAGAAAACTTCTGCAGTGCTAAGTTGGTTTGAATACAAAGGAAAGATATCTTTTTGCAATTAAATAACCTGGATATAATAAAACTGCCTGTACTTTCCACTTTTAATTTAATAAAACATCTCAAATTTTGATGAATTTAACTTTTGCTTGAAATTTCTACTTGTGTCTTTTCTTAAACTATAAATTATTAGTCCATTTTTCTTTCCATGCTCATAAAAAACTTTAATGAGTTTTAATATATTTGCAAAGTGAAATCTGAGATAAAGGAAACCTCAATCACTCTTGCACCTACCTGCCATCTTGCATCTTTTAAATTAATATTTTACATTGTATTCTAAAACTCAACTTGGGATGAATAGTTGCTTTGGAGAGTTAATTATTGCTTTTAATGATAAATCTCAATTCTTAAGTGTAACCATATCATTCCTAGTGAAATTAAATCTATTTAAAAATGATCAGAATCCTCTTCTACTTGTCTATTTTCCTAACCGATCCCTTAGTTATATTAGCTAAGTATTGTGAAAACCAAAACCTCTCACCAGCTTACCTCTGAGTTGGATATATAATTTTATTTGAAAGACAAATGAAAGCCAAGTAAATCAATTAGAACATCAAGTGTTAGTTTCTTTTATTTTATTGAATCCACATTTCAAACTGATCAGGTGTGGTTAAGTAGCACTAAATATTCAAGCTAAAAGCATTTATATCTAATTCTTTTCACAGGTACAGCTGACAAATTTCTTTTTATTACCTCCAATCTCTTTAAACATACATACAGGGATCATTTGAGTACAAGCAAGATTTTGGTTGCTCTACATTATTTTTACAACAATCCTAATTTCTGAACTCCTTGACCTAGATGTTTTTTGGAACTTCTATTTTTTCCAAATGATTACGCATGGAATTTCTTCTAAGGTGTTCTATTAACTTCACTGTAACTTTAATGTGCAAATACTTTCTTGGCCTCAGAAAATGCTTCACAACTTTTCAGAGTAACAATTTTTATTTTAACTATATCGATCATTAAAATATTCTTTCGACATCCTCTAAGTATATTTAACACAATTATTTTTTAAAATCTTCCATAGGAATCAAACCCAACTTTTTTTTACAAAAATCACAACTTTCATTAATCATTCACATCTTATTCATCATTAACCATGTGCTTTATTAGGCCTTCCAGAGAAACATCACTTTTCTTCCAACAATAGTTCCTGATAAATTCATCAAGAATAATCCATTCCCATTTGTTTATGACCAATTTCAGGCATATAATAATGCATTCAATCGGGGAGGAAGTTTTTCAGGCAGATTAATTCAACATTGACAAAATAAATTTTTTTTATTTTTACTATTTGAAACATTTCATCAATTAGGCAACAGACTAGGTTCTACTGGCAACGCTGATGCTTTTACTACGCCCTACCTTATTAGGTCCCCAACAAATATACCCTGCACTCATATCACACCCACTAACCAGTAAATTCATGAGGACACTGTCCTTCATATTTGGTGGCAGCTGCTGTTGCGATATAGAGGTAGAGGAATTATTAACAGGATTTCTGGAGATGGCTGGAGCTACTTTGGATGAGGCCTTCTGCTGTAGCAATTGAGATTTAGACTTGCCTTCCTTGCCATTCATCATCCAACCATCCTCCTGATGGCCACCTTTAACCAATGAGTCTCCATTATCGGAGCGAGTGCCTATCAGCTGTTGGAGTAATTGGGAATTCAGTTTATTCGACTCCTCAATTCCCCCCTTGGGTCTTTTGCACATTGAGCCCACCGACACTACTGCAGGACTTGAACGTGAGGACAGGTTGTCTGCTGGACGGCGTTTGCTTGCATTCCTCAGGTTCATTTCATTGCTACCACGACCACTCTTCTTGCTACTCATCATGCTGTTTGTCCAATTCATCCCCTTCTCCGTGGTGCTGCCTTAAGAGGGCAAGGGAAGGATTTTTCATTAAATCAATCAATACATCAATATCTAAACTTCATACAAACAGGTAGCTACAGATGTAATTGCCTCACTCAAGAGCTAATGTTTGCTCTTTATGTGTTACTAAGTAAAATAATGATATAAGAAAGAAAGTATAGAAAGTAGAAAAAAAACTATAGAGGAGATACACAGCCATAATATAAAATTTAAAAAATATAGAAACAAAGCAGCTAATTAATAAAAAGAGTAATCAAGTGAAGTCAATCAAGAAGTGAAATTTAGAGAGAAAAACCAAAAGAATGGATAATTTCGAAAAACAAGGCCACTAACCGGCTGACACTAAACATAATGGATTATGATAACATTTGATGCTAAGTTTGTATGGTAAACATGATATAATAAACTTCTCAGGATTCTGACATTCATTGTATTGAGACGCAATGTTTCTGAGTTCTTAAACTTAAGAGTACCAAATAATATAGTATTTGAGGAATTTTCAAAAACGTTCATGATCTTTTGTGAAACTTACTGTTACGAGTGTAAACCTGATGCAATATCTCACTTGGATCGACCAACCCTCCTCCATGGTCATTCATTCTGTTCCCAGCCTTGGCCACTATCATGTGGTCATCATTCACGGCCAATGTTTTCACCTTCTGTATACCCGTAGATGCTAAAGTGTTCTCTGTTTGCAACAATTGGGCCAGGCTAGAGGTATTCAGTGGCGGAGTTTTTCCTTCTGAAGATGTTGTTGACCTTTTTTTTTACAGAAAAACCCAATTACTTATTTCTGAAGGTATGAAAGGCACAAAAACAATGAATGCTATGTTCTTTAATTTTTACAAAGAAGCCCTGCCACACAAAAATAATTAATATTGTATTTATAAATTGGGCCATTGAATTGAAGCTATCATACTATCAAATAAATGATAGACTGATTAACTCCAAACATGGAAATTCCAGTTTTCAAACCAACTATTCTAAACAATTTTGTCATTCAAGACAAATTTAAGGGAAAATACCATACCGTTCATGAATACAAATGTTTCCTTTCCAAAACAATAAAACAGAATATTTCAGTGCACTGCAAAAATTCAAATACAGTGAAACCTTTCTTGAGCAGAACCTGTGTAAAGTGGAAACCTATCAGGAAATGAATTTTGGTTCTGACAGCCATTCATCTTTAAAAGCTCATGCTGTGTAAAGCAGAAAACTGCCTTATCTTGTAAAAACACATGGTCCCAATTCATTCCGCTAAAGACAAGATTCACTGTACAATCTTCGACAGCCAACTACTTGGTGTACATCTTATCATATAATGAGCACCAATCAAATAATGGGACTGTATTGCAGGGTTCCATAATTGAATAAATGATCAGATTATGAACCTACCATAGGTCTTTACTGATATTGTCTTTGGTAGTAATCCCAGGAATGGCACAAATATTGGCTCTAGGTACCACTTCCCTGTTGTCCTGACTGGTCAATAAGTCTCTGTTAATCACATCTCCAGTCTTTTCTACCACATCGCCTACAACTAGCTGGTCAGATGAAGCACCCCACATCAGATCAGAAGTCACTAAGAGTGGCAAGTCCTCTCCAATAGGAGGTATGTAAGGAGCACGTATGATCATTTCCTCATCACTGGAGTCCACCATGCCTACATGCAGACATCCTGTCAACCCACCAAGAGAGTCTTCGTCTTCATCCTTAACCCCACTCACCAAAGATCCACCACCACTTGAATTGCTTAAGGATGGTAAACTTGAAGTTTTGATGGCACTGGAACACTAGAGCAAGAAGAGCTTACATTTTCACCTCATACATGGAAATGGGATATACTTTATTTACACAATGTTCAATTTACAAGAATTTTTGAACATATGAATATGATGCAAGGATCAACAGCTGAATTTTGGAGCCTTATATTCTCCTTTCCCCTTTCATCTGTAGTAGGCAATTCAAATTTTTTTCTAATACAGGTAAAGCCAATTGCCTGCTATTACAAGAAAAATAAAACTTGCCATGAAAGATTTTTTTAGTTTTTAACAATAGACTGCATTTATATTTTCGTGAAATTTAATGACTGGCAGGAAAATACTTTCCTCTATATCTTAGTGGGAGCAAATATAGTAAATGCATGCAATTTATTGAAACTCAAAAACGCTCTTGTAAAGGATAATTATGATCACAAAGAGTTGGAATTCCTTTTTAAAATATAAGAATAAAGTCCCTCCTCTTTTCATAATTTTTGGTTCCATACATTCTTGGCTGCTGTTTGCTTTTGGGCAAGGAAATTACTTCACTTGAAATATTGATATATTCTCCAAACTTCTACTTTCTGCATCATATCCATATTTTACACCTAGTATTCATTCCATTACTTTTCAAAAGAATAGAATTCTGAGTACCTCCGAAGAGGATAGGGGGGAGGCAGTAATGAAGTGATCGCTGGGCGAACAAGACGTAGATCCTGAAGAGTCCTCCCTATAAGTTAGGAAATGGTTTTCCCTTTTGTCCCCCATCTCCTGGACGCCCGCAACTTCCGTCATCCCCACTGTGTCCGAATCCTCGTCCTCTGGTACGGGGACCATTGACAGTGGCACACAGTACTCATCCGAGAGCATTATGTCATCGAACATGGAATCCTCCAGGAATGGACCCCCTCCGAGAGGGACGCACACATCGCCCGCCGTAGGCGCCAGATGGGTCAGATCCTCTGGCTCTTCCTTAAGCACTGTGGAAAGAAATTGGGTTGAGTCGAGCATTGAAATTCCCGCACGATATACGGCAAAAGACGCCACTCACTGGTTAAGCCGGGTTCGTCGTCTGAGAACATCAAGAATCCCTTATTCATCTCTTCCGTTCTGGGCACGAATATCTTAGACGTGGAGGCCTGGGGTCTGGGGAAGAAGAGCGGATCAGAGGGCAATTCTTCCACCTCCTCGTCTTCCTCCGGCTTTACGCCCGGACCGAAGAGGGCGGAGCTGCGACCATTTGAATCGGCGAGCGATTCTTTCGATGACACGTCCTCGTCTTTCTCTTGCTTCACGACCGCGCGGCTATTGGGCTGCTCTGCTGGGATTAGCTGAGCGCACGAGAACACCTCATTTTTGCATTCGATCCCACTGGAAAGCAAGACCACGAATAAGCGGGGAGGACGTCTAATTGTAAGGGAAGGACAATCTGAAATTAAATTCTCTTTCCCTTCCTCACCACCTTCGAGTAACTGTAAACGAAAATTTGCTAAAATAATCAATTACCATGATTACGGAATATGCACAAGAATAAATAGCTTTTCCTTTAAACCCTTCCTCTCTTACATTGGTTGTCTGTTAAAACCTCCGTATGATCATTTCTTCCTTTTCCCGATCAACTGTTTTGGCCACAATTTTCTGAAGGCCACACTTAAATATTAAAAACTGCTTCCAAAAAATACTTCCACGAGAGTGAAAAGAGTGAAAGCTTTGCAGTACTGACACTTATTGAGCATGCCAAAAATAAAATATACACACACACACACACGAGGGGCGTCCAAAAAGTAAGTTTCCCTATTTTTTATCTCGGCCTAGGATTGAGGTAGGAGAGAGCCATTTGTATGGGTTGTTGGTACAGATTTTTGCGATACTACTGAGTAACGCTCAAGATCACTCGACTCACTGGATGTAAGTACGACAATTCATGGAGACACCATAGCGCGTTCCCGCCAGCTTCGTTATCCGTATTGTTGTTCGTTTTATGACGGAAAAAAACGAACAGTAGAGTAAATTTATAGACAGATATCCTCATTCGTCAACGATGAAGATGCAATATTATTGAAATGGTTCGTCGCTGGCGTACGTTGTTCATAAGAGGTAGACAAACTGCTTGTGACGAAGAGCATAGCGGCAGGAAAATGACGAATTGTTAAGTTGATTTCAACGACGCGTTTGTGAGACCAGAGCACAATTTTGGACGAAATTCTTGCTAGTATTCCTCTTGAGTTCGAAATAAACCTGTCATCACTGCAGAGCATTGTTCTTTCAGGACAGAGAAGTTTGTGCAAGATGGGTGACGCACTCGCTATCGGACACGACAACGCGCGGCCACATTCTGCTCATGGAACTGTGCAACTGCTGGAAAACCGTAGTAGGGATGTCTTTGGTCACCCAGTTTAATCACTTTACCTTCCCCCACTGATTGCCACCCATTCCCAATGGAGAAAAGACATCTTGGAGGCTGGCGATTATGAATTAAAAAATGAAGTGGATTGTTGGGAAAGAAATCTGGCGGGGGAATGGCGTGACCTTAACTTTTAAAAATGTTACCAATATATCAAAAATGCATACAAAAAGGAGGAGATTACGTCGAGAAATCGAGAAAAGATGAAAATTAATGAATTAATTGTTTTTATGATTTAAGGATAGAGATTTTATTTTCTGAAGCTCAGGGAAACTTACTTTTTGGACGCCCCTTGTATGTATGTGTGTATGTATGTATGTATGTATGTGTGTGTGTGTATGTATATGTGTGTGTATGTATGTATATGCACACACACACACACACACATGGTATGTGTGTATCTGAGATGGCTGTTGGAACTGCGCAGCCCTGAGATCACCTCTCAGCACCTTCATCATACGTGGGACTCATCTAAAACCAAAGGACTTAATTTTCGCTCCCTTACTATATTCACACCGCTTATTTTTAGGCTTCTTTCACTATAGCACCGCTTCAGTACGAATATATCACTTCAACCGACTACAATGAATTTCGAGATTTCAATTTTAACTTCGCAACGCTTACATCGGTCATAAAATTGTATGAGATACTTCAAAGATCCATCTGAATAATTTCGACAAAACATACCTCATATGTTTGCCTTGATGGTGGGCGCCCAATTCATTTGCTGCTACATAAAATGTAAGACTAAGCCTATCGAACTATCAAATTAAGAAAGAGTCTTAAATAATTTTTCGTAGATAACGATGGAAAATAACCAATTTGACAGATATTACTAGTGTAAAATATTCTCTAAAGTAGCCTTTTCTTTTTTTGAGAAGTATTTATGAAGAATATATATATATATATATATATATATATATATATATATATATATATATATATATATATATACATATATATATATATATATATATATATATATATATATATATATATACAAAAGAAAATAGAAACCTTTGAAATACTATTTTAGATTGAATACAATTCGTCCTCTTCCGAAGGAAAAAGAGGCGGAAACTCCCTTAATTAAGGATTTTTTATGATGAAATAAAGAATTTAGGATTCTTGAGTTGGATACAAATAATGGAAATGTTTCAGCGACACATCTCCAAAGGCGAAACAGCTTCTCAAACACGTACGTAACACTACCGAAAAATGCTTATGAAATTCAGATGTTTGGACTGGGAAAGCGATCGAAGAGGGAAAAGAGAAATGATAAGAGGGAATTCAAAATTACAGTTGAAGGTGAAAATATCCGCGCTAACAAAAAAGCCGACAGATCGAGAAACAGGAAATTTATTATTATCGAATATAATGTCTAAATAAAGAAGTAAACTTGTAATTTTCCACACTACTTTATATAAACGACCGGTTTCGCTACCCGGAGTAGCATCTTCTGGTGAATTATGTAGAACTACTATAGAACTACTTAATTAAGTTGTTTTATTCTCCTCTTATCCTCCTCCAGAAGATGCTACTCCGGGTAGCGAAACCGGTCGTAAATAAAAAATAGTGTGGAAAATTACAAGTTTACTTCTTCATTACTCTAATGGCTTTCCACAAGGTAACGCCTGAACATCTAGATTTCACGAATATAATGTCATTCACGACGTCACACCCGCAGATATCGATTGGAGGAGTGAATGTACGTAGGCAGAAACTGCAAGGTAAAGGCACTTTTGCTTCTACTACCAAATGTTAATCGGTGTATCTTATGAGTTCGGTTTCATTTTGAAGACGTTCCCTGAATTCGGAAATTTATCTGAGCATATTTTTTGTATGAATAATATTCGCAAAATGGAAAAATGAGCATTAGCAATAAAGAGATTTTTTCACCGAGGGCTTCTCTAAATAAATCTTTCACAATACGTTGAGTCGCAAGATTTAATCCAATTCTTTTTGACGTTGCAAAAAGGAATCCAAACTGTTACGGGGTCGTAAATTATTCAATGGCCTAATCTTCCATTCAATAACTCCACGTAGCCTGAAAATAAATATAAAGTAACTGTTTTGATTTTTATGTTCAGCGTCTCTCTTGAGTTTTTAAATTCGAACTTACACGGGAAGAAAAAGAAAAATCTGAGTGACAGCTTGGCGACACGTTATCTCGGATTCGCGACGCGCGGGAGAATCTCTAAAGTCAATTGACTTTGTGCGGTTTCTTTAGGGTTAACACAAGGTAAATTTAACTTAAGTGGAAAAAGATCGACTGCAACAGCAATCGGCCTTCAACACGTTCGAGTTAATATCGTGATTTATGGAGAGAACTAAAATAAATTCTTTCCCGAACGAAATATATGCCATCAAGACATGGAATCATATGCCACGGCTAAGCGACCCCATTAATGTAGATATTTTCTAATATATCACGAAGTGGCATAATGAAGTCAAGGCCGAATCAATTGAACCCATCGTTTGCGTGAATATGTGTTTAATAAATACAGTGATGCAAGCAATAGTGAGATGGAGGACCTCTTAGTTTATGTATTCGAATAACTTTCCTAACTCTAATGTGGCAACGTCAGTGTACTTCTACATAATAACATATTTTCCTGTCGGTCCCAAAGAGACACGTATGCAACCAGAAATAGCGTCCTTGGGTTTATCCCTTTCCTATCGAAACCACATCGAATGCATGACTCGACGTGATTCACTCCCCCAATCACAAATCTCTTATTATTTCAATTGTAATAAAAGCTGACGTATTTAGCATCCGACTGATCTTAACAGTGCAATATTTGCTAAGCATGTACTATTACTAGATGTTTCCATGATTTGGAGTCACAACATAAACCTTCTAATATTCTTTTCTGAAATGTTGGTGCTTTACTGTTATAAATTTGGGATCCCGGTTGGCCAATGCGTTCGACTTCGGCGAAGGCGGTCCCGGGTTCGATTTCCATGTAGACCTTGGCGTAGGCGCAAGTGCTGAATGACCTCAGCTGTTGAAGCTCTTTTAAAATTACTACCTTTATAAATTTGGAGAGACTTAACGGATTTGTTTTACATTATCGCTTCAGTTAGAGTTGATCGCGTTTCGCAGAGTAAAGAACGAGAAATGTTGAGTCAATCTGCACAACAAGACTTACTAGACTAAAATAATATAATATGTCTCTGAACTAAAAATGAGAAGAGCAAAAAAAACACGAATAATCCATCCGAGGAATATGAATTCCCATCCCGATTTAATAACCTCTTATGGCCCTGTGCCACAAAGTAGAAACTAAAATAGTGGAATGGAAGCAATTTCCTAGCCTTTATTCAGAGACCTTACACTGTCAGCTGCATGACCTTGAAATAAATTCGAGAAAAAATCGCATTTTCTGCAGTCTCATAATAAATTGTGCCCTGGTATCATTTTGTTGGAGGGACACGACAGCACCCTAAAAAGGTGTTGAGGGAGAACGCAGTCGTTGGCGCAGGTTATGGCTCCAATTCATACAAGATCACGGGTAGGAGATATGTCGTCGCTTTATTCAAGAGGTACGACCTATTTGTCTGAAGAAATTCACGTATTTGAAATATTCCTGTTTGCTGCGACAAATAAAAGAAACAATGGAAAATACTCCACTAGTATTATTCCTGCGATTAATTTCGTCTTTCTTCGCGCGATTCAGAGGCAGTAATGCGGAGCGAATTTGCGCCAAGATAGTTTCATAGGTATCGCATTGGTCTCTACGGCCGAATAATGCCGTATTGAAAAAAATATTGCCATTTTTCTCAGAAAATTCCTTTCTCCGCAGCTCTGACAGGAGCTTTTCCAAGACTTTCGAGTTAGCTGATGAATCGATCCATTTATAATTAGACCGCGGTTAATTCGCAATTAAAAATACTTTATTTCCAATCCACAAGCAGAAAAACATTAAACTGGCGCATTTCCACAAAATACGAGAAATAACGCTATGTTCTTATTCCATCATCCTATACTCATTTGCATTTCTTCGAATGGCGACGAACAATTTTGAATGCCTTAAGTTCTTGCAGGTCTATAGTAATATGTAAAATGAATAATTATATATCATCAAAGAGCATATCAATCATGGCGTATGTATTTTCCGCAATAGACTGTCTGTCATTTGCTTGGAAGAATGATGCGGCACACGTATTATAGAACGATTTAATCGAGGGAGGGATATCGCCAAAGTCGACGAATACAGAAGAGATAGGAGAAACGTAATTTGACTGAGCAATATGCAAAATTTGTTTGAATGGTGCGACGCAAAGAGACAAGCAGCGGAGGCCTGCTTCAGGGGAAAAACTGTCCTTCGAGGAAAACTCTGCAGAGACCGATTTTACGTATAAGTAGGTCTTACAACGATACACGACCAGTGGGAAACTGAGGAACCTCCGTTTCGATTGAGGAAATATACTATCTATACTATATACTAAATATACTATCCGGATGTCCTTAGTGAAACGGCAGCTTTTGATTCCAAGAACGAGGAAAATTCCACTAAGATGAGAGCATTCGTAAATAAAATCGTTAGGTTCCGCTAATTTATGATGGCCTTAAGTGATGAAGTGATGTCAAATCGGAAATCGGAGCTAGAATTTCGAGTCTATATTTGATGTGTAAATAAATGGAATGGGCTTATTACGCTCCAAAAGGCGGCCAAGCTGTAAAATGTGAAGCAGATTGAAGAAAGAAATGTTAACGGAATAACTAGAGGCGATAAAAGCCTAAAAGAATTTTTAGAGGATCGTTGTTTATAAAATACGAACCCTTCGAAGTCGACGGATTGATACTTAGATAAATGAATGTTTATTAATAGAGGAAACTGTTGCTCGAAGGATGCGATTTAATTGACGAAGGAAATTTTTCGATGGAGGTGAAAACAAGCGCCGATCTATAAAGAATTAATGACGGGGAAAATATGTGTGGCAATAAGAAAACGCGACGCGAAAAAGGAAGGAGGCTATTCTCGGAAGTAAGAAATTTCCAAGTGGGACATTTATTTACAGCTGTAGAATTTGGCGTCTCGTTTGATTCTCGCTCATTTATGCGAGATCAACAAATGGATGACGAATTGCGACGCTTTTGAGGTCGACCTCTCCACAAGTACTATATATGCAAAACTCGAAGCCGTTCCAAAAAATACTCTAGACATCCCCAGCCCATTTCGCGAGTTCCACGAAAGGAATTCAACGTGTCGAGTCGACTTTAGTAGCTCGCCGAAGCTTATTGCTTCATATGTTAACCTCCATGGTAGTATTAGTATTTTAAAATAAAAAAATGTAACCAGCTAAGGTCATTTCGCACATTTGAGGCTTTCCCCGTGAATCGAACCCGGGACCGCTTTCGCTTAAAGATGAATGCCTACTTCATCTACATCTACCCTTGGCCATCTGGAAAGCCCACCTTAGGGTAAAGCACGAAAGAATTAGTTTTAATAAGGGTTGAAAAATCTGAGTGATGACGGTAATGTCGAAAAAAGGGAAAATTTGAGAATATTATCGACTGTAATAAACCTACAGGAATGATCAGATTGACAGTGATCTCAGATAAATCAGCGAATGCTTCAGAGAATAATCACCGTAGAAAAATGATGATATCTTAGAGAAGACAGTAAGATATTCATTCTCCCCTATTTTCAGGTCTCTTTAAGTAACTGAAATCGCGATAAATGGCATCGGTAGAGAAACATGGAATCGAAAACAAGAGCACATACGTATATGTTTTGGAACGCCGCGGCATGAGCATTTATTTTTCCCGATCGCGTAGTTACGGACGCCGTTTCGTAACACAGTAAGAGTTTCTTATCTGTCGGGGTTATCGACTCCAAGACATCGCTAATAAAACACGATTCGAAAGCAAACGCATCCGCGAGAAGAAGCTATAAAAGCATCGAGAATTTAGGAATTTCGCCTCGTGATAAATGTATGTCCAATGAAATTAATCGCAACTTTCGGCATATTTTATAAAAATCCAGTTAGGAATCATATACTATATGCATAATTTGTGTTTAAATGATCCCAGATTCAATTTATAAAGGCGTAAAATTAAAGCCGAAGTGGATCGTATTTAAGGACCGCAAAGCCACGGCGTAGACTGAGGAAGAGATATACGAATTCCGATAGAAAAATCCAGCGATATGGACAGAAAAACTTATCCGGCAATTCAATTTGACAAGAGTTCAATTTTATGATGTTTTAGGAGTAAAAGAACGATATAATTGGTCAATATAGATCAGTAGTTCTGTAATTTAGAAAGAAAAGCACGAACCTAGGCAGACGGGAAAATACAAGACAGGACCGAACGCTATTTCTTACTTCCGTTTATCTTTGGAATTCACAGAAAATTTCAAAAGAAAATTTTCACTATGACGCGCTAAAGCGAAAAGTGACAACGTAAAATATCGGGAGTGACGACACAAGCTGTGAATTAATTTATTTTTCAATTTACGGCCAAACAGGGCGAGCGCAAGTGAAAGAAGGAAAGCTCCTCGAATCGTTAAAAAATATAGGAGCAAGATTGATTGATTGACCATTTACTAGGCGAGGTTAGGCCCGTGTTGGCCTCTCTTCCACCTAGCCTCGTGTGAAATTAACATGTACAGATGATAATTAAATATAATAGGAGAAAGAGTAGGGTGTGGGAAAAAATCTCAGCAACTGAAGGTCGTGAAAGAAAAAAAAACCCACGTTGCGGGAAAACACCCACAAGAAGAGGGGTGAAAAATTCCCGCGAAAACGATCTACACAGAACTTTTATAGATTAAAAAACTATCAATAGGAATATAAATAATAAAAATGAATTACATTAAATATTATTACAGTTAGTCATTAAGTAATTAATAGTTAGAATTTAAAATTAACGAAAACTAAGAGTATTACATTTGAATATAAAGGCGAGAAAGAGTGTGCAGTGAATAGTCGGACGTAATCCCCAAAGAGGAAAGAACCAAAGCGAAGGTGGCTAATTACAGTGGCTTGGCGAGAAGTGAAAGTAGGGGCGGGACCGGCGTAAAATGACCAATGATTCGTCAGCATTCATCGACCAGAAAATCTGCCTCCGGTCGGAAAAAGTAAATCAAGTACAGAATGAAGAATTGTTCCTAACGATTACTTAAATTATAAAGGAAGAACAGCACATATATAAAATGACCGAATCACCAAAAAGACATTTCAACCAATTATAAATTACAATTCAACAAAATTTCTTCCAAAGATTTTCATCCTAATTAAGGGAGCTTCTTGATTACGCTCATTGATCATTAGCGGAATGTACAAGTCTACGCTACTTTAATTGCAAAAGCCACGCTCAACAGATTTAACCGAGTCATTCATCTACTTTTATTCTTTTATATAATTTCATTTTTAACACATGGGAATGAAAGTATGTGTTAGTGCATGGCCTTACGTTCGTGAGTATGAAATGGATTCGTCATCTTTTATTACCAAGTACAGTGCTGGCCAAAATTAGCGCAGCACTTCACAGCCACCTAGAACGGCCACCGAATGTACTATTTGCACGAACTTTGAATGGCGGTCAGAAAAGGTTATGTGAAAAGGGCTTCGTTTAAAACGAGCCATGGGAAGATATTCGGTGTAGTACATTCGGTGGCCGCTCTGGATCGCTATGAAATGCTGCGCTAATTTTGGCCAGCACTTTACATAAAATAATGCCTTCAGAGAAGGACTGCTAGTAACTCCTTCAACTCGAATCGTGTGAGAAGATGCAATTTTTAAAATCATCTAACAGTTGCACTGAACATAATAGTTGTATAACTGTCTTTCTGTTAAAAATCAGTTAAACGGGCAAAATATTGCCTTGCATTTCACAAAATTAAAATTAAATTATAATTATTTTCTTACTGCTTTAGGGTAGTTTCTTTACCCTGCATTACAACATAATCTGCGTAAGTCTCCAATGAGGTTTTGCCTCAGTAATGATAACGAAGAATCTTTGCCGACGGATAACTAAGCTAGCAAAATCAACGCAGAATTTAAAATTTGTGGAAAGAATAGCATTTATCGAAGAATGTGCTACAATAGAGAAGAGTTTCTTTCTTCTCCGTTCGATTAAAATACGTGTCATCAGTTCCTCTCTTTCCTGGAATATTTCATGAGTCGCTTTGGCTTCTTTTCCTTCAAAATAAGAGATATTTTGGAGACAACACTCGCTTCCCGAATGCTTGAAAGAAAGACATAACACAAGACTTACAAATACAAGGCAATTTTAATCAGGTGATGAAAAACAAGTTCAATGCCGTGATTGCATCATTTAATCAGTTTTATTACATAAATTTGAGTAATGTCAGTCTCCTATTGCAAATAACCCCGTGTTTATTAATTAATTTAAGATTAATTTAAGAACGAAAAGTAAACCACATTGTGAAACGTTTACTAAACCTCGAGAAGAATACAAGGTACAGGTTTCATAGTCACAGTTAGATGATGGAGGTTTATGCATTAACCTGATTCTGTATTGTTTAAGAACGATGAATAGGTAACGAGTGAATAAAAACCAAAAAAATAATGAGTTTGCGGGTGAAACAGCAAAGAAAATAACTGAGGTGAAACCTAGAAAATAACCACTAACAAGGGAAATATAACATAAACGGCAAAGAGCGCATTTACTGGGTTTTGAGGTAAAGTTCTTTGGCTAACGTTGATAACAACTCTAGTACTGATCAAGTCAAGAAAGAACCTTTATATCTGGTGTTTTTCGTATCATCGGTACTATAACGAAAAAGATTTCGTGCAACCAAATGTTAGGTTCAATAAATCTACAACAACAAAGCTATTTCCATTGATTAGTTACGAAAGATAATAGAAGAGGAGACTAGAAGAAAGGATCCGTTTTTTTCCGCAATATTTTTGTCAAGACAAAAATATACAAGAACTGTTTCACAGCAACGATGAACATCAGTTAAAGAAAGGGATTAATATCGATAAGAATCATCTTTGGAGGGCTATCAGATTACGCTGTACCAAACTCCTGTTAAGGTGAAGATATTAATGTTCGATTAACTTGATTTAGGACATTGTTCACAACCGTTAAGAATACCGCGATCACCAAACCTTTGACTCGCGGTTTGTTTTGAATTCGCGTACTAATTTTCCCACTAAAGCAATCCCCGATTTAAAAAAATTCCGATCAGTCAGCGATGAAAGTGAACGTGTCGCAGACGCTCACAAAAGAAGTAGGCCGCGAAAAAACGGGTTCCTCGCGTCTGGTAGACAAGCGATTCCGGGTGCTGCTGTAGGGTGATTTCGAATAATACCGAGCCGAGAGATGGTTACAGAAAAAGCGAGTGATAAAGAAGGCTGCTTACCCTTAAATCATCATCTTGGTTTAGCACGTGGAAAACAGGCGACAGATTGTGATTTAGTGATAAAGGTGCAAAGAAAGTAGAAGTAATTTTCCTCAATCGATAACACACGAATCTGTTGTGGTTGATGAAAAATGTTCAGCTTTACGGGAATAACAGGTTGTGCTTTTATCATTAAAAACACGAAATGAGAAGGAAGACTACTAAAAGTAAGGATAAATAGAAACAAAGATGATTTAATGGGAAAATTTAAGTTTTTCAAAAAATTTAAATATCTGCATTAGGAGTGTGAGATATCCACGTTGGCTTAATCGAAATATTTCGCAAAAAAAGGAAATTCATAATTCGAAAGAAACAGAGCTTCCTGGTCGTGGATAGAAAACACATCAAATATGGTTATCTTATAATTACAAAGAATTTGCAAGGCAAGCTTTACGAGGTATAAATTTTCAACCAATTCAGTAAAAGGAGCTGAAGAGATTAAAGACATTTCTTTTTCAAATCCTCTCGAGTAAAAACGGGATAACAGAGTTCAACCCGAAAGCAAATGAAAATGTGGCGATAATATTTATGAGCGTCCAAAATTTCTAACTGGTGTTTTTGGAAAATCATCGAAAATATCACCCTTCTCCATGTAAACATCTGGAACTCCGTTCAGAGGCGATTCTCCAACAGTTTTGCAAACAGTATTGTGAAATTTGCCTCAAAGAGAGATGGATAAAGAAATTACGCCAGGATGACATCCTTAGTAAGAGTAATCTTATCTTGGGAACTCGGTTCTTTTCCGATGTGTTGGAGAGAGGCGGTAGCTTATAGAGCTAAAAATTGGTTGATCAGATTAATTTACCCAAAACTTCATAATGATAGGTGATATTTTACAAAGAGAACTATGGGATCAGATCCGACAAAGGAGGACACTGACAGAGTACATTAATATCATAACTAATATTCCTTCTCGTGAGCTGTCGAAACTTAATATCCAAAATGAGCCCTAACAATATCGAGTGCCGATGAGATGATTATTACCAGTCTATTAGTAGAATAATTCATTGCCAAGGTCATTCATCTATTTGTAGAGAAGGGGACTCCACCCAAAATACACGCCACATTCTGTCTCGGACTTGTGCGCTGGCGTGAAAGAAAAAGTGGCTGACGTGAAATCGATCCATGGCACACTTCGTAACGCTGAGCACCAGTTTCCTTTAAGTCAAATCTCCATGAAACCCTTTAAAATATCGAGGGATCGAATTAATGCTTCTGAATAAGCGGAGTGTGGTCAGAGACTTGGGGAGGAAAGCTATCTTTCACGCAATACGTGGAAGCGACTCTTTAAAGAAACTTTTGTGGGTGACTTTTCTCTCCTCGATGAGAATCTTATTAGAAGCCGAATAATAACATATGCCACGTCACCATTTGAGGCAAGAGAGCGGACGGACGATTAACAAAAATGGGCCAAATGAGATTTATTCAACATTTATCAGCCTAACAAAAAATCAAAGGGATTTATAGTAAGAAGATCTACCAACGAATTTAAGATGATCTTCTATTTCATGTCTTATGGAGAGACGCAGCAGTACAATGATCGAAGGAAGAACAAGCTATGTTACTCGGTAAATCATTAAAGTTGCAGATAAACCGCTGAAATCATTGAGAAATTTCTTAATACAAATTTCTGACCAATTTCCGCCAAATCGGAGAATTTCCTTTAATAATGTGAGAATTCACATACTATAGCAGAAAGAACCCCCTCTAATCCACAATGAATGAATAAAATTAAATAAACAACAGTCTTTTGCCCGATACAACGCATTCTAAGCTAATGAATCATTTGAATTACGCCCAAAAATTCGTGATATTCCGGTAACGCTATTACTGGGACGAAAAACGTATAAAAGTTGAATAATCATACTGAAAGGAACGAATAAACACATAAAAATAAGTACGCTCACGAGCGAGGTAATAAAATACGGACGTGACTAAACTGAGGCTCATTTTGGCTAACTCATTCTATATTTCCGCAGAAACATCTATTAATGCTAGAAAAGTCGCGGAACAATGCCAACAGCTGCTTCTCACAATCCAGTGTCACATCCCTCCTCCAACAGGAGTGTATCTGGAACATAAAACACTGGAATAATAATCAAATCCTGGGGTGTCCAATATGAAATCTATCCAAATAAACATTTAGCTCTGGTTCTGCATTGTGGTTTAGAGGATAGGAGAAAGTGAGGGGGAAATAGGAGAGAAAGTGAAGCGAGAGACTAGCTATTTTCGAACTATTTATTTCTTGGCGCGGGCCCAAATGCGATTATGGGCCTCGTGAGGATTTTTGCCTCGGCGAAATCTTCAATAGGTTATGTAAAAATACCCCGAACAGCAGCCGGTCCCATATGAGTGCAGATTTGTTTCCTTCCCTTCGAAATAGTGACGCATCTAAGCGTAGAGCTCTAATTTTTCGCGACCTATCTAATGTAATTACGTCGAATTTCCTTACGGACGACTATCTTTGACAGCATTATTTCACAAATAAAACCAACAACGCTATGCCGATAAAAATTGCTCTGGTCAAAGAATGACAATATAACTAAGTACGGATCGGTAGAAAGTAAGGCGCCAAATGAAAACGATTGTCCTAATAAATTTACGCTCACAGGACTCCTTCAGTTTCGCGCGATGTATTACAAATCTTAAAATATTGCTTCAAAACGACCTATAATTCGCCCAACAACGTGGAATACCATAATTAACGCATAAGTTAAACATTAGTATTGAGTTAGTATAGAAATGACAAACATAGAGCAATAATAAATGTTCATTACATTTACAGTCTAACATTTCTAAATTAATTAATTGATGAATGTCCGCCGCTTCACATTAGAAAAAGAAAGGAGAATTTCAGAAGACTGAAGAATGAATATATTGCTGAAACTTCACATCTGATTGTAGGGGCAGAAAAAATATACACATAAGGAGCAATATGGGACTCATTTCCCTCGTCATATCTTTCTAAAACGAGAAAAAAATTACACCCAAATCTTTTCGTATTCGTCTTATTACAACGACGCAACTAACAATCACGTGATATTTAATTAGCAAATTAATTTTCCTGATAATCTAGCACATAATGGCCACCCTTAGCGCGGTGCCTAAGACACTAAACAAACAACTTCTTGAAATGTGTTCATGAAACAAATTGTATGGCTAATCTGTTGGAGTCCTCTAAATGGAGGTCCTCGCCTCGGGAACGGACGTCGCAACGGAAGAAGTCCACCACGTGACCTAATGTTGCAATTGTACGGAAGCAAAAGAGCGGTTTGGAAAGCGAGGAAATAAAGATCCAATATAATTTGGATGTATCTGCAATTAAATAAATGCCTTTATCACGGCCATTTTAATGTATGCGGATTTATATCTCACTTCAAATCAGTATTTTAGGATTGCCTTATTTAGGAACAATATTGTATACCATGTTGTAATGACGGCATATTTAGTTTTAAAAAAAGTGACCGGCTGCGGACTAAATCAAATATAAACTTTCAAGACTTCTGAAAATCCAAATAAACCCATTTTCCTGAAACATCTATTAGTTACTTTGTTAAACTATTTTAGTAATAGAGTCGAAATCATAGAAAACAACATATCGACGCAATCCGGAGATATTTAAATTAAGTATTCCAATACCCTGCAGACAATACATCCTCAATGAAGTCAAGCAAGGGAATTGATAGAATCATATACTGCTACGTGATTTAATCAACGGCTCGTGAAATGATTCTTTAAAGCAGACACAGAAGTTAATAAAGGAACCCAATGTAAGATATGACTATGCTATGCTATGTTACATGTTCACAAGTTTAGCGGTTTTGATAATATATGCCGCTCTTTCTATGTCAATTCTTCGCGTGTAATGCATGAAAAAAAATCCGTCAAATCAGAGTTCGGGGAAAAGCAACCCTCGGAAGCATTTGCTTTCAGGTCACTATCTATTTACCGCTACTTCAAAATTTGCAATTTGAATTTTTCGGTTGAATCGATACGGCGCCCAAGATAACGAGACATTGCTGACATTTTGCCGTTAAATTCCCTAATAAAACAGTGGCGAAAATATAAGAGATCTGGAGGGAGGGGATTCGCAGTGCTGCCTGAAAACACTTTAATGGTCGCAGAAATGTGAATGAGGAGTGAAAACGGAATGGAAATGTAGAAGGAGTCGATCGAAATAAGTGCTTCGAAGGCTACCTGAAGATTTTCTCACATTTAGCAGAATATTCTTTCTTTCCAACGGATGTCACAAATGATTTCCAAAGATTAGAACGAAAATTGCGGCGTAATTGTTTCTGGTGTCCATAACTTCATAAAATTCCATTATTCTCCAAGATCTATTAAATAAATAAAAAACTTAGGAATTATCTACTGCCTATTAGTAACTATTATTAAATATGATCAGGAATAGGCAGATTCGTAATATGGAAAAATCCGGAATAGAAAATTTTAGCTTTAAATTGGAAAAGAAGAGGTATTCATGAACTGAATGTAAATAAAAACCGACAATTAACAAATATTGAAAAACATACAATAACGCTAAGAAAAATACGAGACGGGCAAGGAAAAACACAAATTTTTATTCATATGACTCACAAGATAAAAATCGCAGATTAACATTTGATTTTGAGATGATGTAAAAGTACACAAAAGTCTTCGATATCGCGCGAGAAACAATGCAATTAAAAACTCCGTCGAAACGACAGAGAAAGCGCAAGTAGGAGAGGGAAAAGCACAGATAACAAACGCACCTGAACAACGGAAGAGGAAACATAATTCACGACATTATGCAATAATAACGACAGGTGCAAACAAGGCAGTGGATGGAGTGGCGTTGGGAACGAAAAATGCTTAAAAAAGCCAATTCTCACAAAACGGATGAATTGTTTGGAGGGCGTGGTCTATTGGCGTGCACAGGATTCGAACCGCTATATTTGCGGAAATGAGAAATCATACCAGGATTGGTCTGCAAGTAAAAATATAATTTCCCTTTCAACTGATCATACTGAACAGTATATATATATATAATACTGTTTCTAAGATAAATCAATCTTCTTTCTTAAGTAACGAAATGGCGCCATTCAATTGTTCTCAAACAAGTGAATGAATTTAAAGCGCAACGCGATGTGACTGAGAAAATAGAAATACAATCTCCGTTTTCAAATAGATAATGAGAGTAGAAGACAACGTCGAAAGTGAGCTAACAGCAACTTATCGCAGATTTTGAAATCAAAGAGTAACACTGGCATAACAGCAAAATTGCGATAATGATCCGATGAATCCTAAGTCACCATGCAGGTGATAGGAACTTTTTTTAATCGACGATAACTAAAAGACTGGCTTAAAATTTGGCACATCAATGTGGATGCACGCCATCGCTCTCTTTTGTCGCTTTATTTCTGCGACAACACAGAAGGGAATGAAAAATTTAATGAAGAAAAGTAAGCCTAATGAAAGTAACTATGAAGCGGTTCAAGAAGAGCACGTGAATGAAGCAAGTTCCGTTTCCTGGATTTTAATTATACGTTCAGAATATTTAAAAAACTAACAAAGGGTACCTCCTTCAATAACCAAAAGAAAAAAATTCACATAATTCAAATAAAAAAGTTCAAATGTTCCAGCTAGCATTCTTCTTTCTATTTCCTCACAAGGTTACTTTCATAATTTCTTTATATTGGCCGTTCTGTTGAGGAAGATCAGAGAAATAGATACTAGAACCAAACGATTCTAGAATTAAATTTTTCTGAGAACGATACGCGAAAGTAATCGATTAGGAAAGTTATGGTTCATGCACCCCCTGCCACACGTCAAAAGGCGGCTTAAAGGGTACATATGAAGGCATACTTTTTAAGATGAGGGCAAAATATTCTCTCGATTGTTTTCAAACATTGAAGGCGCTTGATAAAGCAATCAGCAAATGAATTTTTGTCCTTCGAAAATCCAATTCAACCAAATAAGAGGCAAATTGAAGGAGACTCAACAGGGTAATTTTAATTTTGGATTTAAGGAACGAAATATTTGTTAGGCCGGGTATTCGCGAGAGACCAACTCGCGAATCTGGCTTAAGAAGGGGTACATTTGCATGGGATGCCGCGTTGAAGATTTGCAATACGATGCCTCAAGATAAAAACAACCTTGTTCACGACTTTTCCAAAGCTATCTGAAACTCATCTTCGGCCTGCAGCAGAGGACACGTAACTAGGTGGATCAACAAAATCTTGCCTCTGAGACAATCCAAAAGAAACTACTACTGACCGAAATTCTTTTCACTACAATACACATGTAAGGATTCGTTTCGAAAGAACTCGAATATTAAGGCGAGGCAGTTAAAGAGCGAAATAATTGGAAGATGAGGACGTCAGAGATAACCCTACGGTCAGCGTTATCTCGGTGACGAACTCAACTCCACTAAAGGATTACGAAACAGAGGATCTAAGATTTTGAGACCGAAATGCCTTCGGACGCACGCTTTATAACGTCTTATCGCTTTCAATAGATTGCATCTTAAAAAAATAATCAATGCTTCGAAATGACAGGCCGTTGGTGTAGCACGAAGTTCGGTGGAAAAGAAAACGATGTAAATATGAGAGGACGGTCTATTTAGTGATCGCTACTAGAATACACTCTGTGAACAATCAAAACCGCGCTATAGTAAATATAAATACTAAATAGAAAAGATGGAAATCTTAAAAAGAATAAAATATTGCCGAGGAAGAGACTTGAAGCGACCAATTACAAAGAGATGGGAGGAATTAATTATTCTTCCCCTTCTTACAAGTGCAGGCAGCAGAAAGAAACTTTCTACCGTTCGAGACCAAAATAACCAATTAACCCCCTAATAGGTCCTTATGAGCAACATTTTGCCCAGAAAATGAAATTAAAATGACCTCGTAATCGTAAATGTGGAGTAGTTACTGCCTTAAGCACTGACATGAATGACTCACTTATATTTTTGATTGTAGAGCACGTCTAACATAAACACAAAATCACATATCTGATCGAGTTGGCACGGGTTCGAGGCCAGAAAATCCCAAAGTCATGGTTATGGCCACAAGAATGCATTGTACCAATGAAAATTATCTTCAGAAGCTCTTCCAGGCAAATCGAAGAATCATAACCGAACTTAGAGTTAACATTAAGGATCGACGCCAGACCGCAACGAATCTTTACAAATATTATAGCGTTATTTAAATTTGTTTTATGCTTTTCCGATAAGGATACACGGCCATCACCCGAATGAGGTTAATTTAGTAGGGTAAACAGCTTTTAAGATACCCCAAATGGTACAGAGTTCGACGTAATAGTTACATTTCCATTTGAAATATAGGATAGATAGCCTCCTCAGCTATTGCCAAAGGATATACCTTTTCGGAAAGGGGATAAAAATAAACGCTAAAATATATTTCTTATGATAAGTTTTCGTCTGGCGTTGTTAGTAGAATCATGCTTTCGGTGGAGAGTCGACGAAACTGCCACAGTTAAAGCAACTCTAAACCATAAAAATAGTTATGCGGAGATTTGCTTCATCGAGGAAGACGCAAGGAAAACAATTCAGTCGATAACTTAGTAAATGCCAGAGGAAAAGAGGGCCGCTGAAATACCAAACAACGAAACTAAAAGCACTTCATAATAAATGAGAATCGATGGGGATAAAATGTAGACGCCTCATGCCCACATGCATTCTGAGGTAGAAAGCTCGACTGAGATGAGAAGCCGTGTCACTCTAATAAACGTTTCCAAAAATTCAGATGGGATACTGTCCTGTATGCGAAAGGATAGAATCGATTTTCAAAGACTAACTTAACAGATAAGCGAAAAAATACATTTCTTCGAGATATCGATCATAAATAAATTTTCCTCTTCAGACGAATTATGAGGAATCTCGTTTCAGCGGCACTCGGTGAGCACACGATTAGTGAATGAAATCTAGTGCTTGCTATCCAATATTTCCGATTCGTTGCAACGCTATCATCCTTCGCAACGGAACACAGCCTTGACGTGGATCCAAAAGTTCAATCCGTTGCGATGGCTCTGCCAATTTCACACCAGTAAACACGAGACTCCCAAACAAGGCCGCCAAACTTCTCCAACACACGGACGTCCAGCGAAGGAAAAAAATACGTTTCTCGCGTTCAATTCCGTGAGGTCATCCACGACAACTTTTACAGCTGAGATAAATCATTCGATTAGCTGCCACTGGTTCAATCTCAAAAAGAAGGCCGTGGTTCTCAAACCCCGAGACATTTTCGTACGTGAGACACAAAATCCCATTGCTGCTTTCCGATATAAAAATTAAGCGCTTTTGAAGATTTGCGAGAAGTTTTCCTTTTTGCGATTCACGGAGTTCAAATAAAAAGACTTAAGGTCAAAGGTGAATGTACAAAAGTCGCCCTTTCATGTTAGCTACGCTCGGCCAATCGATCCGAAAAATTGCAATAGAATTTGCGAGTATATTTGGAAAAGACGCCTATCATGATGCCAACGGCGGACGCACTTCCTGCCGCAAAAATATTTTCTTCAACAAATCTCCACTTTTTGGAATGAAGCTATTTGGTGACAAGATTACCTCGGGAAATCGATCATCTGAGGAAGAAGAGATGAAATTTACACAATGCTTTAAAAATCCTTGCGTTACTTCGGACTTATAAAAGGTTGAAATTCTTTTGGAAGACTCTGAATGCAGCTGAAACAGAATTCGCGATAGTCGTGAAATCAATGTTTTTTTTTTAAGTTTAGCGAAATCATTGGCAATTCTTGCAACATTCCATGACAAGGGGAAAAAATATATCGCAGAAGATAGAGTAAACGAAGCGATTAAACGCACACGATGGTAGCAAAGACTCGATGGTAATATCTGAATTAATACTAATAACCAGTGCTGAAAAACGTAACATAACGAAAAAAAGATCCGAGTCAACGAAAATTGCTATGGAAAAAAATTAAACGGCCAAAACGAAAACCATAACGATAAGCCTAAATATACATAATTTCGTTCATTGATCGTTTTCTATGCCTTCCTTTAGCCGACGAAATTATCATATACGGAATCATTATACTCGATGATATATTTCTTTGTTTATAAAATCTCGATTCCACAGCTGAATGTCGCAAGAAAGAACGTGGTCCAAGATCAAATTCGAGGTGCTTATGAAGCAGTGTGACGATTAAAAAGTGAAATCCCGGTAATTTTCTTGGGGTTCACTCAAAAGACAACACGGAAACCATTGTAACAGCGATAAGATACAAGAATTCAGACGTAAATATAACCGAATTGCGAAGAAAGGCGTCCTTTTATACTCGTATGGCTAAAGGAGAAATCCCCGCGCATCAGCTGATTCGGACGGCGGCAACTTAATATCGAAAATACAGCGCCATTGTGCGTGTTTTTAAGAGGTCTCAAAGCGGCCTGCGGAATCGTTATTGCTAAGGATGTACACCATCATCCATCGTGTATATTCGACAAAAAACTGCCTAAAAACGAAAGAATAATTTTAGATCTCAGAACAACGCAGAGATAAGTACAGAATATGTGCCTATCCAATTTGCCTTCCGCAGTATAATAGCCAATTGTACGTCCTCAATTTGATTGTCAATAAGAAGATTTACGCGTCGATTTGATATCGAAAAAGAGGAAGCCAGGGAAAGGCGCCCAAAAACATTCAAAGTCTTTACTTGACGTAGCCGATCGAAACAGTTATCGACATTCCGGAAAGATCGATCCTTCGCGACGACAACTTGCTGTTATGCTTGCTTGATTTCTGCGTGCAATATACGCGATTAGAACTGTTTGAAAGAGAAACTTTCGTGAGAGAATAACTCGTAGAATCCGTGTGCGTAAAACCAGATGTGGGAAATGGTCACGTCTTCCAGCACTTAATAAGAGCTTAAGAGAGTTAAATCTAACAACAGAATGATTCGGAATAAATCTTTACGTAGAAAAAATAGAGTAGATCTCCTGCCTGAACACAATATAATTGCGGATCGGTGGGAAATGAGGAAACAATTTCACTTTTTATCGTAAATTAAGACTAAAGGGCGATATGTGAGCGACCAAAGAGACGTCATTTCTAACGGATAAAACTATTCCAACGACACCGCTCAGAAGCTCGCACGAAACCAATCCAGAAACTACCTAATTTTCCATTCTGAAACCTCGTAGAATGTACGTACGTAGGGTGTGCAGACCTTGAGCCACTGTCCTCCACCTTCGCAAATCCGCAGCAAGCCCTGAAAATGGGGGTCAGTCAGGCAGTGGCAGTGGGATCGAACGAAAGGGAAAGGGCGGACGGGGTATTGATCCGGAGGTGAGGCCACGGCCTTCCCGCCCACCCCAACAAACACAGGGAAAAACCGGAACGTGGCACTCGGTTATTCACATATCACAGGCGAACCGGTTGTTTAGGCTGCACTTGCTGTTGGCGTGGATCCGCAGAGGACGTGCTTCTCTTGGCCAGCAAAGCAGCCGAATGAGAGTGAGAGTGGCGTGAAAGGGAGGAAAGAGGGGAGCGTTAGGAGCTACCAACGCAACAGATTTCCCCCTCTGCGGACAAGCCGCAGACTTTTATTAACCGAAAATTTACGTTATAATAAATTCGGGAATGTTAAAATAATAGTTATAGCATTCGGAAGTTGTTCCTTTTCTACTATTAACTATGCTCGACGTACGTATTTCCATAAATTTGTATAGGATGAGCTTACATTTTGAACAAGCATCTCATCCAAGGCACACTAGGCCTATTTTACACTACAGAGGAAGAAAAATCGTTTGGCAAATCTTTTACGATATATATATATATATATATATATATATATATATATATATATATATATATATATATATATATTGAGAAGATTAGAACGGCTTTCATTAGCGAAAATAAAAGAAAGTACATTAACAATGATATTTCATATTAGTTATGCATGACGACAATTATATGACCTTGTTGGATTCATATCCTGCGTGTTCGCGGTCCGCTTTATTTCTTTTGATTTCATTTAAATCCAAACAATATCCAACTGCGCTTTATTATCCTTCAGTTGGGCGATACCCACAATCAGAATTTCAAGTTTAATTTCTTTTATATATTAAAATCCAAAGAACTCTACTAAGTAATTCGCTCATGAGAAACAAATCACTATATTTCAAATGAAGGGCTTCCGTGTGGACAGCGCGTTCGACTTCTTTGAAAGCGGATCCGGGTTCGATTCCCGATGGGAGTCCACGTGCGAAATGACCTCAACTGTCGAATCCACAAAATTTCCACAATGCCAATATTAAAAGGAAAATTTGAGGATATCAAATCTCGGATAAGAACTGGCCAGTTAATGCGAAAGTGAATCCACCTCTGTGAATATATTTACGTTATTGAAAAAAAATAATAGGCGATTTTTTCCTATTTTTTTACGGGACACACAAATCGTCATTCTAATCTCGTTCCCTAATCTTATCTTTCAAATTTACTTTTAGATATCAAACTCGTTCACGAATTTTGAGGAAAACCCTCTCTGCCGACAAAAAGCGCTGCCACAAATGATCGAGTTGTTATTCATAACATTTATGCGAGTAACCGTTGTGGAAATACGTTGGACTGAAATTAGACACAGAAAAGAAATTTTCATTAGGGAAACTGAGTTTATTTAGAGCAATGTTATTCTAAGCAAAATTCTAAACAAAAGAACAAAATAATTCGCCAAGATAAGCGTGATCATTAATCCCGACCATATGATTCCCGTATTTTGTTTACTCCATATGAATCGATACTTAAGATACGGTAAACACAGCATACCAATGATAGGAATGGATGAAATTCAAGGCATACTTGAGGAGGAACGGTTGGCAAGGGAAGAGAGATTGTGCGTCGCTGCTTGGACCTCCTTCAAATATTCCATAAAACCAAGAAATAATCGGTAGAAATATCCTCCTCGAGTCGCTGAGCTGATTAACTATGAAACAAGAGATACTTTTCAAATGCGTGTATTTTCACGTAACATCGTGATTTGAAGTTTAATGCACTTGAAAAATTATCTCATCTTTAGGAAGAACTCAAGGCCGAAAAAAATTATTTTAACCGGATAACTGTTCATCTAAATTACTTTTCCTACGAAAGTTCGAGATAAAATTTCTCGAACCTTCCATCAGGGATGTAACCTCTCCTTACGTTTTCATTTCCGATAAGTGAGGACCTACATTTTGGTTTCCCACCTCTGTTTCTTTCGACTATACTTCATCCCCACTTTCAATGGAGAGTTAATTTAAACACAATACACAAAAGCATCCCTCAAATAAACCTCCACACAATAATTGAAATGATCGATGGATTAATTGCATAGAAGCTCAGTATTAATTAATAAATAATAATTGTAATTACAATTAATCTTTCAGCCCCGAAAGTATACAGAAAAAGCCAATTTATTAATTTCCGCGTTATTGGCTTCCTTCGTCTTCGCCATTTTTTCACCACAAATAAATGAATCTCAGATTTACGACAGGTTTCAAACTTCGTAGCGAGATAGCGCAATTTTTTATTTTTAGAGATAAAGGGACGATTTTCCATAGGGCAGTTACTATAATAAAGTCGATGGTTTAGCTAACTGATGGAGAGACAATTCGCTGCGTATTTTCCCACTCAATGAACTTTCATTCGTTTCGCTTTTTCTACGGATGTGTTTCCTTGATGATTCACCGTTCCTTGCCACCATTATCCACCCTCTTTCCAACAAAATCAAATTACATTTTCAAAGTCACTTTCCTACCGCACATTTCCTTAATGTCTCTAATGTGTTGCATACGCATATCGTCTCATTAGAATTTTTCTTACGCAACATTTAGTGATTACGCATGAAACCATGTACGATGATTCTCTAAAATTAATTTAATGAAGTACACTAAAAAAAAGAGCGTTTTCCTCCATGGGTGTCAATCGAGCCACATCGAATTCCACGAATAGGCTATCCTGTAGCAAAATTACAGCTATCTCAGGAGCAGGAGTAAAATTTCTTGCGATATCCTAACTTCCTTCAGACAAAACAATCGCAAAAAACTGTTTGTTATACTCAACAGAATTACTATAATAAGAAGATGCTCAAGAGGATTCCGGCATAGCATTATATAAGAAAGCCAATAAAGACGGCCAATAATTCCACTGCTATCAAGGCGTTGTCTCATTTTAATTACAACATGTCTGTAATTGGGAGTAATCTAGAGTTACATGTGAATCATTAGGAGTTAACGGATTATTCACTACTCATGGAAAAGGTGAACGTTATGGCATTTCCTTAACGCTCTTTATGCACGTCATCTTCGATTATAAATGATTATTAAAATAATCTTTCATAAAATAATATACGATAAGGTTTCGATAACAGACTTCAAGAATTAGCTCTGGATACGAAAAAAAATCGTTTTCATGACGGCATTTTATAACGGATTTCCTACGGGTACCTTTCTTCGTGATGACAATTCCAACCGATATTCACAGAAATTACTCAAATACAGGTAAAAACTCTGCAAACAATCATTTCATGAGGTCATCATCCGGTTACAGAAATGGATACGTGTCCTTTGGTTAAATGGCTGCCATTGATCTTACTTGGCATAAATGAAGGGAGACACTAAAGCTAAATTTAATTCTGATAGAAGGTGAACTTATCAATAGACATTAAAATTGAAATGGGGAATCAAATTATGCAACAACCTCGTCGAATTGAACTCTTCGATACACACAATCTTCCAAATTTGTTCCCTCATTCGAGCTCTCGCTAGAAAATGGACAAACGAATATCCAATCTTAATAAACGTCAAAATTCATTGCACGCTCATTAGAAAAAGACTTCCCTTATTTCTCGGTGTTCATATTCGAACAGAATTACTGGCAAGGATGACGCCGATCAAGAGGTTGGCGCCCAAAATAATGCTGCGCAGCTCGATACTTTTCAAAGAACCGAATTCAATGATGACAGGAATGAGCCCACGATGTCAAGCATCAAAATTGCAAAAGGTTTTAAAGAAAGAACTTAAGATAAGAATGAGAGCATATAAAGGAATAATGGCGACTATTTGGATGCGAGAGATTTCAAATATTATATGGATTTGAAATTCGTTGATAAAATAAATTCCAAATCATAATGGATGTTAAATTTCTTCATCTTCTTATGTATAAAATGAACGAGAGAAAAGATGAATTTCCCGAACCTCTGACATTTGCCAGAAGAAAAAGTCCTGGGATAAAACAAAGAGAGGACGTCCAAAAGAAATTTACAATTATTAAACAAACATAAACGTCGGGTTCAGAATCGATAAGTCGACAAGATCCGATGAAAAATTCGCGCCATTTTAGGTAATTGGAAAGAAGCGATGTGACTAGCGAAGAGCATGACCTTAAAAAGGTCATAGACCCCATCGACGGCTGCGCCAGAACAATGGCGAATGATGTAACACTTATTGACTAACTCGGTTTACCTATCACTTCCAAATGGGAGAAATTTGAAGAAACAGATATTAAATAATGACATTTAGTTCAATAAAGAGAGCAAAACTGGAAAATGTATATTTAGCAAGATATAGGCCATGGTGTTCCTCGCACATTTTCCAAGACGCACCGGCATTGTCTTCTCGCAAATTCATTCTGACATTCGTTTATGAGAGTGATTTCCGTGCAAAAACTGCCAGAAAATACGGCGATTCAGTAGGAAGTCGTAAATAAGAAAAAAGAATAGACCAGCAGAGTGATGCGCAGAATATTTTAAAAATTAGAAATAAACACATAATAATAAAAAATATGATGAAATGGAATATCCATAAACGTGAGAGAAATGGACCTGAAGATTGTGAGAATTCTTCCAAAAGACCCCAGATAGAAATACTATGCAAAGCATGAACATCTTATGCCTAAAAGACGGTGAAAATATATAACATATAAAGAAAATATAAACCATATAAAATACGCAGCACTGAGAACTTCTGAATTTCCGTAAAAAAAGAATTCGAGATCGTTTGCCTTACTTTGGATGATTTCATTAGATATTACCGTTATATTGGTTCTACTGTACCCAGTGTTGACATAATGCCGAAATCGATAAAAACCTTGGCAGAATGTTGACGGGCGCAACAATTATATGGAATACACATACTTAGAGGCAAAAACAAATCAAACTTTTAGCATAGTTTACAGGTCTCTCATTAATTTCTGCTTAAGTTTAATTTATCTTTCGCTATTAGAAGAGAATTTTTTCTTTGGAATTCGATTTGAAATAAAATCCTCGATAATTACGCCCAATTCTAAAGTTTGACCCATATTTTTGCTATCAAAATTTGAGAAGCGAATGAAATCAATTTCCTAACTTCTAATTTTGTCAATTTGACTGATTTTGCAGGGTCATCCATCAAAGTAATTCTGCGGATCTCATAAATAAAAGTTGATTACGGAACGCTCAAGGCACCACCGAATGGATAATTGATTTTCAGATCAGGAGTTTTCCTCTCACCATCATAAATTAAAAGTATTTTGCAACTTCGATTCCGAAGGGGCGTCCGAATGTGGGCAGCACTTTCTTCGCGTCTAGAGACTTTGGTTAAAGCGGCCCAGAGTTCGATTCCGGTGGGAGCCCACGTGCAGAATGACCTCCCCCGTCCAAGCGTTTTCAACATTAAATAATACAACTTGATTCCCCAGAGAAAGCAAGCATAAAATTTGAAGATAGAAATGAATTACCTGATTAGGAATTCACGAGAAGGATAGAATGTCGACAATCGTTCGCAGTAATCAATGACTTAAATGTGAAGGAACAGAATAAATGTGATAAATACCTAGTTCTAAATACATTTGAGGCGGTCTGAACATGAATATGATATTTCGAACAATAGTCAATCATAAAAAAGAAAATTTGAATCAAAGTAGAGAAAAAATGAATACAGTTGTTTTAGACAGGTCGTCCCGTGCGAAGATTTCGCACATGTGGACACTGGGATACCTGCAATTTAATTAAAAGAAAGTGGTAGCTAGAATGAAATTAAAATGTCTTAGATTGTGACACAAACCTTCAAAATCGGCAATGATCATATTTCTGTGGCTGTCGTTCTTTGTTGCACCCTGAAGATGCACGTTTATTAAAGTGTTACGACGTTGAGGTCTTCGTTTATGGACATTATAATAATGCGTATTACTTGTGAAAACTGTTTCGATGATCTTAAGACCGAGAATAAATATCACCGTTAGGTGAGAAAAACTATTTATTTACCACAGCGACCATAACCGAGTAAACAAATTCCATATTGCAACGCCTACACATCCAAGACGAAATTCGATGTTTCAAATATTAACTCGATTTTTTGAGCAAATGGTACATTTTTCATTGGTCCGACTATTTTTAGCAGGAAGTGGAAATTTCTCTTTCAAATGGTCAGTCATTTATATTCATTGATGGAGTGTGCAGGGAAAAAAGCCCCGGTCACAGTAAATACATGTTTAGAAATAATATATAGAGGATTTCCGCTACTATAATAAGAAAAGTTCCTGATGTATTCTGTGACATCTTCGTAACATAAAGTCAAAATGACAAACTTCGTTTATATTACTGACGTTAAAATTATTCCGCAATCAGAGGAGCTTCGGGCCAAAGGAGCCAAAAAATAATAAGGGCGGAATTTCAAGCGCCTAAGATCAAAGCTACACACAGCACAAGCGCCTTGAAACAACGCAACCAACAAGACTTGGCTGTTTGAGAACAGCTATCATCCACATCTAACACCGTTAGGGAGGGAAAGATTCGAGAAAAAAGAATCACTTGGGTAAAAGAATCAACTAAATCTATAGTTTATTCTCAATCACGAGGTTTACGATTAAAATGAAGACACTTATGAGTGAGTGCAAATAAAAGGGTGTGCTAACCTTGATTAGAGGAATTGCACTTAAACTCTCATAAGCTAACGAGATACTATTTACACGGTCGTACAAATGCACGTAAAAAAAGAGATACAGAGATTTACATTTCTATTAATTAGCGAGAGAGGTAGCCTACATCAAGATCAATCAGCAGCAAGGACGACGCTCAATTCTCATACGACTGATCTACTATACTTAGTAAAGTTTCTTTTGACGCAAGTAGTAAGAGACGAAGAAATTCAAAGTACTTTCATGACATTTTCGAGAAAATCGGCTAAGAATAAATTTCGAGCGCTGAGTGCCATTCCGTCATACAAGTCATCTACATAGAAGCTGATCGACCTATTATAGACCTAAAAAGATGCACGCAATATACTCCATAAGCTTACAGGCTTAATTAATATGAACCAGTCGTGTTTTAACTGACTTCTTAAAAACCCCTTAAGAGACGTAGATTAAAATGACTCTTTAATGTTGAAAATTACCTGTTAGAATTGAGAGGACGCGAAAAGAACATTGGCGTGCGAGGATAAACCTCGCGAATTTATGACATACGAAAAGAAAGATGAATCACAGAACTACTTTTACCGAAATAATCTGAAACTTATAAATATATAAACACTAATCGAATAAAAGGTACTTGTGTGAATTTGGGCGAAATTATTACATTTTACTATAAAAATATAGCTTTAATAATTTTTAATCAATATGCGGACTATTTATTTATAATGTAGGAGCGCGAAATCGGATACGGCTAGCGAGTATGATAAAAACAGACCAACAAAACCATACCAATTACTGTGGCATATATCAGCGATATTATAATGGATTCACAAAGAATAAACTATCGAAGAGATAAATATTAGTATTTACAGTTTTATGCGCAGACTTAAGTAATAAAAGTGTTCCCAGGAAAGAAATTTACCGCAAAACACGTAATTAACAAAGAAAGAGAAAGATTAGATTTGACGAAAAACAAAAATATAGGAGAAAGAATTAATATTCATTACAAATAATACAAGAACATAACAAAAACACAAAAACGATAACGTTAAAGTGATTGGAAAGCCGATAAATAATTTTAATGAGAGGCTCATGATTTGTTGTTTATGTTGAATATGCACTTCAAGAATACCGAAGTAGCAAATATAAAAACGATAAAAAACTATTTAGCGGGTGATTGCTACTGATAAGTCCATCATTCTACCCTAAAAACCATGCACAGAATACGCTAAGGTAGTGAAGTAAGCATTTAAGGCTAAAATAAGGAAAATAAGGAGAGGGTGTGGTGAAGTAAAAAAATGAGATGTGATCAGAAAAATGCTTCCAAGTAAGAGAATGCGGAAGCCTGCGGATGGAAAGTAACATCATACAAATCACTAAGCAATAAATAAAAAAACAAGAACTACGCAATACATTTTAGGTACATGTATTTTGTCTATATGGTTTATACACGAGAAAATAAATAATATTTGTGGAAAACATAAAGAACATCAGGATTAGCCGTATTTTCTAGGAGGCTTGGTCTGTGGGTGGTCGCAAATACAAACAAGTTTAGTTGGCTGTCCCTGAGTGGTCCAGCGCGGTCCGTGGTTAGGGTCGAAAATGCCGGTTTAGTGAAAAAGCATGCGGTGATGAATTGAAGTAGTTGAGCGTTGCCAATACCATCAAACGCCCGCAATCTATTTAGAAAACAAAATGCCGTTCAAGTCCATTCCTTTGTTTTCAACATAAAATCTGTGTTTCGCGTTCCCATCGCCGTTTGTTAAATTTTCACAACCTTCAAATTTATTTTGAAGCAGACATCGTGCTCTTTTACATTTCCTCAAACACTTCCTCTTTACGACAATAGATATTTAAAATCAAAAAAATTTGAATTTGAAGTATCTATACATATAAGTAAATAATCACTTTTTTCTACCGTTTCCATTAAAAATAATGAAGTTTTATAACCTCTTTGAAGAATTTCTATAGTGAAAACAAACTTCGTGCAGTATCCAACAAATTGCTCCAATCATCTATATTCCATACCTTCTTGATACTACCCTTAGATAAAAATCATTATCATTCCAACTAAAGCGCGTCATTAGTGAAAGTGCTAAGTTAAATTTATCTGTAAACAATTTCAGAAAGGGAATCCATTGACAAACAACCAGCAATGAAAATTTTATTTTTCAGCGATATAGATGGTAAGCTTAGCCGAAGTTATTACAGAATACAAGGAAAACAAACCAACAGCATTCGTAGAAATTGCAAAGACATACAGAGTAATCTGCCATGAATGAAATTAAGATCTCCATGAATCTTCGATTAAATTTAGAGATAAAAATGATATACTTGAACACTTGTTGCACAGCCCTAGCTAGAATAATAAATATTGAGTTTATATTATTCAAGTATTGTATATTTTTCCGTGATGATTTAATTAGTTAAAAACCTCTTAACCTGTGAGCGCACTCTCATTGGCGAAATGAAATTCACTGCTGCGCCTTAATGGTGCGTTGCATGACGAAAGAACGTAACATTAGCAACGGTTAGCTCAAGTGTGTGAATAATACATACGTCGGTTATCATTTCGAGAAAATTCAATTGCAGCCGAGAGATGGCAGACTCGAAATGACTGGAGAAGAGAAACATAAAAAGCGACTCAATTGATGAGAGGCGCCGCTGTGGCGGACAGCCAATCAAATGCACTCGGAAATTCGGTTCTTTCAAAACTGAACCTTCAGAAACATAATTCCAAAAGAGCAGTTCTTGAACTACGTTTCAGCTTGATGTCCGGAAAATTTCGACATTAACTTCCATTTATTTTGGAAATCCATTTTCAAATCTAGTGTCACTCATCCATTAAAATAAACATTACAATGGCATTTGAGAATTATACGAGGGTGGGTCAATAAGTCCGTGAATTTCCGACTATGAACCTGAAAATTAATCCTACTCTAATCAAGAACTATCTTTTAATGGGTAAATGGCAAAGTTCTAGATTGTCATGTTATTTAGTTTGTGTTTTACAGACCCTGAAATGAGATAACTACGTGAATTTTCGAAAATGGGAAAAAAGCCAATTTCTTGTACTCTTTAAGCGTCATTTTTTGCGAAAGAAAACCATCATTAAAATCAAAGAAAAGCTAGATAAATACTATGTGGACTCTGCACCATTGATTTCAAAGGTAAAAATGTGGTTTACTAAATTTCTATGTGGTGGTAGAAGCACAAGTAACGCCGGACGTTCTGGACGCTCAACTGAGGTCTCCACAACAGTAACAAAGGAAAAAAATCCATGATATTGTGTTGGCCGATCGGAGATTGAAATTGCGCGAGATCGTAGAGACCATAGGCATATCATATAGCTTGGTTGTTTTGATTTTGACTAATCATTTGGGTACGAGAAAGCTATCCATAAGATGGCTGCCGCGCTTGCTCTCAGTTGACCACGAGGGGTGGGTGTGACAACTTCAAAAGTGTTCTTGGCGTTGTTCAAAAGAAATTCAGATGAGATTTTATGAAATTTCATAAGTGTAGAAGGAACATGGAGACCAAGAAAACACACCGGAGACCAAGCAGCAGTCGAAAAAAAAGGATTCTCGGGGCGAATCGGCGCCGAAGATGACCAAGGTGTGTCTGTCAGCCAACAAAGTCATGGTGACAATATTCTGGAACCCTTGTGGTATAATGCTCATTGATTACCTCCAAAAGGGAAGAACAGTTGAAGTAGAACATTATTTTAACTTATTGGACTAGTTCAATCGAGAATTAAAGGAAAAACGACCACATTTACCAAAAGAAAGTGCTCTTCCACAAGGACTGTGCAAAGGTCCACATGTGCACAGCCGCTAAGGGAAAAATTAATGATTTGAGGTACCAACTTCTATTATATCCAACATATTCTCCAGATTAAGCTTCCAGCAACTATTTACTATTTCCAAATATAAAGAAATGGATCGATAGGATGAGATTTGGCTTAAATTATGAAATCATCGCTAAAATAATGCATATTTTTAGGTCCTCGACAAGTCCTATTATTTGGAAGGGATAAAGTAATAGGAGAAACGTTAGACAAAATGTATAGAGCTAAAAAGAGACAACGTTGAAATATATAAGGTCATTTTGTTGAAAAACTTGTATTTTATTTAAAAGGTCACGGACTTATTGACCCACCCTCGTAAGTTCAATTTTGTAAGTAAATTACTGTGAGAACTACATAAAAATAATGTAAGTGACCTTTTCACATTTTAAAGCTCTCCTCAATTATTTTTAATTACTGCTCACTATGAAATCAATAGATAAGGAAGCGACTGAATATAGGGGGAAAAGATCACACAGAGAGATAAAATTATATACTTGCACAATTAGGGTGGAAAAGGTGGATCCGCCACAATTAGCAAAATCATCCTTCTAAAACAACAGGAATATATGAAGCTGACGGACTAAAAATGTTGTTCATTACTATCGTGATGAAAACTACTTGAAAACAATATGAAATAATGATGGCACATATAAGGACTGCAGTGGCTTTAAAAGGGTAATCCAAAGAAATCGAAAAGAAATATTCGATCAGTGAAGTGCTATAAGAGAACGGTGTAGTCCGATTTTTTTACATCGGAAAATTTACAATAAAAACACTTGGCACGTTTCAAAAATTGTATCAACGATACGACTGAACAAAATTCACGGAAAACAAACGCGGATAACGAGTTTAGTAAATAATGTATGCATATCAAAAATTATCAAGTAGTGCTCCCTGATATCTCAACACAAGTGCGGCAACTTGTGCCAGAGATGGCTAAGTAATTCAGTATCTGAAATAAATTATGTCTCCGAACCTGCTAACGTAGCAATCAGTGAAATAAAGGTAAAGCGATTTAATTAAAATATTTCTAGTTATTACGTTTAATGAATATTTTTCTTCCGAAAAAATGCTAAAGACTCATTTTCTCCCTCTTTAGGAATTTATCTTAATGATATAATGTAATGCATATTTGTATAATGCAATAAAATATATGTGTCAGAGTGCAGGCGTTCGGAGATTCAAGATTTAACTTTAAAAAGCTCCATCAAAAGAATTCGAACTTTATAAAATAAAGCAAAAACATTCATGGGAGGAAATCTTTTGATTGTAAACGAAGATTACAGAGGAAAGTGGCCTTGTCAAATGTTTAAAAGGTTTGCTACAAAAGATACAGATTTTAAGCTAAAAATATGTCGGAGACTGAGAGAAATTTCGTCTGATATTACGTTGTTGACCGCTCGCTAACCGAGAATGATGTTTAAGGCGACTCAACCGTTTAATTAATAATCAGCCCTTACTCAGTAAGCCATTCAAATATTAACGGAGCACCTTCATTATCTATTGTTCGTTTCAAGCTTCCAGTCAGTATTGTATTATCTTGTCTTATCGAGACAAGTTCTTCCCCACGTGAGAAACCAAAAACTTTAAAGGTACTATTTCGATGGGACTGCCCGCCGTTGCGGCTGGACGCGACTGCCAACCGTAACTTCCGACCGCGGCTGCTAGTGTATTTCGCTGGGACTGCTCACCGCAGCAGCCAGCGTCTCTCGAACCATTCAGTTTGCTATTAGCTAAGGTGAAGGGAGTACACACGCGAGTTCGTAATATGGATTCTGATATCATTCTAGCTTTTTTGTTAGAAGAGGAAGAGGAAATAATGGATATTTTAACGAGAACCAGCTCTAATAGCATATTCCAAACTCGAACAAGTGAAGGATTTTATGCTAACTTAATATCTAGTCATTTGCGGAATGATGAAGAGAAATTTAGAAACTTTTTTACCCTCAACCCATCTCAGTTCGATTTCGTCTTAAGCTTCGTGAAAGAAGATATACTAAGATCAGTTACTAATGCAGTGCAAACTCCGTTCCTATAATCTTGATCTTTATGGTCATAAAAAAGACGATAAATGCCCACGTACTCAATAAATTGTTCGTCTTCATCATCCCTAAAAATTTTTCTTGACATTGTACTCGAAAAAAGATCTATCGGCCGCAAAAAGATATAGCGTGTACACTTCTCAGCAGTCGCTATCGACTGCCAGACTGCTTCTTGAGCGGTCGAGACGCAGCAGTAAGAAGAGAAAGTCGATGACGTCACGAACGTCGACTGCCGAGCAGTTGCAACGAAGTATGGTCTCGATTTACCTGCAAACAGTAGTCGACTGCCGGCAGTAACGTCCAGCCGCTGCGGCGGGCAGTCGCAGCGAAATAGTACCTTTAGGCGACGTATAAATTGGACTGCACGACGAATTTTTCTTGAGTTACGTTCTAACTAAATAATTTTTTACTAAGATGTGGTTACTCTGAAATTAATTTTATGTAATGTTTATGCATTCAGATGATACAATGAGCAATGGAACAAAAAATCAGCATTTTATGTTCGATTGTAAGAGAGTAATGGCAGTTTCAAAATGTTCACGGGTGAAAACTCGGCAGTTCATTCAATTTTCGCATTTAACTTCGTTTTTTCTGCTATAAATGCATAAAATTTTCACTGTTGTGTTGATAGAGTTATTTTCATTCAAATTTCATCAGAACTTAAGTTTGAATCGGTCAATGTAAACTACGAATCGTAATTATTCCCGTCCGAATCCGTAGCTCCGCGTAAAGGCGACCCGGCGCGAGGTTAACTTCTTCGCTTACGGCAAATTACATTGAGTTTTTACCCCGTAAGCCCTCCATACTGACTGGAATCTTGAAACGGAGAATACAATTGTTTAACGCAAAGGAAGATTTCTGGCTTCCTAGCGTGGATGCATGCCACATATAGTTGAAGAAGGTGAATTTTAATTTCAGGCAAGTACACTAAAATACAAGAGGAAACGCGATAAATGGTGAGTCGCAAAATGTTTCCGATCTCCACACACTACGGATTGGCGGCAACGGATTCAATCCGTGTCGATCGTGAAGTAATCCTGCGCGTTTCATACTTCCGAACGGAAAGAAATGGGTATGAAATCTCTCCTCATCCCAGTCGAGAAACGATCAAACGTCATAAACAATCACACGTTTCGAAGAGACAAGGGAGCAGAGAAAAACAGCTTTCCAGTAAACAGTAATGTTCGTATTGTAATCTCTTGCAATTTTCGAGTGTTTGAGATGGAAATGTGGCAATATTGTACACGATTTTGTTCGTTCACACTTCGAATAACCCCAACTTATGTACCCGTTTTAAATCATGCCATTGAAAATTATCACTAAATTTACTGAGGTGTTTATCAATAACTTGAACAAAACGTTTAAAGTACATTTATACTGCTGCCGGACATTATTAATAATTTGTAATATTGCGTTTAAAAGCTCTTAGCACAAGAGTATCTGGCCAGCAGAGGGAAGTGGTTGCTTCCACATCTCATGATGTGTCCAATTTTTGTGAGAGTGCACCTCTTTGCGTGGTGCAGGCACATTCTTCTGCTACTTTTCCACCTGGTAAAAGGTGTACACAAAAAGGTGCTGCAGTAAAATGGAATTGCATTCTATGCTATTACTATAGATGACTTGATAGCAGCAATTCTTTTTAAGATGAGTTTTGAGAGGATTTTATAAATTTTCCCTAGTAAAGATTGGAGATGAACCCTATACCTTCATGTTAACTTAAGTATTGGTGAAAATAAATCGCAAGTGAACTTTGTTTGGAATGCTATGATAACATCTAAGAATAGTAGAACATTACCTAAGGTTGAGAAGGAAAGGAAAGTTATAGATAAGATTTTTATTTCCATTCTGTTTTTATTTAACATTATAGCCATTTTTACGTGTACTAGGGAACACAAATATACTCAAGAAGGTCATACATACAAAATAATACATGTATTTTATATCCATTGTTAGGCATTACCTTGTTATCACAGCCAGTATGTTCAGGGTATTCGTCACCTCCTCTATAGGCCTGACACTGGCATGGCTGAGGCTGACATTAGCAATGCTTCCCAATGGCTTTAGGTATCAGTCTAGTGCATAAAAATGCAATTCACAAAGGACCTAGGTGCCCAAGGAATTTCTTCCAGTTATTAATACCATATAGATAAGGTAATATCTATCTCATCTTTCATTATTTCAAAATTTCCTTAAGATATGGCAATTTTAGAATGTGCTCACCATAAGTTCATGAGTTATAAAGTATAAAAGAGTAGCATCACCTACACTGACATAAATTATATGGATCTCTAACATTCGAGTTGAGATTAACTAAAATTGAGGGTAGCAGAAGTAGACGTTTTAATTTTACACAAAATTATTAGCAATGGAATTTTGAAATTAAAAGTTTATGTATTCCTGGAAGTGGTTTATACCTTATATCATTCATATATTAAATTTAGGAAACTTCCTGTATCAGAAGTAACATAAAAAGTTGCTATTTTTATTAAAGAGTTTTTTTAGCTTTGTAAATGGGACATTTCCCTGGAATAAAAGAAATACAATACCACATACCTTTATTTCAATAGTTAATGCCTTGGTAAGCTGCCCAGTGTTTCTCTATTAAAGCCCTTGCCATGCATTTATTAAGGCAATACAAGCACTAGAAAACTTCATCTGTGACATTGAAGGGGTGCATTAAGAGCCTCAGACCTTGTATTCTTAAAATTCGCAGCCTTCTCTCTCTCTCTCTGAACAAACCTCAGGTTCCTCAAAGACCTCCATGATGTAGGTTGTTAACCTACATATGGTAGTCTAATTCAGCATCTTTTTGGATTCATCAGGAATTAAAGTGAAACAATCTCAAGACAATCGACATCCATTGTTGAAATCAAAGTCAGCTGATCGATGGGAAGTAGAGTGAACAGCGAAAAACGCCGGATAAACGTCACTTCTAACGAATTTTTCACGTCGAAAAATAGTATGTAGTTTATACAATATGGGCATAAACAGAAGAAGTGAATTACCAAGTCTATTATTCGCAATGATGCAACTATGATGCTAAGGTACGTAAACAATCCTTGCAAAAGCAACCAAAGAAATGTATTTCCTAATCGAAGGGCACGTTTTCAATACAACAGTGAAAGAAAAGGAAAAGAGACACGGCCGTTAGTACAAATTATTTGAATTTTTACAATAAACTAGGATTGATATTCCTCAGTGATTACGCTATGCATTCCAAATTGTTTCATATTCCTGCTGCTGAATAAAACGTTAAAATGATTTGTCAACAAAACTTGCGCTGCAATCACTGCATATGCTCATTTAAATTCCCGTTTACATACTAATTAACTTGTTTTACACCTCTATTATACTTGTAGAACATCTATATAAATGTGTCTTCATGAAATAAGGCAGTATTATTTTACTACCACCAAATAAGAACGACAACAACATCAAAAGTGAATTTACCTCAGACGAACCAACGCACACGGAAAGACTTCGCCACCACTAGGGCAATCGGATATCTTCCGATCGGAAGAGCTCTAAAACGCCTGGATTGCAATACCGATCGTAAGTGACGTAGAAACGGATCGAAGGCATCCGATCCGTTCGGAACGGATGACTCTGAAACACCCTGAAGGAAAGGTTCCACGTTTAAATGTTGATATATGTGAGTGTGTATTACTCTCCATTCTTTTAAACATATAAAAATGGAGATATCTAATGAAATGGCTAAGTAGAAATCGCAACATTCATATCATGTGATGGGTATCGAGACTCTTAGCGTGATTACCTTTACTTTTTAAAATAATATAAGTAATTCCAAGAATAATCAAGTTATCATGTAGGAAAGACAGAAGGGATGATTCATAGTCAGTTCGCGGATGAGACATCTGATGATGCACTGACTCTAGCATCCCTCCTCTGTTTCCACCCTTTGTACTATCCGAAAACAAGGAAGGCACTCTTTGAGCTCAGTTCCCACCGACGCCTTAACGACGAGTCGTCCAATCAGAACGATTTCTCGAGCCGTTTTGGGAACTTTGTAGGCAATTGTGGTTTCCTCCGACCACTTTGTTTGGCCGGTATCTCTACGAGAACGTGGACGATACCGCACATTCTGACGAAACCACACATGCCCTGCAAAGTTCCCGAAACGGCTTGAGAAATTGTTCTGATAGGATACCTTAGTTGGTCAAAGCAGCCTCCCGGATAGAGGAAGATGCTGGGTTCGATTCTCGGTCCTGTCAGACTTTTTTCAGGTCCCTTTCTCCTTGGGATTTTTCCAAATATTTCTCCCATGTATTTCTTACGTGAGTTTACTGACATGAGAAAACCTCACGGAACCGGGACTTAAGCCAGGATCTCCCACTTACACCGCCCGACAAGTGAAAGATCCCGGTTTGACTCCTGCTCTTCTCAGACAATTTTTAAGTCTATTTCCTTGAGAATCTTTAATTAAATTCAGAAATGAAACTATCGAGGTGAAATACATCAAGTAATACTATGACACTTCTCAATCTAGAAATAAATTCCATTATCAACAGAGAAAGGCTCGAGTTTATGCATTTATGGTAACTGAATCCTCGAAAAATTAATAGCAGCGTTGCACTTTCCATCACCCTTTACTGACAATATTCCGTGCACTTCGAAGATCCAAACGGACATAAAAAATTCCGTTTAAATTACATGGACGATTCACGGCCAGGAGCGATTCGCGTGAGGCCTTTGGTCATCAAAGCAAATCCGACCAATTCAATGAGCGAAGAGGCACACGTTACGAAAGTCGGCTCACATTGCCGCTTTACATTCTTACTCCAAACTAATTCTTCACGTCAAAAAATCGCCCTATTTTGTCTCTTGATACAGGGAGAAAGGCTCGTTCTGCTCCGATGAAGCAGGACGAAAAAGGAGAGAGGAAAGTGAGGAAGGAAATGTGAGAGGCAGAAGATGAAAGATTAGAAGAGAGGAAAGTGCGAGAGAGGACCAATTCTAAATCCGCCCACTCGAAACTAAAAATACTCCTCTCCCTGTGGACAATGTGAACTCGATTTTGCGACTCCTTCTGCAAGTTTCAGCAGCGACCCTCCTTTGGGTCGCCATGCCTACAAATACTTCACCACCGAGTTTTGGGCGGTCTTCCGGACGGCGTAAACCTATTCAGCCCTATTCTATCTATTGGGCATTTCAATCAAGAAATGGGTGAATTGCATGTGATGACAAAATTTAAAGGATTTTGCTGGATTTCTGAACTCCGGCATGGTTACGAGACTTAAAACCACGCTATGGGTTGCTGTAAGTGTACTTTCAGGAATACTTTACGAAGCATAACTTAAGGATTTAGGCGATTCGATGATCAGCAAAGAGAAAGCGCTCAGAAATAACTAAGTACATATTTGTTAAGTATTCACAGTTCGGTTTTAAATTTATTTTTTCTTACGTTAATGCTTATTCATCGCCGAGTAACAATAAAAGAATATGCTAACTTTTTAATTAAGTTCATACTTAGATACCGTTATTCACTATTGATATTTCCTTGGGTGTTATCCATATTTACTTCCTCAAATATTTTTGAAATGTGCATCACCTTTTGGAATTATACGCATAAATTTAACAAAATGTAATTCGACGATATAAAATTAAACTATCATCAAACAGAGTATATAACACGCAATTACTCGAAAGGACCTTCCAAAATTGTAATCAATTCGGAATCGCTAAGCTATGGTGTTGTACATACCATAATATGTCCTTTTATAGCCCATTTGAGATCATCTGCTTCTTCTAAAATATGTTTCCTTTGTCGGTAAAACTAGAACAGACCAGATTCGATTTCATTTTTTGTTTCAAAGCCTAAATCATGCAGTGCATGAACGTGATAGAACATTATGTTCCTTCGAAGCAAAGATAATTTTCATAATACATAATCAACAGTCAATTTTCTTCGACCGATGATTCGCGGATTATTGAAGAAATTGGTGGAAATAAATAGTTATAGGGAAAACAGTGCCAAATGAGAATGATTTCGTCGACTTGTTAGGTTGGAAGGAAAGAATTGGGAAATTAGGGAACCAAACAATGTCACCATCAGTCACACAAACAAATTTAGAAATTTGATGGTGAAAATGGCCGATTCTTCTTCTTTTCGCCTATGTTACAGAAGGAAAAAATGTTCCATGAGGAGCAAAAAAGACCAACTTTAAAAATTTCTCATCATGGCGTACAATGGGTACGGGCAAATCCTATTAAAAGCCGATGGAGAGCAAAACATGGGAAAATCTGCTCTAGAAAGATAGGGGAAATTTACCATTAAGATTGACAAATCAGCGTAAATCAAATCGCTGAATTGACCATATTATTAGATATCAATCATAAAATGTAATCAGAAGGAGAATGACTTCCAATAGCAATAAAAAGAGAAATAAATGAGAGCGCCTTAAAGAAAAATTCGATTCCTTTGGGATGGATAAAAACGAGCCATTCGTAGCAATTGAATTTAATAATAATAATAATAAACTCTTTATTCGGCGAGGTTAGGCCCATTAGGACCTCTCTTACACCTAACCATTATGGGTACATATGTTAATTACAAACGAGGTTAGAAAGAAAAAAAGAAAAAAAAAATGAAATACAAATATATCTATAAAAAGAAGATAAAAAAAGAGGTAAAAATAAAGATTTGTGATGTGGGGAAAAACTCCTCGGCTGAAGGCTTTCAGAGAAAAACCCACTGTGCGGGAAAACGCTCACACAAGAGCAAAAAAAAACCCGCGAAAACACAGATGTAAATAAATAAAAGCAGGTAAATCACTAGCTGCATAGTTGTAGTCGTGTAAATTAATAAGGGATCGAGTTGTACGCCTATTTTCTAAGTTACAAAAAAACCTCTAACTCCAACCTAACACTCTTAACCTCTAACTCCAACATTAATAAAAACTTCAGAGGACAAAACTGATAGGTTTTTGCAGGAGGAATAACCTATGTATCACCAACACCCTCTTTCAACGCCACAAAAGGCGGAGGTACACATGGATAGGTACTAAATTGATTACATTTTGGTAAGAATGAGGTTCAGAAATAGTGTCAGAAACTCACGAGGTTATTCGGGTGCTGATGTGAACCAGGATCAAATCTTTGTAATGATTAATACTGAACTTAAATTTAAAAAGATCTATCGGACAAAAACAGCACCCAAGTGGAACTTAGAAGCTCTCAGGGGTAGAAAAGCTAGAAAGATTCAAGAGTCAGTCAACAGGGCTTAAGAAGATAACGAAAGGGAACCTACCGTAGAAGAGAGTATTAATGGAAGTAATTAAAAATCGACAAATCGAAATGGATGGGTCAAATATTGAAAGGAAAGGGATAGCTAAGGAAAGCGATCGAGGGAAGAACCAGGGGGGAAGACAAAGACAAAAGATGTTAGACGAATTAAGGGGTGGGATGAGTTGCCAAGTAGTGAAAGAAAGGGCACTGTAAAGAGAATAAGAGTGCACATGAACCTACCAAAGGTAAAACTAGTGACTGTGGTTGATACAAGGAATACAAACAAAAAGTAAAAAATGCTAGATTTTGATACAAACTAAAACATATGCGTAAGATACCGCTTAAAGTATGATTAGAGCAGTAACGGCCTATCGACATCATAGGATGAGATATGTTCAAATTGTCTCCTGAGCAATTTACCAGGGATCGTTCCTATGAGCTCTTAATTACATTTTGTTTCCTCGACTGGATACTTTTTGTAACCCTTACTTTAAATCATTTCTGTTAACAAGACTTTCCTTCTCCAGGCTTCTTTGTTCATTCAACTCTACATGTATTACACAGTACTTTGCTCCCTTTCTCTTCACCCTATGTCTTTCCATAGACCATTAGAACATTTAATTATATTTATAATCTACTTAATATAATATATAATAATTCGTATACACACACACGTGGACAAGTGCCGTCGACGTCAAATTATTACGACATACTGGCCCCACTCTTTAGATACCAGAATAATTCAGATTTCGACGCTAGTTATCATGAGTTCGATACCAGAAGGTCCCAAAAATCGGAACTTCCCCATATGAATGCATTGCGCGGATTTTTGAAAATTATTTTGAGACACTTATCGGTGAGATGGAGGAACCAAGATCTCGGAGGTTGAAGTTGAGGCAGTTTTCTATAGTACCAAAGGAAGAATTTTTCCAAATGACCGTGAGTTCGATGCCAGATGGGTGCGAAATTCCTCCGTAAGAAATGCATTGCTGCAATTTTTAGAATTTTTTGAATGCCTTATCGATAATCAGGAAAGATAAAACTCGGAATGTTAACAGAGACGTTTAAAAACATTCTTTCAGGCAGTTCACCGTTTCTCCAATGGTCCTTGGTTCGATGCAAGAGCGTCATTTATATTCTACCATGTATTTTTCAAGGGGAAAACGGAATCTTATTTTAGGACCTTCCCGATATCTACTCGAAAATTTGGAACATGTCAGAATGGCACTTATCTAACATTAGTATGCGATTTTCTCTAACGAATGGGTCCTGAGTTGATCGTCAGGCGGTCTTTTGCGCGAATTTTTAAAAATTGAGTTGGGGCCATTCTCGGTGCGATAGACTATTCAAAATCACAGCGTTTGCAGTTGAAATGGTCTTTTATAGCAGGAGTGGAAGGAATGTTACCAAATGAGTGTTGTTTAAACACCATGTGGATGCTAAATTCTCTGTTTTAAAATGTAATTTTGCGTTTTTTAAGAATGGTTTGGAATGCTTTCGTTATATCCTTGAAAGATGAAATCCGGAATGTGAACCGGGGTCATATACACGTACCGGAGAATAATCGGATACTTATGGTCAATTTTTTTACTGATTAGCTAGCTGTATGCAAGCAATTTTTATTCGTATTATATTAAGGGTTAAATATCGTTGGGCCTATACGATCATATTCGAGGTAATTTTTTTTAAGAACACACTAACATCCATTCATAAAACAGTGAAATAACAATAATGAACGAACACAGATTCTGTAGCAGGAAAATTCAGCTTAGGCGAAGCAAGAACCTCTTCCGCCATCATTAGTGTAATAGCATTAGTTATAACTTCTGTCATTTAATTAGCAGCATCTTTATCATAATTGGTCCGTATGTAAAATAATGTAGAACTTTGGTCGATATAAGAGTACTGCATCATCATTAAGTCATTTCAGGCGGTTACGGTGACGGTAATTCCCAGACATGTGTACGCATAATGAACATTTGAATCGTAGCCTAACGGAGTTCATATTATTTAATGCGTTATTCATAGAGTTAATTAAGTATGGATTTGGCCTATCAACACATTCTTCGTCAAGTAAGTATTTCCTCAGGTAATTTACTCTGGATCAGATAATTTGGCCGGGGAATCACCGTTTTTGGCCCGAGGCCTCAATATCGGCCAATTAATAGGTTTTATTTTGAACCACTCAATGAAAAATTTACTGTCGACGACACATTTAATCTCAAATTCCATTCATACCAATGGTGGAAACAGAAAATCTCAAAGAGAAGATGAGGGATTCAAGATCAGAGATGGCAAATATTAAGTAAAAGTGGATGAAACAATGTTAAGTGAAAGGTTTTGAAACTAAAATATACCCTTGGCGAGAGTGTAACTGATTTCCAAATCCCAAAATTATATATAAATATCATCGACAATTTTCAATGTAAGATTTTAAAATGACCGAATATAACTTTATATCTTAAGCCACGTAATCCATTGCTTCCGAAGAAAACGAGCCTTATTTGTAATTAAGGACAAATATGAAATCCTCTAATTTCCTAAATTGTCAGAGGACTCTTCGCTTAAGCCTAGCTCTATATGAATTAGATTTGGTCGATTTTCAATTTCTCTTAAATCAAATCATTGTATACCGAAGAAACCTAACGACGATTTCTGAGAAAGTTAAACAAGAGCTATACCAAAGGACATTCGCTATAATCCCACGACCTTATAAATACAGAAACCCAATATTTCTGTTCACATGGAAAACATTTCCTCTTACACATGGAAAACATTCCTCTGTAAGTAGTTCAGATGATATCGAAATCCTTGAAGATGAAAGCTGTCCATACTGGATATTTTTTCTTCACGGAGAATTGATTAGAGTAGTTATCACACATGTGTTCTGTCCAAATCTTATTCGTGTAATTCGCTTAAAGCAAAGCGTAGGCTAAAGGATTGGGAAGTCGTAGAAATGCAATAGTTTGCAGGAATGTTTCCACGCCATAGCTAAATCAAGAACAAACCGAGCATACGATGTGAATTTATCTAGAGTGAACAACTGAACAGACGCTGGAAGGAATCATATATCTTACTTATTAAGAATACTATTTCCAAAGGAAAAATTAAAAGTTTATTGGGAGTGCGCCCAGGCGAGTAGCTTAGCGGGAATCACGACTAAAGATAAATAATGTATTTCCATAAAGTATCATTTGCTTGGATTCAAATAGAAGCAACGATGTTCAAAGTGCTTAGCAGAATATAAACGAAACAAAGAAGAAAGAAGATAGCCTTTCCTGGTTTTAAAAATGCACGGAAAAGGTATTTTGAGATGTGGTCAAAGGAAAAAATAAACAGCAGCAATCGGTTGCCAAGGTGACCAACACTCATTTGGAATGGCCAACGATCGCCCAATTCCAGTGAATCAATCTTCGACTCACACGTCTTTCAAATAATTACACGTTCTGTGAGAAAGTCAAGAGTTGGAAGTTGATGGAAAATTTACAAGGAGTGGAAGGATCTCGCGGAAGTGAATTTTCGTTAGCAATTAATACATATAATAAAAAATGAGTCCAGTTAATTTTGCCAGACAAGGGAACAGAAGATGGATCACGAAGGAATTGTTGCTATTTCGAGAAGCTTCCCTGGATTCTCTTCGGTAGGAGCATCAATTCTTCGCACCAACCTAACATATTCAGTTTGACTTGAAAAACGAAAACGTCTAAAATGAACTTCCTCTACCATGAATGGAGAATCAAACTTCCATTTCAAAACTCATTTTATTATTTTACTTTGAGATAAAGAAGTTGAATTCAGAAGTACTACCTTTTTTTGAGTGTTTAATAAAATGGATCGCGTAAAATACCAAAAATCTTCTTCAATAAGAATTGTGATTATCAAGCCTAAGTTAATTATCAGAATGTAAAAGAAAGCTGAATATAATCGTAATAAAATGTGATACATTTTATATCAGTACAGTATCAAGTCCTTATGTAAACGTCAAACTTCTCACCAACAGCTTAAAAAAGTTTTGAATAGGGAATAAGTGCTTCCATTGCTTTCCTAGGTAAGCCTTTAAATGGAAAAATTCTATCCAAAAGCAGCAAAATGACGCCATATCCAACGCTTTTAGTGCCAATACTGAAAACGCTTCAAAACCCAACGAGAAGTCATTATTATTGTCAAAAGTGCTGACGATATTTCAGATATATTGGCCCCCGCTAGGAATCGAGCCCAGGACTGCTTTCTCTGAACGTCTTTTCATTTGCATTTACATTAATACCCCGCGAACCGCCGTATGGCATATGGCAGGGGGTGTGAAAACACCCACAACACGATTTCCATTGTTATACTGGAATGATTTTCAGAACTATGCGCTAAGTGAAAGTTTTGTCGTAATTTACGACAAAATTAACGCCAGCATCTCGTAACACTTTTCCGAAAATATTGTTCCTAGCTATTCCCAGAAAAACTATCCTTTTAATTAAATCATGTTCATGTTCCTTGCAAAATTATGCTGTCCCAACTTTTATCTGATGCTAAATCTCTTTCTTGCCCCGTGGTGCAAATTTTGACTCGATATCTTCGCAGTTGAATTATTCTGCAATACAGAGAAGTATAAAATTTGCTTGATACCTACAATTAACAGAGCATTAGGTATTTCAGAATATATGCATCAACATGCCATTCTGTTCTTACTTCCATCAGGCATTCGTGATGATGGTATCAGATGAAGCATTATGATTTGGAGATGAGAGTTGGCTGTTTCTGACAAATTTGCGTCTGAGGTTTTACTAATTCTTCCATGGAGAAAGGAGGACTTTCCTTCCCTCCACCCTGGCCCTAGGAGTATCTCCTATTCATTCCTTTGTTGTTTCTTTTTCTTTTGTTTCGTCCATCGAAAGGTATTGTCTATTTTCTCAAAGGAACCATAAAACGGCCGATGGGTGAAGGTGAACTCCGCTCTGATAAGAAAAACCCCCTTTTCGGCATATTGTGGATGGTCGTATGTATCCGGGGTAGCGAATTTAAAAGTGCTAATGAGGATTCCTGACCGCACCCCTGCTGAGCAGGTATCTAAGGTTAGGGTATGGTGGCGGCGACCAATCACAAGCAAGGTGGGAAATGGTGGATCCGCGATTTGTTATCTTCGCCGCGGGTATTCCCTTTGGGAATGAAGATATTCAACTCTATTTTTGAGGTAGACGACCTTTTAGGACTTCTTGCAAGGAATTCAGATGGTTAAGAAACAAGAGTTAGTATGTCAAATCAAAACCATAAGACTGATTTGCATATTGCAGATAAATTCCAGGCTTTTGTATACTTGCATATTGCAGGTTTACACGTTAACATCTGGTTTATTTGCATTTACATTAATACCCCGCGAGCCGCCGTATGACACATGTCAGGGGGTGTGAAAATACCCACAGCACGATTTCCATTGTTATACTGAATTATTTTCAGAACTATGCGCTAAGTGAAAGTGAGACTAATGATTAATGATCGCTGCTTCGGTTTCTGAATGCCTCAAGTAAACTATATAACCCGAATTGTTTGAATGGTGCATAATATGTATAATAATTAAAAGAAAAATCACCGTCAATAATTATGAATGATGGGTAAAAGGTGTCATGGAAGAATACGTTGAAAATAGAAACTAACGGATGGTAATCAGACTTACATGAGAATATTCCTCTAATTCTCATGATTCATACCTTAGCTGTTAAAATATTCTTGGTTCTATATGTAATCCATTACTCCAACATTCACTCCAAGGACCTTCGTAATATACTTCATCCTAGGCACATCATAATTCTTTACGAACTTTGCGAAGATGTTTCGATTTTTTTTTAATAGTAATGCAAGGAAGATCATTCCAGTTGAGATAGGACCTTCGGAAAATTTGAATGATAACCTCAAAGTGACAATAATTGGGTGCATCATATCACAATTAGTATCTCTATCGTCTGCTTTTAAAGTGAATTGCATAAACTGTTAGCTTATACTAAATAACTAATTCAACAACAAAAATGAAAAAAATAAGTAATGCTGCCTATCGTCAATTTATATGAATCAAGCTCCTCGTCAATGATTGTTTACTATATTAATAAATATTGTTTTTTATGCTTTATTTTGTTCCTAGATTCAGCTAAAAATTTCGTAGTTTGGAATAACTTGAGAAATGAACAATGAACTAGAGAAATGCCATTATTATGCCTGATATTTATTCCTTACGCTTACAAGAACCCAATTGTTTAACTTCTATTACAACATGTATGATAAAAAGTAGATAGAGTGTTGAAAATAATCTTCCTAGATTTACTTAAGTTTCTATTATAATGTCACTAAAATATTAATTTTAAACGTAAATACAGGATTGTTGACACTCCGCTGATTCAGTATCGAAGAAACATGAAGTTTATACGCCGATTAACGATAAATTACATCTCTAAAGTTAGGTAAGGTATAGAACAAACCATTGGCTTGCATAGATAGTAATACTAATGTTAGGAATTTCTATCGGTTTGAAAAGACGTCGAAATGTCTTTCCAAAATAAATTGCTGATAAGAAGATGGCTTAGGTACTCGCTTAATGAACTATTCGAACTTTCTTATTGAATTTCAAGAAGGTTGCTTTAAAACATTGAACATCGCTATTGTATACAATTTCAGAGATCCTGGGAATAAACCGATGCATCAGAAGAAATTTCTGAAAGAATGATAAGACATCGATGTTACATCCTGTAGTACATTGAAAGGAAAAGCGGACTCGAAAAGTCTGATGGGAATCGAACCCGTGATCTTCTTCAAATCAGGGAGGTTGTTTTGCTATCCTGCCAGAAGTGACCATAAGTTCTGACCAGATTCGATTTCAGGTCCCGCTGGGGATATATCCTGGGTGCAACCTTCCTCCTGGTAAGCATAAAACTTAAAAAGCTCTTTTATTCGATTGAATCAATCATAAGAGTGCTCAAAAATTATTCGATATATAAGAGCATAAAATTAATTGAAATGAAATACGATTCCTCTATAAAGCCAGTTATCCAAAAATAAACAAAGAATAAATGTTGCAGGCAAAAACACAATCACTTTGTAAAGTTCTACTGAATTTCAGACTTCGTGAAAACAATCAGCTGCCATTCGGGAACTAATACATGAATTGTCATGAAATTAAAAACAGTGCCATCTTAAGGTTGGTTCTCAAGTGAAATGTGCAGAAAAAGTTACTAGTGGCGACATCTCTATGTTAGGCTCGTCTCTTTTCAGACCATGTAGTATATCCGAATGTTAAATATGTTTGACTGAGGTATTACTTACATTTACATTTATATATAGACCCTGCAAACCGCCACTGGCGCATGGCAGGGGGTGTGAAACACCGAAAACCGTTGACTGCTGTTGGCTTCTCTAATACTTCGCGGAAAAAATGACCAGAAATAACTATCTGTCCTGGCAACTATTTCCCTTAGTAACGCTTCATCGTTTTGTTTCGAAGATCACGTGCGCTACTAACTGGTATAACAATATCAATTATCTCCTACCCGAGATCCGTAGGGATAAAAATTGTCCACTTGGAGGCAACTTTCCTCTACAGATATCCAAATAAATCATCACCGGCTACTGTCCAAGATATTTATAATTCTAAAACGACTTGTTCACAAATGTATGGAATAAATTCCGAATTTGCTATGCAGCAAGATACTTGTGGAGCAGATGGTTCTTAGGCATCAACATGAGAGAAAAATGTTAGTAGCTTAATGAAATTTTGTTACCAGATTAGCAACGATCAGAAAATCTTTAGAGGGCTATTTCGAATGGAACAAGGGGTTTCAAACCCTAAACGAAAATATAACAACGCTAAAGGAATGAAAATTAAAAAACGCTCGTATATAATATACGACTAAAAGTTGCTTGCATACTGCAAGCTATCAGTTGAATGCAGTATCATACCAAGTAATGCCTCAAAACAATTTTGAAAACTTCGCGTAAAAGACCGCCAGACGTCTAAGGAAGCGATCGTGCGACACCATTGCATATTAATATCAGATAAGTGCTATTCTGACCTGTTCAAAAGTTTCGATTCTATATCTTATCGGGAAGGTCCCAAAATAAGATTCCGTTATTCCCGTATGAAATGCATGGTAGAATCGGAATGACGCTCTTGCATCGAACCAAGGACCATTAGAGGAACGGTGAAACGCGCGAAAGAATTTGTTCAAACGCCTCTGTTACCATTCCGGGTTTTATATTTCCAGCTTATCGGTAAGGCATTCAAAAAATTTCAAAATTACAGCAATGTATTTCTTATGGAAGAATTTCGCACTCACATGGCGTCGAACTCACGGTCATTTGGCAACATTTCTTCCATATGAACCATAGAAGACTACCTAAACTTCAACCTCCGAGATTTTGGTTCCTCTATCCTACCGATAAAAGCCTCAAAATAATTTTCAAATATCCGCGCAATGCATTCTGATGGGAAAACTGCGATTTTAAGGACCCTCTGCTATCGAACCCATGACACCTAGCGTCGAAGTCTGAATTATTTTGGTATCTACTGGGTGGGGCCAGTACGTCGAAAAAATCTGACGTCTACGGCGCTTGTGGAACATGAATTTGTCAGAATTCTTATCCCCTATAAATAAATAAATAAATAAATATATATATATATAGGTATATCCGGAGAGTTAGCTATATATAATAGACAGTACAGAAATGGAAAAGCGTATAGGAGAGATGGATAACAAAAGACGAAAGAGAAAACATAAATTGAGCACGTAGTGCTCGAGATGAAAAGTTAATCCTCGTTTGGCATATGGAAGGACTGGGCATTTTTGAAGCGTAGCCAGAATCGTCTACTCCGACTAAATACAAGTGGTTCTCAAAACTTATGTTTTCCATAACTCACATACGAAAACAACAGTGAGAGGTATAAGGAAATAGTTATGACAAAAGTCAGAAACGAAGATGAGTTTTCATGGTTGATGATCGGTTGATCCGTCTAAGAGGGTTTCGCCGATTGAGAAGTTTCAACAGAAGTCATTGAAAGTACTTATTTTTCAATGTTAATGCTTCAGAATATCGACAAAATTATTTCACTTACCATATCTATTTTTTCCACAGATGTTGAAAGAAATAATTATATAGGAAAAACTGGCAGTGCAACCACTTGTATTAGTCATAATACAGAAATATCCTTCTCGTTTTAGAAACTACGAATTGGAGCAGAGGTCAGACATTATACTTACTTAACAATACCAGTCGTAATTAACGTTAATTTTTATCATTTCATTAGGTAATTATCGCCGTCTGAATACGTACCAAATGCTCCCTAAAATATATTTAGGGATAATTTTGTAGTTTTCGCAAAGCTGCAGGTTTTACTCTTTGGATTATCTTTTAATTGTCATTATAGCGAAAATTTCTTCAGCTTACACAAAAACGAATGAAAATGGATTGAAAAGTAGGAGAGAAATATGACTTTAAAACTGTAACTCTGCTGTCGTCCGAGCTAAACCTTTGAATTTCCTCGCAAAAATCCAATATAAAGACCGAAGGAAAGAAAGCCGTTCGTCTCGATGAGGGTAGAAGCGGAGAAAGAATGCATCAGGAGGAGAGAAAAAAGTAGAGTCGACACTATTTATACCAGCAACTTACACCCCAAATAGCCCTTCATCCTTAGTCAGTGTAAAACGTGTGAGTCGCGAGAAAAAAGTCATTAACCAAACCCATTTCAGATTCGTAAAAGTCTTATCTCTGAACACTGCATGGTCTCTTCGAGTACTATCCATCTATATTTAAAATACTGTGAATTTTTTTAAAGCTCCTAAGATCGTGAGTTACAGTAATGAGCCTTTTAAATTTAACGTGAAGTAATTGTTTCGATGCTCCTAAACCTAACGTTCGAATTTTCAATCTGCCTTATTCAGACATGGCTCCCAAATCATTTTAGAATTACTCTGCGACATTATATCCACCTAAGTCATGTTCTAAATACTGTTTTTCTTCCTCAAGAGAACATCGTAGTTTTTCTATGGTATATGGCGCAGAATGTCTATTTCACATAAATGGAGGTTATTAACACAGCAAGTTTCATTAGAAATGATTAACCTTCCTTCCTCTTTTACGGTTTTAGTCACGATAATCACAATATAAATAGCAGCTTCTTGAATAATAATAAGTGTTTAATTTCATGCGTTCTTTTTCTTTGTGTAGCATTGGAATTAACAAAAGGGTACATTTGTCAGAGTCATTAACATTTACTCCTAACCTCGAATTTTGCTGAAAAGAGGACAGCAATGTTTTTTAAACATAAAAACATTTGAATGTAAATGAGCCTTATCAGAATAAAGTTAAAAAAGAACGTTTTCCTAAATTAACTTCCGTGCATTATTGAGAAACACAATCCTTTTTAATCAAATGATTTTGTAGTAAAGAGTTGAAAATTGATAAGTAAGGAACGGAGGCCTCGTTAATGGGTCATTGCAAAAAGAGAATAAACGAGACAATATTTCGAAGAACGAGGATTAGGATGAATAATTCAAGAAAGGGGTTTGGCAAATGAGAGATGATTGCTTGTGTTTGAGAATATGTATCCCCGATCGCCTTGAAGCGCCTCCAATTGAAGAGAAATTTACGACCCAAACCAATACAAGAACAATAGGCGTAGATTAGAAATATATTTTCGACAGCGATAACACTGTCCACCTTTAAACTTCAAGCACTGCGATAAGTTAACCGATGTTTCGTGTATAAAAAGTGATGAAGTCGAATAATCATTTAAAATAATAAACTCATTAAAAAGAACTAGGCTGGAAAATGCAACGCTCTCGCCGAATATGGGTGTTAATTTTCATAACAAATATTCAAATTTACAGATAAAACGAAGTAACAAAACGAATAGCAAGAAATAGAAAAATTGGTACATTTTTCTTACTATTTATTCTCATAAACGTACCTCTTTGAGCAGAATTCGGTTTTTGGAGTTGAGCTACACGCGAAGATGTAAGCAAATGGAATTTATCTCAAAAATACAAATAGTAATAATTTGCTGAACGAGAACTTAGTAATCTCTAAGGGAGAACATTAGACCTAGAAATGGGATATACGAGGGTGGGCCAATAAGTCCGTGACCTTTTTTTCACTTTTGAAATTGTCACACCCACCTTCCGTGGTCAACTGGGAGCAAGCGCGGCAACCATTCTATTGATAGCTTTCTCGTACCCAAACGATCAGTCAAAATCAAAACAACCAAGCTATATGATATGCCTATGGTCTCTACGATCTCGCGCAATTTCAATCTCCGATCGGCCAACACAATGTCATGGATTTTTTCCTTTGTTACTGTTGTGGAGACCTCAATTGCGAGTCCTGAACGACCGGCGTAACTTGTGCCTGTGCCACCACATAGAAATTTAGTAAATCACATTTTTACCTTTAAAATCAATGGTGCAGAGTCCTCATACTATTTATCTGGCTTCTCTTTTATTTTAATGATGGTTTTCCTTCGCAAAAAATGACGCTTAAAGAGTACACGAAATTGGCTTTTTTTCCCATTTTCGAAAATTCACGTAGTTATCTCATTTCAGTGGCTGTCAAACACAAACTAAATAACGCAAGTACCTAGAATATAATAGTATGAAAATTGTTGCTAGAGCTATTTTATCGCGCATTTATTATTCAACGAAAACTTCGGCTGTCTTAAAAAATAACCGATGATATACAATATACCAAAACATACAACATGCATGTGTGCAAGAAGCCCATAAAGAAAAAGTCAATTTTATTTTTGTAATTAAAAAAAAGGTTCACCTCACTTAGATTACAACAAAAATATTAATAAACCTAAACCATTTCATCGAATAAAGCACTTTTGAGGTCTTTCGAAAACAAATAAACTAGATGAATCGTTCGAAGGGAGAAATCGGTTTGAAGGAGATATGAAAGCATTTGCAGAAGTGGGGAGAGAAGCCAAATTTTCGATCGAAAAATGAGCTCTCCATTGTTGAGCAAGAGCTACTAGTGGAAATGAAATACAGAGCATATGTTTTATTAACTTAATCCCCTGCGAGTAGAAGCTGACTGAAATCCTGCATGTCAAGTAGCATTGGATGGAATAACAGTGATGAAGATATTCCGAACAAATTTTAGCAAGCTTATTGCATCGGTGAAAGGAGGATTTACTAAAGGAAATTATAAAAAAGAAAGGGTTTTTATAAATAATCATGCATCAATCTCTGATCTCTCTCTTTTACGTGACTGTTTCATGAAAAACTGCTAATCCATACCCTCCATATTGATTTCTAAGTTCATGTATATTGTCAAAAATTCTATCAAATGGAAATACATGTCTAACGAATTTTATCTTCGTGAACTTCTTACGGCCCATTAACTACTTTTCTTGAGACTTCATATTAGCGCTGAAACACGTGCATGAAATTGTGAATATTTGGAATTCCCTACCTTTGGAAAATTTAATGAACTGCAATCATGAAAACTGTCGTTGTTGATCGAATCGATGAGCCTTCAGAAAAATGGAAGGATCGGCGGAATCACAACCGAGAGGACCGAGTTTCGCGTCACCATCGAAATATATATTCGTTTTTGACGTTATAAATAAACTTAAAGGATTTTGATTTGCACAAAAAATAATTTCAGTATTTTCTCAGAAATCTTCCCACTGGAAGTTTTTCTTAGGAAAATAGGACGAAAAGTAGCAGGCGACTAAATTTCTCCCTGCATTTTCCCGAGAACTCGCGTATTCTTATAGATTTTTCCAAGACACTCTTATCCAAATTTTTTAACAGCAAAGTGAATTAAATACGTGAAAATTAGATCCCATGAGGAAGATTTTGATATCAGAATGGACCTTGTTTCTTGAAAGATAGACGCGAATTCATGGGTTCAAAGAAATCATAATTTGCACCTAATCATCTTAAAAGTATCACTTTCTTATTTTTCCTTCCATTATGACACTATTTAACCTTGATTCAGTTGCACTATGCCATAAAGAATTGATAATTGTTTAAGCTGAACTTCTTCCAAATAAGTTCTCGTTAACTTTCTTTTTCTGTGCAAATAATGTAGCAACAGCGCGCGCCGTTCTCCCTTAAGAAATGCATGGGCCCATGTGCTTTACGTGGTGTCTTCATGACGTGGTGACTTCATGGATGGAGTTTATCAGCTGGTTTCGCAGGTTTTTCACACCCTCTTCTCGTGGGTGGTTCTCCTGCTGGGTTTTAGTTTTTCCTAAGAAATTACTTCGTTTTTTTTTGAAAACCCAAAATACATTCTCTCTCTTTGCTCATCTTTTTCTAAAAATCTTTTTTAATCTATATAGACATACGGTTAGTTGTATGAAGATACTTATAAGTCTCAATCTCGCACTGAAATAAACTCATTTTATTATTATTACTATAAATGAGTGACGTAATGTTCTCAGATTGGTCGTAAGACGAGGAGGAATAGTTATTTCATTTACTAAATTCCGGCAAATGTTAATTATCGAAGTTTGTCATTAAGTTCTTACAAAATCAAATGTGCAATCGATGGATGCGGCCGTGATGTTTTGGAACGGTATAATTATAGTTAGTTACAGATGTATACTTTTCCACTATTTTTTTTACTTTCGAACTACCGGTTTCGATAAATCGTCAGGTTCACAGAAAACTAAATCTAAAGACAAAACAGCGTTACAACAGAGAGGTTGGACATAGACGAAGTATATCAAAAGTAACAACAAATCAAGAACAGGTAGGAAGGGGGGAGGTGGGAAGCAAAGATAAGAGGGAAATTCTCCATTTCCAAAAAGGTCCTCGTCTAAATGCACTGGAACAGCTTGAAATTGTGCGTCACCCTTCATAATCGCATTTTCCCTTGCTAATGAGTACCTCTTCTTTTCCCCCTCCCCATCTTGGAATCTGCCCTTCCTTCGTTGCAAAGTAAATATTCCTCTCTTTGCTTCGTTCGATTCCCGGTCCCGTCGGACTTTTTTCGAGTCTATTCTTACTTGGGATTTTTCCTGCGTGCACGCCCTAACATGCTAAAGTCACCTTCACCCATTCCTTGATTTATAGTAGTTAAATCAAAACTTGTATAAAAAACTCAAATCATACGAAAAAGTGAAACTAAAATGAAATATACAAATCAGTTCTAATCGGTTTCAAATTCGCTCTCACAATTTATGCAAACAAAATTATTGAATCACCTGTTGTATTACAGCGCTGATGTTCTTATCTTTTCCCCTGCCATATGACACTGGCGGCTTGCGGGGTACTTATCTAAATATTTAATCTCAGATCCAATGAGCGCATTGTATCCACAAGGTCCCATGTTTTGACATTTTAACTGTATCAAACAGTAAATACATACACATTTTTCATCACATGGGGCACATTAACACCGCGTGTGCCTTGTGTAAACTTGTCTCTTCGCCATGTTCTCGTTACCACTTAACCTCCAACTTCATCAATGAGGTAAATAATCAATGAAATAGCTAAATATGCCCGTAAAAGAATAATGGAAATATCATGATGACTTATTATGATATAATAGTACGGGCACTATTGACGCGGTTAAATTGGTTTATAGATTTACTCACCTGAAAGAAAATCAAAAAAATTGTATTTTGTGGTCACTCCAGAATAGAGTGAGTGCATACACCACTCGTGCTGCCTCTGCTGACTCTTTATAACCGTGGAAACCTGCAACTGTACCAAACTTTCCCCAGTCTACCCTACAAAGAATTGTCTAACTGCGCAATTTCGACAATTCAAGTCTTTGAATTCGCTTATACAAAGATTTATTTACATTTGTACCCTGCGAGCCGCCTTTGGCGTATTGGTACTATTGGTGTAATGACACTATCATCGTTTTCTAATCGAAATTCATCGTTTTCCAATAATTAAGAGAATTTTGATGTTCATTCGAATAAACAGTTTACGAGTAGCTGACTCTAATCACATACGACACTAGCATCTGCAATCGAAGCATCATTAAAAGTAGTTAAAAACAGGGAGACTAATACGTGAAGATATATGAATATTGTGCTCTTCTTGAACGGATCGGCAAATGAATCCTACGGTAAGCGACAAAAGAACTCGATTCGTGGTAAAAGCCGAAAATTTAGTAAACACGAATAGTTTAGAATGAAATTTAAAATGAATTTAATTAACCCGAACGCACGTAAAGGAACCAGAATGGTAAAATTTATAGATAATTTATTTCACATAATCCTCAATAGGATTATTTATTCATTGATTAAATTTGACTGAATATTCACATAAAACTGACGATATTAAACAAAAAGTTTACCCGAAGCACAGGATTTATTATAATGCGACCCAGGTTTTTACGCGTCAGTTGACAGGCTTCCTATCAAAAGGTCTTGCCTAAATCCATTGATATAATTAATATTCACCTTAGATTATTGAATGTATGACACCTAAATTGAAAAATTTATAAAAACAACTTCAGATAACTGTTCTATGCGAAATTAAATAGACAATCATTTTGAAATGGCAGTAGAGGTTGTTGTCAAAACGTCGAATTATTTCCATGAACTTCTTCGGTTGACAACCCGAGAAGATTTCTTGAGAATCATTTCAAACGGAATAGAAGAAACATAAAAGTCTCTTTTAGATATAAAAGTATAGAAAAAACAAACCGATCGTTATGGATTCACCTCCTCCCGACGAGAGATCAGCGAAAGTGATTTTTGACTTTCATAAGAGAGTTTTCCAATACAGGTGCACAAAATACGTTCTCATACAAAGATACCAGTTATGATACCTCCTATGCATTACTCAGAGGCGATCAAATAATAAAAAAATTGTTCTTTTTTCATTATGACTTTCCACGAAGTACGGCCTGAAATGATAAATTATACTCAGAGGTAATTTAATATTTCGAAATCCAAATCATAAATACCATTCATTGAAATACATTTAAAGACCGCATGAAAACTACTGATATCAGCAATGATTAGAGCATGCATTTGGAACGGTCCTCATTACGACAGTCTCTATGTTTTTATAATAGTATTTACAATGAAAATTCCTTCGCATTTCCCTACCCCAAGATCGATTTCCGAGTGATTATAATTCTTTAAAGTTCCATTCATCACGACGCACTGATCCAGAAAATATTCTTAGGAATACTGATAGCGTGAAGATGGACTGCCTCCGATGGGAAGTGAATAAATATGCATGAAATATGAATAAAAATACAATATCCGACGAAGACTTTGGGTGGATGTAAGCACAGATTCCTCCCATCTTAAGTAATATGATGCATCATTAGAAATCAGACATACTGGACACAAGTACAAGTAGGCTTGCGGAAAATGTTAAATACATGTTTTCCGGTTAATGTCCTCCTGTTACTCCCAAGAAGTATGTAAGAATAAAAGCATACAATTTTTCTGATTGTCTTATTAGCTAACTCGTTCTAAATTGAAACAATTACGGAGTTAAGTTCAACACCAACTCCTTAGCATACCATAGATATTATATGAGAAAATATCGGACGGGGAATATAAACTCTGACCATGTTCCGCAAATGCCATCGAGGTGTAATTTTACGACTCACCCTCCATAATAATTCAGATTAGCTATCATAGAGCCGATACGGGAAGGTCCCAAAATAGGAATGTCGATATTCTGGGGCTTTTTTCAGGAAGGGCCTTCTGGATCTTTTCTCGGCTCTCCAACTAGAATATAGCCGCCTGAAGAGGACCTGTTATTCGCAAAACTTACCGTGTGTAGTACGGTTTAAAGAGTTATAATCAATTCAAATTTGCAACTATTTTCTAACTTCGTTATAACACTCGTCCAAACAAAAGTACCAGCGTCTTTTGAACGACGTTCTACGATGAAAATTAAGGTTTGCATGTTTTCATTGGATATTAGCTCGTGACACATGCCAACGTGGCTTCAAAAGATTAGCGGGGTTTAAAAAAGCTGAGGGCCTTAAATGTTTTTTTTTATCCTTGCTGTCTTATTTTTTTACATCTCTTATTTTATTTGACACACCATTATGCGCTGTAAGTGTAGGGTTGCCCCTACTAAATCTAATATAATAAAGTAAGGTGTGTGTATGTATGTTCGTCTAAAACTCGAGAGCCATAAATGGCACAATTTTCAAACTTTCAAGATTGTTAAATTTATTCGCTGCGCAGGTTTAGAAATAATGGTCGAACGACATCGGGATAAGCACCAAATGAAAGTAAAATAAACAGATTCTTGTTTTTTTCGTGAAATATTATTATCGAGTCGAAATGGCGAAAATTCGCTTAAAATAGACGATGATTTTGTGAAATTTGAGGCTGTAAACAACCAATCCCCTAGACGACCGAAGAAGTTGTTGAAGATAACCGAGATAACGTATTTTCCCGTAAACATACACGGAGAAGTTTTTTTTCATTTGAAAATAATCATTAGAATGAATGATAGGCGGTTTGAATAGGAGTCAATATTTTGAAATTTTAAAATAGCTGAGGGTACTGAACGGATTTGTGAGCCTTGCTGTCTATTTCATTACACCCACAATTGTTAAGGGCAAGTGAACACAAGAAGGATCTCTATCACACCTTTTAAAGGATGGTCACAGCAGTGATTTCCAGCCTTCATCGGTTGCAGCCTGGAGATAGTGTGCTTCGATAACAATGAGATATTGACCAACAAGCATGATTTTCCCTTCTTTCCCTCCCAACCAAAATCTTTGCCTCCAAACAAACTTCCCCCTTCTTCTCTTCCGTATGTATTGATGGACTGAAAAATAAAAGCTGCCTGATGATGCTAGTTCGCTAGCGAATCATTTTGAACGAATAACATTCTGTCGCATTGTACAATTTATTCTTTTCCATCATTGATAATAGAAATGTTTAATGAAGAACATGATGATTTGAACGGAACAATAACGCGAGAGCCTCAAAGATGTGCAATTTGAACGAAATTCAACGGAAATGAGTCGGACCTGAAAAAGGTCCCCATAGTTATTTATTTCTTATAAGTACCGACTGCCATTGCTTATTAAAAAAATCCCCGAGAACCTTAAGTTCTCTAAAGAAGCGCGAAGTATATTCACGAACTAACACTTTACAATTAACGATTCCGTTTAGACTACAATTCCGAGTTCTTATCGAGATAACGCTATCATTTCTTTTTATCTGGAGAGTTTGAATGACATATTTATTCGATAAGAAAGATTTGGATGAGATAACAAACACTAATGTCATTAACGAAAGCAGGTTTCAATGTCACGCAGAATATTCATGCATTCTTATAAACTTGGCTCGAGTACAAACGTAGAACAAAAGCAGTTTCATTTCTCCTTCATCGGCTGCCAAGAAGAGACAATGAAGCTACAAATAAATAGCGATAATTGCTCCATCCAATATAATACTCGTAAAGTACGTCTACAATACAATGACTTAAAGAGTGTTTTCACATCAAAACTGACTTACTGAGCATACATTAGGAATCCGGATTGACACAAAAGACACTAATAAATGCCCAGTATTTATATCAATCGCGAATAATAGATCTTGAGAAAGATACAATGAGTGAAAAAAATTAATCCTCAGTTTACAACTATTGCTACTCCCAATGATTAGAGAGAAACTCTGTAAATCATAAGGTTATAGAACTAATATGTGCGCATATACAGTTAGAATAATTTCACTCTTTCACGTTAAGGTGAACAGAAACGTACTTAGAATCTGCAATCCATGTTAGGCCGCAGCAGCAGTTTTTAGCCTTCACAAGGAAACAAAAGGGAAAAAATGCTGGATTGAAATCAAAGGAAGAAAAATATCACAACCACATAGTCCCACCAAACATTCCGCAGCAAGATCGTTTTCTTCCTAGACATGAATTGTGATTTTATGACCACTGCAAACATTTATAATTGACGATACAATATTAAATTCGATCTTATAAATTTAATATACTCGGTATCGATGATCTACTAACTGATCATGATTTTTTTACTTTTAAATATTATGCTATCATTGCTTGATTTGTTTCAAATCCTGATTTGCAATTCCCAATTAACGCAACTTGGTTAAGGACCAATCCGAAGTGTAACATCTCCGTCTACTAATAATATCAAGGATATAACTGATCTATTACAATGCAAACCATGGCTGAAGATAAGACGCTTTCAGCAAGCAATAATTCCGAAACAATACTTAAGCTCATTTTCAAAAACGGTATTTCTCAGAATGACACAAATATTCTTCGATGACAATTCTGCTTTGACCGAAGTTGGAAGTGTATCAATCTTCTAAAATGCTCTTCCATTCTAGTGTGACAAGTAATGCATAACTGTGATATCATTAACATCGTAAATTCAAATGGAAAACCAAACACTCATTTTGAATAAACTTCCGCACTCTAAATGGGAATAACTTCGTCGTTCTTGTCATCGAAATCAGGAATATAATGTGGTAAACATTTTTAAAGATTCATAATTCATCTGAAATCAATGTGTGAGAAGTTAGAAAACTATCCGATAAAATCGGGGACATAACCTCTTAAACATACGTGTGATTAAGAGCATCACATGGATTTTAATGAAGTGAAACCTTCTGTAAGAAATTAAAGGCCAATATAAACGTTGAAATTTGATCATTGGCCAAAATTTTAACGAGGATGGCTTCCCGTGATGACTGATAATCAATTCTCTATGTTGTCTCCTTTATAAAATTTTACGTATACCTTATCAAACGAGGACGGAACAATGCAATTAACAATATCGTAATCATATCAAACTTCAATTAATTCCACAGATTTGAGAGTAACTTTGTAGTATTCCATATGATATATTTTAATGACTTAATTATGGATGAAATTCTAAGTAATAAAATATCCAAACTGAAAATAGATCATACATTTCCGAGACTCTCCTAGTTAGGAATGGGTGCGTAAGTATTCTTCCTCTCCCCTCTGTAACTGTTCAATAAATAGAAGCTTGTGAAACACGGATTATTTCATAAAGAAATACAACATCCACACTAAAGAGATATAATTATAGACCGAATATATATGTACATAATTTTAGTTGACATCATTCCATTCCAGATAAAACAAAATATGATATTTATGACATGTTGAACAAGCCCCGAAAAAGGAGATTCGAATCTAATCGAAATTTCATGCTAAAAATGTTGTCATTGGTCAGCAACTTCCATATTGCTTTCTCAATTCAAGTAATCGTTTTGAACAGATGTTATACTTCAAGTATAGCTGTAAAAAAGAATGAACGAAAGAAAACATTCTAATAGCTCTTCGAAGAAATATCATATTTCAGAGGATCACAAGGTGAAATTTTAGCGAGGCTATAATTTCATTCTCTAAATAAGATCAAGCTCGACTAGTTTAAAATCTGGGCAATCTAGCCATTCAAATACTATTCCCAAATAACGAGTTAAGAATGCCGTATATTCTTTAGATAGAGAAGCATAATTTCAACAGTGTCAAGATTAAGTCGTGTAAATATAAATCAGACGAAAAAACATTGGAAGGATATACCTTCTACATTAGCTACTCCTACTTCTTATCAAAGCAATAAATACATAAACAGCGAGTAGAAGAGCAAGAATATTGGCTAAATCAAAGATTCCGAGATGTGGGCGAAAGAAAAAATCTTACCATTCACCACCTTCCCACTTCTTTCATTCTCCCCCAGTAAAAAGTCGCTTTATATAAACGCATTTAGTATACTCTTTGTCAAACATTTTAAGCGCCAAGATGTCTCGATTTTATTTCCTTGAGTATTCAATTCGTTTGCTAATCTTAAGTTTCGTTTCGTCCTAAAGAGATAAATCGTCTCAGATTTATAAATGGCCCAACGTAGAGCAGCTCGTTTCGTTACAGGCGATTTCAGGTTCCACAGTAGCGTTACGTCCATGGTTGAATCCCTCGGTTGGAATTCGCTTGAGAGAGAAGAAATGATTACCGAAGGAAACTTTTCGAAAAGTTCCTCAGTTCCGAACTTAGGGACGAGGTGAATGAAATTTTGATTTCAGTAAGTAATGAGCGCGATCTCCGAGAGGCATTAGCAAAGGGGAATGGCTCAACTCGCCGCCGCCATCTCGCCGCCGCCGACTCGCCGCCGCCAACTCGCCGCAGGCCCAACTCGCCGCGCGCCCAACTCGCCGCGGACCCAACTCGACGCGGGGCCAACTCGCCGCGAGACCAACTCGCCGCGGGCCTAACTCGCCGCGGGGACAACTCGCCGCGGGCATATTTTAAATATGTTTAGAACAATGGAATTACTCGTTCTTCGCAAGGGTTTTAATTATCTAATATCATAGAAAGAAGAAACTAAGAGATCTGCTAAATTTTACGGTAAGACCATAGCACCACTTCACAGAAGCAATTGATCCTTGTTAACCCTTAATTAGTTTCGTGGGGTCGATATAACCTCAGGCGATATAGCGAATGGCTCAACTCGCCGCCGCCAGCTCGCCGCCGCCGACTCGCCGCCGCCAACTCGCCGCGGGCCCAACTTGCCGCGCGCCCAACTCGCCGCGGACCCAACTCGCCGCGGGGCCAACTCGCCGCGGGCATTTTTTAAATACGTTTAGAACTATGAAATTACTCGTTCTTCGCAAGGGTTTTAATTATCTAATGTCATAGAAAGAAGAAACTAAGAGATCTGCTAAATTTTACGGTAAGACCATAGCACCACTTCATAGAAGCAATTAATCCTTGATTGGTTTCGTGGGGTCGATATAACCCCAGGCGATATACTTCCTTTGTTAAAACATAAGCTATTTAAGATATTTATATGCCAATTTTTTACTTATATAAAAAATTTTGCACTACATTTATGATCTGATAATTTCGTTAATTTTGAAAAACGAAAGGTATGCAATTAATGCGGTGTTAACAAATTACAATAATTAATTTAAGTAATTATATAATAATCATATTATTTATTTTTAGCGGTGATCTACAAAGTAATTCAGCAGTAAATATCAGGTGCAAAATGAAAAATAATATTTGGGAGTTAAAATATCACCATAGAATTTTGCTATATGCTATGACGAAAAAATTTTGTTGATTTAACCGATAAAATGCATTACATTTTAGTAGTGTTACCATATCTACGAAATAAATGTAAATAATTATATAATTAACAGATCATGGTTTTTAAGTGCCCTTATATCAAGTAATTCATTTGTAAGTACCATATAAAGAACAAAATCAGATCATGCATACCAACTGATAATTACATACAAATCAACTTTTCATAAAAGATTTCACAGAAAGATATTCCTTCCTAACTGATCTTTCCGTAATACAGTAAACGTAATTAACCCTTAATTAGTCTCGTGGGGTGAATGTGACCCCAGGTGGTGTAATTCCCTCGGTAAAACAAAAACTAATCAAGATATTTTAACCAAATTTTGTTTTTAAAAGATTTTTACCTTCTTACGATAATCTGAGATTTTAGTTAATTTTAAGCACTAAAAGTATGCAATTTTGGCAGTTTCACCAGATTTCCAAAAATAAATTTGAATAATTTTCAAACAGTATTTCAATACTTTTTAAGCGCCTATACATAACATAACTCATTGGTAAGTACCAGAAAAATAATGAACACCATATCTTGCATATACGAGTATTTTGCATTATAGGTTCCGAAGCCCCGGCGATTCGAGGCCCGAAGCGGAATACGCTCTTTGATATAAAAGTAAACAACTAAAGTTCTGTTCAAGATATCGCATCAAAACAAACTGCAAACGAAAATTACAACATTTATCTCGATTTCTCTCGAGACAAGTTCTTCCTCACGTGAGAAACCAAAAACTTTTAGGTGACGTATAAATTGGACTGCACGACGAATTTTTCTTGAGTTACGTTCCAACTAAATAATTTTTTACTAAGATGTGGTTACTCTGAAATTAATCTTACGTAATATTTATGCATTCAGATGATACAGTGAGCAATTGAAGAAAAAATCAGCATTTTATGTTGAATTGTGAGAGAGAAATGGCAGTTTCAAAAATGTTCACGGGTGATCGGCAATTCATTCAATTTTTGCTTTTAACTATGTTGTTTTTCTATAAAAGCATAAAATTTTCACTGTTGTGTTGAAAAAGTTATTTTTATTCAAATTTCATCGGAATTTAAGTTTGAATCGATAAATGTAAACTACGAATCTTAATTATACCCGTACGAATCCGTAGCTCCACGTAAAGGCGAACCTGCGCGAGGCTAACTTCTTCACTTACGGTAAATTACATTGAGTTATTCCCCTGTAAGTTCTCCATACTGACTGGAATTTTAAAACGTGCTATGATCGATCTGCCATGGTCGAAACCCCCTAACTGTAAGTTTCATACAGAAATATATCGAACATTCTATTTAATGGTTTTCAACCACGGAAATCGATTAGTAATATTTAAACATCGTAAAATCACTCCTTATCATTGTCACCAACCCATAAAATATATTAATTTATTAATACATGCACTTCAGTGGTAGGTCTATCGGCATAATCTTGCCTTTGGGAACTGATACTCCATTTTGTAATTAAATTTTTTTAAATATTAATTGTCGACAACATTTTTTAATAAATATATAACTATTATTATTTACAACCGTTTTCAATATTTTTATTCAGCTTACTGCACCTTTGGTTGGAAAGCAGAAATGAGATAAGGATACATTTGTATGAGACAATTAATGCGGAAAATAATCAAATCCCGAATATAATAAAGAAGTAAAATTTACCATAACAGAGATAGAAATATAGACCAAAATATTTGTTTCGGAAATTATTTTTAGTTGGTGATCAGCATGATTTGAATTTAGGGTTCATCGGTTAGACGGAGGAAGAAACTTTTAGTCTCAATCTCGCCCAAAAAAAGACGATTATTATTATTATTAAATTAATTCTTAACATTTTACTTACTGATGAATCACTTTACATATGGGCACTTGCAAAAAGCAGAAATATGTTTATTAAAAAATGATTTAATTTATTAAATTTGTAAATTTGTTAACTGATAAAATTAAGTGCTTTTTATCAGTGGAATTGACAAAACTGGTTTGTCATATCATTATATATCAAAATTCTAGTAGTCCATTAACTCTCGGATAGTATTTTTCATTCTGCGCCTGGTACTTACTATGAATTACTCATTACTGACTATGAATTAGTTCATTAATCATCGCTTAGAATAAATATAATGCTCATTAAATAATAATTTAAATTGATTTTTGTAATTTGTTAACACCGCATTAATTGCATACCTTTCGTTTTTCAAAATTAACGAAATTATCAGATTATAAATGTAGTGCAAAATTTTTTATATAAGTAAAAAATTGGCATATAAATATCTTAAATAGCTTATGTTTTATCAAAGGAAGTATATCGCCTGGGGTTATATCGACCCCACGAAACCAATCAAGGATTAATTGCTTCTATGAAGTGGTGCTATGGTCTTACCGTAAAATTTAGCAGATCTCTTAGTTTCTTCTTTCTATGACATTAGATAATTAAAACCCTTGCGAAGAACGAGTAATTTCATAGTTCTAAACGTATTTAAACTATGCCCGCGGCGAGTTGGGCCCGCGGCGAGTTGGGCCCGCGGCGAGTTGGGCCCGCGGCGAGTTGGCCCCGCAGCGAGTTGGGCCCGCGGCGAGTCGGCGGCGGCGAGCTGGCGGCAGCGAGTTGTCCTAGACCCTTAGCAAAGCGGTATAAGGAGGACAAATCGCAAGGACAGATAATTATTTTTGGTCGTTCTTCCCTCGGGCTATTAGAGAAGCTAATAGGGTGGATTAGTAAACGATGATGGTGTCATTACACCCCCTGCCATACGCCACTGGCGGCTCGCGGGGTACTAATCTAAATCTAAAATCTAAATCATAAACTTCCTACACTTAAGCAGAGAACAAAAATCTGCAAATATTCATTCCTCTATCTGGGAATAGTAGAATGGAACAATTTACCTGGAGAGAATTTGGAGTTTTTCCCCATTCATACAATGTGTTTACTAATAGAATTCACTAAATGATAAAGCAAAGGAGTTTGGGATGAAAATCAATGTAAGAAAGACTAAGATTATGAGGTTTTCAAAGGGAAAGAATGCTAAATTAACTATTAGGGTGGATGGGGAAAAACTAGAACAAGTAGACCAATTTCCATGCTTGGGCAGCCTTCTTTCTAAGGATGGAAGATGTTCGACAGAAATTAGAAAAAGGATAGCACTAGCAAAGGAAGTTTCATGAAACGAAGGGAACTGATGACAAAGGGACTTGATAAAGGAATCAGGAAGAGATTGGTAAAATCCTTGGTGTGGAGTGCAATGTTGTACGGGTGTGAAACGTGGACGTTAAGAAAAGAGGATGTGAAAAGATTGGAGGCTTTTGAAATGTGGGTATGGCGTAGAATGGAGAAAGTTAGTTGGGTCGATAGAAAAACGAATGAGGAGGTTCTAGAGATGGTTGGGGAGAAAAGAGCAATGATTGAAGTAATTAAAATTAGACAAAAGAAATGGGTGAGTCAAATATTGAGAGGGAAGCGATTATTGAAGAAAGTGATCGAGGGAAGAATGCTGGGAAAAGATAGAGGGAAAGACAAAGACAAAAGTTAATTAAGGGGTGGGATAAGTTACCGGGAATTGAAGGAGAGGGAATTAAATAGGGAATGTGGGGGCACATGAACCTACCGAAAGGTAGAACACTTTATATACTAATAGAATTAGTTCTAAATTCAATTAAATTAACAATTTTATAGTAGTAAAATGTAATCTAAATGAATTAGTAGTCTGTAAATTGTCGTAGGTTATAGAATACTCTTTTTAAATTCATAATATTGTAATGTAAATTTAATTATATGATGTACCAGCTTCGGGGGGATTTTCTCCCGGACTAGGGTGATTTATTTTCCTTCCCACCCACATGACAACCACTTGGCCAAGCGCCAAACTGTAGTCTCAATTGATAAATATAATAATAAAATTAATTTCCCGTGGATGAGGATGGAATCCTATGGAGAGGATCGGTGCCCAGGATGAGAAATGCCATAAAAAACCATTCCATTGATCACTAAAAACAATGGGTCCTCCACTCATTTCCATTCTAACTTAAGGGGTGTTCTCCTGATGGGTTTTAGAGTTTCCTAAGTAATTACTTTTTTTTGAAAACCCAAAATACATTCTCTCTCTTTGCTTATCTTTTTCTAAAAATCCTTTTTAATCTATATATTGTCCGTTTCAAGCTTCCAGTCAGTATTGTCTTATGGGAGAAAGGCAAAGCCTCGCGCGCCGGGTCTCCTTTACGCGGAGCTACGGATTCGGACGGGTATAATTAAGATTCGTAGTGTACATTGACCGATTCGAACTTAAGTTTTGATGAAATTTGAATGAAAATAACTCTATCAACACAACAGTGAAAATTTTATGCATTTAGAGCAGAAACAACAAAGTTAAAAGCGAAAATTAAGTGAATTGCCGAGTTTTCACCCGTGAGCTTTTTTGAAACTGCCATTACTCTCTTACAATCCAACATAAAATACTGATTTTTTCTTCCATTGCTCATTGTATCATCTGAATGCATAAATGCTACATGAGATTAATTTTATAGCAACCAAATCTTAGTAAAAAATTATTTAGTTGGAACGTAACTCAAGAAAAAATTCGTCGTGCAGTCCAATTTATACGTCGCCTAAAACTTTTTGGTTTCTCATGTGAGAAAGAACTTGTCTCGAGAGATAAATGTTGTAATTTTCATTTGCAGTTTGTTTCGATGCGATATCTAGAATAGAACTTGAGTTTTTGACTTGAATATCAGAGAGCGTAATCCGCTTCGCGCTTCGAATCGCCGACGCTTCGAAACCTCACGGCCTTACAGAAATTTCAACGTCACCTCACGTAGGAAGACTGGAAGTTTGAAACGGACAATAGACATACGGTTATTTTTAACATATTTTTCATGAAAATAAATTGATTTAGTTGGTTATTAATTGCTTTTTCTTAAAGAAAGTAGAAAATTATTTTGATTGAAGGCGTTTCTGTTTCTAACTCTATTTAAAACTATATATAATAGATATCTTCAAATTGTGGTCCAGAGTAACGATTGAGGGTCAATCCATACCAATTGGTCCAGAAAAAAAATAATTGGGTATTCGACCATCTTAGAAAAATTAATCTTTGGTATGTAGATGCCCTTAAGTTTAGAGAGCACAAAAGTATTTTTTTAAATATTTTTAATGTTTACTGTTTGGAGATGGCGGCCATATTTGCACATGGCCGCACGCGGTTTTTCGCGTTTGCAGGTATCTACAAATTCTTCAATTATTCAGCAATGGGTTACCCTAAGACTTTCAAATAATCTGCATTGATTTCTGTACACTCTGGCCTATGAAATGAAACCATAATTACAAAACTATATGTATTTCTTAAACATTTTTTAACACCTTAAATTTATTGGTCAAAATTGAACAAAATTCAACTTTTGACGAGAAACTTTTCAAAGAAGGAACAATTTCTCAGCCTTGATATTTTTGGGCTATTACACTATATGTTATAGTTACTTTTAACAAAGTAGCAATGTTGGCATAATATACAGTGGAACAACAAAAAATATAAATAAATATAAAAATATATTTGAATCTCAAAGTTGAAATTTACACTGAAATATTATATAATAAAGACCTTTACTGTGTGCAATTTTCATATTTTTATCTGGTCCCCTTGACAACCAATGCGATTGTTGAAACCAAGGTAATGCGTTTCCCCGTAAGAATACACAGGGAATTTAGGTCCATATGAAAGTCCATATGGCAAGAATGAATGATATTTTAATAGGTGAAAATATTCTGAAATTTTAGTATTTGTATTTACAAATAATTTGCAGTGTTGATTCTTAGATAGCAACGTACGATCATTTAGGAAATGTTTCTTAATCACGTCGACTTATTTGAATTACGTCAACGCTATTTTTAAATAATGAAGCTACTAAACGTACTTTACGCTGGAAAAACTTAAACAATTCATATATGTATACTGCGTGCCGCCTTTCAGCGTGTGGCAGGGGGTGTTTGAACCATGACTTCCCAAATCGTCTAATACCGTGCATAACATCAGCATTTCAGGTAAATAATAACTTAATTTAGCGTCTGATTTTTCACACGGGCGATCTTTTAAATAAATTACATAACTAAATTCAAAAGATTCATATAGAATTGGGTATAGGTGATTATTGCACGAGATGACAAGCACCAAGGAAAAATCCCAAGGAAGAATCATCTTAAACAGTTGAAGAAACTCCTAAAGGAAGAAAATTTAAGATGATTCCTTTTCATATCGTGGATTCTAGATTTGGATCCAAATTATAAGAATTTTGAAAAGATTAAACATTTTCGTTTAGAATAACATTATCATTGATCCAAAAGGTGAGAGATGTTAGTTTCTTCTGTGCACAGGTATTATAAGCCAATATACGGGGGTGGTCTGAAAAGATTCCGACCCCAGATGTTTCAGAAATTTTCAGAAAACATGTCGAGAAATGGCGAAATGTCGGAAACATTTCTGATCAGCCATGTATTACTGCTTACTTACATATTCCCTTAGAGAATCAACGGGCGCTTCAGCTAGTAGTTATATAAAATCTTAATTTAAGAAAACGTTCAGCTCCAGGTAGTCCTTATTCTCCCATACATGGCGAGAAAATGAAATTTATTTACGAGGCGCGAGAAGTCCGTTATGTGTCCGTCAATTTGTTTTACAAAAGTAGTTGATCATTTCTCTAATGGTTCGCGAAAAGGGGACCATTTCCATTTTACGATAAATTTTAAGAGAAATACGGAATTTCGGTTGGGGACCATCCCGATATGATATCGACCTGAAACTTTGGATACGATTTAAGATGCCCTTACCAATAAGAAACATACCATCGTATCATAGAAAACGGTTCTGTGTTCGAATCCAGGCAGTCTTACTGCTCCCATTAAAATGTATGGTGAAGATTGTAGATATTTTTATGAAGCAATTCCTGAAAAGATACAAATTTATATTTCGGAATGTGAACAGCAATTATGATTATGTTTTGAAAACGAAGTATATTGTTTTCCAAATAGTCTTTCGTTCGATCCAAGGGCATCATTTTCATTCTACCATATCTTTTAATGGGAAATTTGGATAAATGTTTGAGGACCTTTCTGGAATGACATGGACTTGAAATTTTACGTAAGGTTATAGTCTGAATTATTCTGACGGGTACACGGTAGGCCAGTGCGTCGTAAAAATTTCACGTAGATGGTACGTGTGGAACATGGTTAGATTTTGTATGTTTGTATATTTATTGAAAAGCTCGAAGGCAAAATTTTAAATTGAAATTCATCTTCTCTACGTTTTATTTAATGATAGTTATAATAACCGATAATGTTAGACGACATTTTATGCCTCTCTTTTTATCCAATTTGAAAAAAATTAACGACCGACCTCAGCGGGCCTCAGCCTGACCTTTTACAAAGTGTCTGTTCAATATCATATCGGGAAGGTCCTAAAATAAGATTATCCGTTATCCTCATCTGAAACGTATGGGGAAATCTAAATGACGCTCTGGCATCGAACCAAGGTCCATAATCGTAGATGTCGTCGCCCATTAAGTTGCTTTATAGACCCCTCTAGCTGGAATCTCAATTTCTAGGTAACATCATTCTGGAAAGGTCCCTATACGTAATTCCGTATTTCCTGATTAACCGTATGGTAGAATACAAATATTGCCCTTGCGTCGAACGAAGGGCCATCAGGGAAATGGTAAACTGTGTTCGTTAACCATTCATGTACGATGGAGACAACTGACCGTTTTCAGAGTTTGAAGACGCAATCATAAAAGGAAAGTTCTAAAGTATGATTCCGTTATCTCCATTTGAAACGTATGGTGGAATGCAGATGACGCTCTCGCATTCAACCGAGAATCATTAGACATTTTTAATAGAAGGTTTTTTCGATTATTTTATCTTTTAGTGGATTGCATATGGTAATGAAGTCACGGATGTGTATAAAAATAGAAAATGAATACGTGGATCCCAACGAAACTGTAAAATTACCAAAGCTTTACGGGATAAAACTCTGGAATAAGAATTCAAGCTTAAAGGTAAATGAAAAAGGTGGATTAGCCTGGGATGAATGTTTTAAAGGAGAGCACAGCGGTTAATTATCTATTGGTGCTTCTGCCTCAATTATACCACGAGAGTCGGCATTACTTTGCGATGTACAGATTCTTCGGTAAGTCCACTCGGCGGACTATTGGAATCCCTAAATATCAGAGGATTTTCTCTTTCCCGCTTTTTATTTGAGCTGATTTATTATCTCGAATATTTGAGCAGATGACCGTTGAGCATTTGGACTAACTAGCGTGTGTCGTTTCTTATAATATCAGAAATAATTCCAGAGTTATTGCCGTTAGCCATCGGAGGGCCGCATTTGACTTGCTAAGTCGGCAATGGAAGGGCGTAACAGTTAATGACCGACGAATTTAATGGCCAAATGAGAATAGCTTCTATTTTCGGAGTGGTTATCGTACCGGGGCTGCGATCGCGGGTTCGAGCCCCGGCTAATTGGCATTGAGGGAATTGTTGTGTTCGTTCATTGTTATTTGCAATAATTCATGATTCTCGATATGATAACATATATCCGTAATATATGAAATCAGTTTACGTGAAAGTACACGACAATGATTCTGTTGGTTTTCATAGAAAATAAGCTATGTGTATTGAAAGAATTTGTCTAGATATTGCATTGCCGTGTTTATGTTGCAATATATTTATGGAATTGAATTTTTGGCGGCGCAGTACGGGAGGCTAGGTGGGGTGACAATAGAAAGAGTTGCATAAGGGGCAGAATGAATGCCGCGTCGGTAGAAAGCGTACGTGCTTTGGCTTGGTGCCTTATTCGCTGGAGCCAAGAGATAGCATAAGGGGACCAGTTAAAATAGAAATCCTTTGGGATCACGTGACATAAGCCGTAGTGATTTCGTTCTCCTCGTCGCTCTCGACTCACGCTTCTGATCGCCTACCTAGAAAGAGATGAAGTCATCACGAAGTCAGCGATTTAACAGCAAGGTGACAGCTGAAGACAGCAAATGACAATCTCTCAATATTTTGTACTAAATTAAGAGATTTTAATTTGCATCGGTGGTTAAATGACCTCATTTGCAAGAAGAGCTTTTGTCATATGTGGAAGGAAATATATATTTTCAAGTAACTGAAGGCAAAGTCCGACGAGAAGAGCAATAATGCGGAATTATTAAAAACTTAATGCAATAAAATAAGCCGATTCTTCTTTAAACATAAAATAGGCGAATAAAGTTAATAGGTACTCAGAAATACCTCGTACGTAACTATTCTTCGCGGAATATTGCCATGCAAATCTTAATAATTTCCCGATACCTTCTAAAATTGCTACGAAAGAACGGAAAAAAGAAATAATCGCCGTCCATTAAGTTTTTGTAAAGGCCCCTCTTGTCATATTCTGAATTTAGAATTGATAACATATCAGGAAGGTCCTCAAACGTGATTCCGAATTTCCCCTTTAATGGTATGGTAGAATGCGGACGGTATCCGGGCGTGTAACCGGGAACAATAAGGAAAACGGTAAACTGTTTTCGTTAAAGAAATTTACTGCCAATTTCAGATGCTGGGTTACGGGCTTATGTATTCTCGCGGGAAAGCCTCATATATAGATTTCATTTTTTCCCACCGTATATTTCTCATAGGAGAATTAGGACTCTGGAGCCGAACCCAGAACCTTCTAATAAAATAAGATTTCATATAATCATTTAAAGGTACCTTAAATATCAAGTTCATATCATATCCGGAATTTCCTCAAATAAGATTCCGTTATCTCCTTTACCAATGAATTGTAAAGAGTAAATGGATTTCTGGAATCGAACGATTTATTATTAGAGAAAAAGTGAACCGTATATATGAACCGGATATAGGAAACGTACTTACGGCCCCTGATATATCTATTATATTATTATCTATTATATATAGCTAACTCTCCGGATATATATATATATATATATATATATATATATATATATATATATATATATATATATATATATATATATTATATATAGCTAACTCTCCGGATATACCTATATATATACGAGTAAAAGTTGCTTGCATACTGCAAGCTAATTGGTGAAAAATTTACAATAAGTTTCCCTTACGGGTATCATTTTCGAAGCTTATCCAGCAAAAATCTCAAAAATTGCCGCAATGCATTTCGAACGTGAGAATTTTTCATCCATCTGGCATCGAACTCACGGTCATATGTAACCTTTCTTCCACTGGTTCTATAGAAAACTACTTCAAACGGAAACGCTGTGATTTTGAATAGTCTCCTGCATTGAGAAAGGCCTCAAAACAATTTTTAAAAATTTGCGTAAATGACCGCCTGGCGTCGAACACAGGACCCATTTGTGAGAGAAAATGGCATACGAATAATAGATAAGCGCCACTCTGACGTGTTTCAAAGTTTCAATTCAATATCTTATCGGGAAGGACATAAAATAAGTTTCCGTTATTCCCGTTTGAAATGCATGGTAGAATCGGAATGACACTCTTGCATCGAACCAAGGACCACAGGAGAAATGTTGACCCTTATGAAAGAATGTTCTCAAACGCCTCTGTCACCATTCCGGGTTTTATCTTTCCAGCTTATCGGGAAGGATTTTAAAAAAATCATCCAAGATTTCACCAATGCATTTCTTACGGAAGCATTTCGAACCCACCTGGCGTCGAACACACGGTCATTTGCTAACATTTCTTCCTTTGATACTATGGAAGACCATCTCATCTGCAAACACCGAGATTTTGATTGCTCTATCGCATCGAGAACGGCCTCAAAAGAGATTGCAAAAATTCGCGCAAATGACCGCCTAGCGTCGAACTCAGGACCCTTCTGTGAGAGAAAATAGCGAATTAATATTAGGTAAGTGCTATTATGACTTATTCTAAAGTTTCGATTCAATATCTTATCGGGAACGTCCTAAAATAAGATTCCGTTTTCCCCGTTTGAAATGCATGGTGGAATCGGAATGACCCTCTTACATCGAACCAAGGACCACTAGACGAACTGTGAAATTCATGAAAGAATGTTTTTAAACGCCTCCGTCGCCACACGGAGTTTGATCTTTCCAGGTTATCGGGAAGGAATTGAAAAAAAATGACAAAAATTGCAGCAATGCATTTCTTATGGAAGAATTTCGGACCCACCTGGAGTCGAAGTCACGGTCATTTGGCTACATTTCTACCATAAGAACCATAGAAGATTACCTCAGCTTCAACCTCCGAGATTTTGGTTCCTCTATCTAACCGATAAGTGCCTCAAAATAATTTTTTAAAATCCACGCAATGCATTCTTATGGGAAAATTGCGATTTTTGGGACATTCTAGTATCGAACCCATGACACCTAGCGTCGATGTCTGCATTATTCTGGCATCTAGAGTGCGGGGCCAGTACGTCGAAAAAATCTGACGTCGACAGCGCTTGTGGAACATGGTCAGAATTCGTATCCCCTATATCTATATATATATATCTATTATATACGAGTAAAAGTTGCTTGCATACTGCAAGCTAATTGGTAAAAATTTACAATAAGTTACCTTTACGGGTATCATTTTCGATGCTTATCTAGCATAATCCTTAAAATTTGCCGCAATGCATTTCGAACGTGAGAATTTTTCATCCATCTGGCATCGAACTCACAGTCATATGTAACCTTTCTTCCACTGGTTCTATAGAAAACTACTTCAAACGCAAACGCTGTGATTTTGAATAGTCTCCTGCATAGAGAAAGGCCTCAAAACAATTTTAAAAATTTTGCGTAAATGACCGCCTGGCGTCGAACACAGGACCCGTTCGTGAGAGACAATGGCGTGAAAATGTTAGAGAAGTTCTACTCTGACGTGTTTCAAAGTTTCAATTCAGTATCTTATCGGGAAAGTCCTAAATTAAGGTCCGTTCTTCCCGTTTGAAATGCATGGTAGAATCGGAATGACGCTCTTGCATCGAACCAAGGACCACTAGAGAAACAGCGGACGTCATGAAAGAATATTCTCAAACGCCTCTGTCACCATGCCGGGTTTTATCTTTCCAGCTTATCGGGAAGGCATTTAAAAAAATTGTCCAAGATTTCACCAATGCATTTCTTACGGAAGGATTTCGAACCCACCTGGCGTCGAACACACGGTCATTTGCTAACATTTCTTCCTTTGGTACTATGGAAGACCATCTCATCTACAATCACCGTAATTTTGATTGCTCTATCGCATCGAGAACGGCCTCAAAACAGACTGCAAAAATTCGCGTAAAAGACCGCCTAGCGTCGAACTCAGGACCCTTCAGTGAGAGAAGATAGCAAAATAATATTAAATAAGTGCCATCCTTACTTATTCCAAAGTTTCAATTCAATATCTTATCGGGAAGGTCCTAAAATAAGATTCCGTTTTCCCCATTTGAAATGCATGGCGGAATCGAAATGACCCTCTAGCATCGAACCAAGGACCACTAGACGAACGGTAAAACTCATGAAAGAATGCTTTCAAACGCCTTTGCCACCATTCCGGGTTTTATCTTTCCAGCTTATCGGTAAGGCGTTGAAAAAAATTTTCAAAAATTGCAGCAATGCATTTCTTATGGAAGAATTTTGCACCCACCTGGCGTCGAACTTACGGTCATTTTGTAACATTTCTTCCATTCGTATTATAGAAGACTACATCAACATCAACCTCCGAGATTTTGATTCCTCTATCTTAACGATAAGTGCCTCAAAATAATTTTTCAAAATCCGCGCAATGCATTCTTATGGGAAAATTGCGATTTTTGGGAATTTCTGATATCGAACCCATGATAGCTAGCGTCGATGTCTGCATTTTTCTGGCGTCTAGAGTGTAGGGCCAGTACGCCGAAAAAATCGGACGTCGATGGCGCTTGTGGAACATGGTCAGAATTCGCATCCCCTATATCTATATATATATATATATATATAGGTATATCCGGAGAGTTAGCTATATATAATAGATATCTATTATATATAGCTAACTCTCCGGATATACCTATATATATATATATATATATATATATATATATATATATATATATATATATATATATATATATATATATATAGATATATATATATATAGGGGATACGAATTCTGACCATGTTCCACAAGCGCCATCGACGTCAGATTTTTTCGACGTACTGGCCCTACACTCTAGATGCCAGAATAATGCAGACTTCGACGCTAGCTACCATGAGTTCGATGCCAGAAATTCCCAAAAATCGCAATTTTCCCATAAGAATGCATTGCGCGGATTTTTGAAAATTATTTTGAGGCACTTATCGTTAAGATAGAGTAACCAAAATTTCGGAGGTTGAAGTTGAGGTAGTCTTCTATGCTTCTCATGGAAAAAATGTAGCCAAATGATAGTGAGTTCGACGCCAGGTGGATGCAAAATTCTTCCATAAGAAATGCATTGCGGAAATCTTTTTAAATGCCCTCCCGATAAGCTGGAAAGATAAAACCCGGAATGGTGACAGAGGCGTGGGACCTTCCCGATAAGATATTGAATCGAAACTTTGGAACAAGTAAGGATGGCACTTATCTAATATTATTTTGCTGTCTTCTCTCACGATCGGGTTCTTAGTTCGTCGCCAGGCGGTCTTTGGCGCGAAGTTTTAAATTTGAACTGAGGCAGTACTTGGTATGATACTGTATTCAACGGATAGCTTGCAGTATGCAAGCAACTTTTACTCGTCTATTATATATAGCTAACTCTCCGGATTTACCTATATAGATATATACAGGGGATACGAATTCTGACCATGTTCCACAAGCGCCGTCGACGCCAAATTTTTACGACGTACTGGCCCCACCCTGTATATGCCAGAATAATTCAGACATCTACGCTAGCTATCATCGGTTCAATACCAGAATGTCCCAAAAATCGCAATTTTCCCATCAGAATACATTGCGCGGATTTTTGAAACATATTTTGAGGCTCTTGTCGCTAAAATAGAGGAACCAAAATCTCGGAGGTTGAAGTTGAGGTAGTCTTCTATGGTTCATATGGAAGAAATGTTGCCAAATGACCGTGAGTTCGACTCCAGGTGGGAGTGAAATTCTTCCATAAGAAATTTTTGCAATCTGTTTTGAGGCCGTTCTCGATACCGTTTGAAAAGCGGAGTTTTATATCATGTCACATCTCAGCTCCATATGGACTTCAAAACAAAGTAATTTTTTTTAATTGAACAAAAATTCGACTACTAGAGACACTTCAGTAAGTAAAGTAGTTATATCATAGAATATATTCATAGCTTAGCGATAATGAAGTTTATTTTTGATATCTTTACAGATATATATGCTTGTGATTTTTGAACACCGATTAACAAATCAACAAATATTCCTTTAGGCCTGGCCGCTCCTTTACCATATCAGCTCTCATCGGGGATTCGGTATTCGAATTGCTATCACCGACACTGAAAATTACGCTTACAAACATAAAAACTTTAAAGCATAGGTCCTATTCAGGATATCATCGCAAAACAATAGGTAAATCGACGAAAAATCGGGCAGCTCATGATGGAATTATAGCGAGCAATGGCAGTATTAGAAATATTCACGAGCTAAAAAATCAACGTTTCCTTCCATTATATCTTTACTTATTGTAATTGTTATGAAGACGAAATCATCGCAACAGCGTCGATAATAGTCATTCTAATTCAATCATCATCCAAAGTGAAAGTGAAATCGGTCAATGTAAACCACGATTCATGACCAGTTTTTCAACTATGATTCAACAATTGCATTTGTCTCCATCGAGAAGAGAATGTTTATACCTCAGCATTTTACAAAATATTAGCGTATTTACCAAAATAAATATGATTCTTATTTTTTTTTCTGGTACCGATTTGCACGCAATTATATCTAATGTTATTGAAGTTAACGATTACTCTTTGAATATTACGGGGTTCTTGGGTATAACGGATCCTGAGGGCAAATAAAAAGTAGCCACTACAATAAATATTTATAAATGATCAAATATGTGGTACTTTAATATCATAAATGATTCTTGTAATAAGATAAGATTGCTGCTCCGAACATTTATTTATAAGAATGTGGAATAAAAACAATATTGATTTAAATATCTCATCTAGTTTAACAAGTAATCGGTAAAAAGACTACCGCTCAGTAGTTTTAGTGTTCAACTTTAATATTAATTTATGTATATTCGTTGAATAAATAACGTCGGAAAAGGAGACGCGCTCAGTTGTTCTGGCGTTCAGTTGTCCCCGCTAAATTGGGATGCGCTATATCGTCGCGCGCTCAGTTGTCACGGAACCGAGAAGAACAGAGTAATGTGTTAGCTGATGGCCTAATACACTGTTGTACTATGTTTCCGATAGAGGAAGAGTGAATGTGTCAGAGCAATTGACAGTGTCATCAAGGGGGATCTGCATTGCCTTACAGTACAGTGGGTTGCCTTGAATGAGGGATGCCAAAATGTGGCAGAAATGGGTTGGTCAGGTCGTTATTGATGAAGTGTACTTTACAGAGATCAATGCCATACGATTCGTGATCTGACAGTGAGTGAGTGAGTGAGAGACAGGATTAGTGATTGAGCTTCACATTCTGAAGTTCAGGCAGTAAACCGCTCCATTCGAGCGATGAACAAAACTAAAGGTATGCTATGACTTCCACATGAAAGTTCCACTGGGAACGGGTTGTACACAATGCTAGTGACTACAATTAAAAGACAATAAAACTTGGTAATTTGTATCTCATTTGTATTAGTTTTAAATAAATATTTGCCACTATTGAAGTTCCAACCCTAGTATATTGCTGTTTTAGTAATTACATAGGGTAATATTTTAAAAATCATACAAAAACTTTTTTAAACTGTTAAGAGAAAGATGAAATAATTTCGTACTAAAATCCGAGTAAGAAGTAAAATATCTACCGAATAAGCGCACAGAAGCGAGAAGATAACAAAGATAGTCCTTAAGATGAGAAAGGCGAGATATTTGTGCAGCCTAAAGCACAGCGACGCCCATGAGGCGGTGACCTCGATAGCATTCTGGCAAAGAAGGGACAGAGTCGGCAATTTTCCAACGAAAAAAGCCCCCCCCCCGAAAGAGAACTCCTAAAATGGAGAGATCGATACCATTCGCCTCCCCTCTTTTACGCTGCACGCAAGCCCCTTAAATATGGGAGACGCTTCGTTCGCTGTTTTTCGGATTGCAACGGAAACGTCACAAGAGGCACGGATTCCTCCGATTTGATAACGCTTACGTGATGACGGCCTTCCATTCATCCGTCATACTTGGTTTGACTTTTCTTAGAATTTTTATTGCTAAAATGAATTGACGAAGCGTCTTTCCTGTTCGATCGCGATTATTCCTATTCGAAATTTTCTTTCATCAACGTTTCAACTTGTTTCTACCTTATGTTTTACTTATCCCGTTGATTGTACTCCTAAAATCATGGTTACTACGTATCCTGCCTATTCCCGTGGCTTTCATTTGATTGAAAACCGTCTTAAACGAGTTTTATAGCAGTTTTCTTTTGAGATTTCTTGACTGAGTCCACGAATACGATGAAGAGAAGAATTCTCTATAAAGACTAGTAGCAGAAATGTTGCATGCCATGCGGTAATAATTGAAGACTAGTTGCAGAAATGCCATAAGGTCATAATTGAATGGGTTCAGTTCAGCAGAAACAAGGGAATGCGAAACATCAAAGTATGTAAAATATTTCACAAATATATTCCCCATAATTATATAGCCAAATTTAATAGCCCTACGAATTCCATCTATACGGTGGGATTCCATTTTGAGTTGATAGATTACAGCATTCGCTCCCGATCTACGCGAAAGAGATTTGAATTTTAAAACAGAGAATATTCCTCAATAGTCTTAAAAATAAGAAGTTCCTTTGTTACACATAATATTATCTTCATAGAAACGATTTCCTCTTTAAAAATAATATTTTTATTTAACCGAAGGAAAAAATGAAAGAAGTCAGTCAGAAAAAGGAGCAACCGATGAAAAAAATCATTCGTGACATGAACATTATGTAAGAATTTTAAACACTTCGAGGACTATTTCGCTTTTATGAAACATTATTATCAATCGCACGGAATTTAATGCGCGAGATGTTGATTTGTGCATCCAATTTATTTCCATCTTGAGAAGCAATTGGTATTTCGTACTTCCTCCAATGGATCTTTGCAATCTCAACAAGAACTGAGAGAAATACCAATTTGGTTTGCTTCTTTACAAAAACGACTAATCTTTTAAAATATATACTTATATATTTTCACGATACTATGCTATTGAGATGCAATCCCACACTATTTTAGAAGTTTTTATAACGGCAATCGCTATTTCTCTGACTATTATTATCAATTGGTTCAATGTAATAAGATCTTAGAACTTAACCTCTCTTCATCAAGCATTACAAATGCTATAAATATCAATCATAATAAATTCACTTTACAATAATGATTGAATTCCAAAGGTTTCTCGTCTCATTAAGTGTTATAAAAAAGAAAGATGTTCCGCGCGATGATTCCGAATATGATCCATGATATTCAGATAAAATATCCCACGTCAAATTTTAAAAGTAATCAAACAAAAGATTTTACAAGAAAGAGAATCGAGAAATATGAAAGGGTACACCATTAAATAACAGATGAGAGGAAAGCAAAGGTAATTTTCCTTCAAGGTAAAATGGGACGAATCCTTATGTCAGTGGTGAAATTACTTAAAAACTGCAGAGAGAACATTTACAGGATAATGAAAGCCGAGTAAAAGGATTCGTTGACCTACAGAAAAAAGAAGCGACTTTTATGGAAGAAATGATTCTCATTTTAGGAAAATATATGACGTGATTTAAATCACTTCCGAAGTACATAAAATGAAAAAGAATTCTAAATAAAAAGAAATATGGGAAATCCTGAAAAGAAATATTTACGAATTGTAGGAGACACTTGTTTAAACACCGCGTTAGGGATATAATGAGAGGAATACAGAGAGAAGATTAAATAATGAGGGGTCTCGATATGATTAATTTTTAATGTATCATGTAAATCTCGTCGGTACCCATAAAATTACGAAATAAATAATTCTTTTCTCGCAATATTATAGCTGTAAAAATGTCGAAAATAGCTAAAAATACAAATTAGCAATGGACAGCCAAACGTGTTATCCCAGAAAAACACCACATAGAACAACTTAAGAAGATGAGAAAAAGGTGGAATTTCGGAATCTTGATCGCATCGTTTTATCTGTTCTGGAAGGTATCCAGAAAAATATCGTTGAAATGAGGTAATCAACAGAAATCTGAAACTGGTAACTCTAACGAAACTGAACTGGTAAACTGAAACGCCCCAAAAATCAACAAAATCGGTTCAAAAAGCGTTGAATAAACATGCCAATTAGAAAGGAATGTCCTACCTGATGACGAAATTCACACACACCACACTGGAGGGCCTTTGACCTTTGCTGTCGTATAGAACAGTGGCTTGAGTAAGGACCCATGCGTATCCTCCTCCTTTCGCCAGGAATCGGTAGCTGCTGGTTTCACACTGCCCTTTCGAGAACACTGAAATGAAAAGCCGTTAGAATAATATCTCCTATACACAATTTATTTACACGATGTAGCAGACACTTTTTGCCTGAACGAAAAAAATTAATTAGAAACTACAAAATATGAGTATGGGTATAAGACGTTATAGCCGAGAGTTCAAAGAAAGTAGTGAGTCAGAAGCAATATTATTTCACTTTTTCCGATTTTCTGCTCCGAACGAATATTGAAATAATTTTGCTTAAAAATACAATAAGCAATAAAATAACAAATTAACCATAATTTACAGGTTGTTTGTCCCGGATATTCAAAATCATAGTCTGTAACTAACGTGTAATTATCGCAAAACGAAAGACTCGCATAATGCTGGTCTTATGTTTGGACACCAATTATATAGTATTCCTCTTTGTGCAATATTCCATTGATCTGGTGGAGAAAAAAAGTATTCTATACTGGAAAATATACAGTATACTAGAATATATACAGTATACTCGTATATGTACTATACTAAGGCCGACGATAAGGAAGTGTGTCGATTGAACTGAAGTAAAATATTCAGAAAAAACGTTTCACATTTACGCAAGTAGCAACCGTCGCGAATAGCGGAACCCAAATAAAAGATCGCAGTTGCAAACATGGTCGCCTTTATATGCTGGTTTATACGTCATTTACTTTGAAAGAGGTAATATTTTGGAAAGAAACGTTCCACAACTTGGCGGATGCATTTTGAGCACATTTTAGCTACCGGATGCGAAATCCGTGATATAAAAGGTATCTATGCTTTCGGGAAATCGACTAAACGACGGATGAGATGCTCTTCTTTCGGCTCTCTAGCCGAATTAGTACAATTACTAGAAAATTACTACAATTACCAACAACTGAAAAAAAATGTCGTTGACATAATCCTTGCGTTCAAAGAAATATAATACAGTAGACTGTAAATTATATTCGGTTGATTAATGTGCAGAAAATGTCTAAATTCGATGCAATCTGCAAATATTACCCATAGACGCCACGAAATATGTTAGTGGAGCCAAATAGAGCTGTGAAAGGAAGAGTTCCATCGAATGAATGTTATCATTCGAATAATCGCTTTTTGTAGGCAAATGCCTCGGCTCTGCGACTAAGACAAAAGAAAAACAAGTCCACCAAAAATGACAAGATAAACAGTACAAACGCTTACTTGTGTAACCTCCTTGCATCAGATTTGTCTTACACACTGATCTAAAAAGATCCATATGCATATGAGACAATCATTTATTTCTGCACGTATAATACAATTTACCGTCATCTAACGACTCCCCTTACTTGAAAATACGCCCAACACTTTCTCAAGATAGGAGGAATTCTTTTATAACTTTAACGTCTTTATTTTAGGCGAGATTGAGACTGAATAGTCTCTTCTTCCCTCTAACCTTTCGTCAAAAATAATACATATATAAAAAATTCTGTGTAGGTGAATAGAGAAATAGAGAGGAAAAATTTAGAAGGAGTGGATTTAAAAAAAACCTAAGGTGATATCTTAGGAAAAAAGATCCACTGCAGGAAAACACCCTCAAAGAAGGGGGGTGTGAAAAACCTGCGCAATCCTACATGCTAAAAGCTATAATAGAAAACTGTGTATGAATAGAAAATTACAAAAGCAGAACTATAAAGAAATTACAACAACAATAATAAAATAAAATAAATAAACTTGGGATCTTGACCCAAATAAAGATTGGGTTAGGATTTATTCTGAATAGCTTAATAGTGCGGGAATCAGCCAATTCCAGGATTACTCGCAGAATTGTATTGCAACACTTTAAAAACGCGGATAATAATTCAGTGAAGAGAAAATAGAAAAACCGAATATATGAACGCTCCCAATTTCGAGGTCTCTAGGATAACGAACTTTTTACCCGCTAAGTTGTTGCGTTTAGATTAACTGCGAAAAACAATTCTTAAAAATTTCAAGAGAATATCCCTTCGTTGTATTGTATGATGGTTCGTCAGAAACATGTGGCGAAGAGTAAATTTGCTTGACATTTGTAATAGTTACTTGCGCCCAAATTCAGTTATTCCGAGTTCGATCCTGGGGGTCGATTTAGTTATCTTACGATAGTGACAACAATGAGTTGTCACTATCTCGACCGAAAACAGTTTTAATGTGACAACTACGATTTCGTAGCACTTGCTATTCTTGTGACTCGTGAACAGTAAAATTATATTACAGGTACTTCTACGTATTGTATATGCTTTGTTCTACTTTTTATGTAATTGGGGATTTAGATGCTTCAAATATGATGTTGTCAAATTGCTTTTTTGGGAGCATATGCGAATGGCATTACGTGGTGATGTTACTATTATTGCTTTCGAATTCTAAGACAGTATTTTGTATATTGAACTATCATAGAAAATTTTTGTTGGCTTGTAAAGATAGCATGCTTTAAGCTAGACTAGAGAGTCGGTCATTACTATAAATCAGTATTTCGAAGACAATACTGAAGCAGATCTCGGAGATATGTCTTCTCTGTACCTTTTATTGTAACTGACAGAGTGAAAAATGAAACATTTTGTCGAGACTCAACAAAGCTATGGAAGGCAAAACCACTGGTTTCAGTGTCTCGTCGAAGTTATCATAAGATTTCCCGATTTTGCATTTATAGATTGTTGTTGAAGTTGAAACCGATGAGTATTATCAATGAATCGTTCAAGTTAAATTACAATATGTCGTAGAGTTCTTTAAAGTTGAGAGCTACAAAGATATTTTAAATGATATTTGAGTATCTTTTCTTGTGTTTTGTGAAATTGAAATATCGGAGAACATTGCATATGATAATTATATATTTTCGATAACGTCCATATCGCTCGCTGTTCATCACATCATCGTATTTGATACAGCTACAACCATTCACTTTACTAAGTAATAGCTATCTTAATTAAAATGGAATTTTTCATGTAGACGTTTTCCATGTTTACGACCACTTGTAACTTGTCCTGCCTATTCTCGCCTACTAAATAAAAATCGACAAATATGGCGGCAGTAGTCACCTAAGTTCTTATTTCATAGTGAGAATATCATTTACAAAATCCCAAAACTCAATTTCGACCGAAAATTTTCCAGAGATGGCCGACTTCCCGAACGAGTTACAAAATCGACCCTCAGGCACGTGACTCCTGGACACCTCCAATGATTGCAAATCGTAGGTTATGCGGTTTGAGGCAAGTATGTTGGCTCAGTGTAACTCATCATCGAAGAGCGAAAACCTTAGCACTAAAACGGGTGCAGCGGTGTAATGAACACTCGATCCCTGTTTACATGGGGTCAAGTTGCACACCACTGATAAGGGACGCCGCAAACATGCAACATGGACCTTTAAAGCCGAGAATGTGAAACGGAGGGTGTGTGGTGCGGGTCGCATGATCAGGGGACCCAGGCGATCATTCAAGGATTGCTGCGCGGTTTGAGGAACTCCTCTCATGACCCTTCAATTTCAATATTTATGGTTAGATTAGATGCTATTACTGATTCTACAGCGCATTCTCTCAATTCGAGTTCCAAAACACAAAAATGATTTTAAAGACAGCATCTCCTCGCACTCGTCCGAGAAAAAGAAATGACGGAAACATGTATGTGAAAAAATATGTAACAAAAAGTGTTGTGCGATTTCCCTTTCGAAGGAAAGGGAACACAACACAATCCCAGCATTCTCGACAGCAGGCGCTACAAGGATGGATGAATTCAAAAGAAAGACCTTTTTTCTCAAAAAATTCAGAACGAAAACATTGAAGTCTGAGTAACGTAAGAAATTCGAGGAATTCTATAATCTCTCAGTGTATTTGCAATAAGTATGAAATAGCTTTTAAATTAGTAGTCTGCAAGTTAAATTTAATGATTACAGTTCTCCAAAGCTGTGATAAACTACTACTATAATAACTGTAACTTCTTATAATATTACGAAGTTACGATTTCATAAAAATTGGTTTATCGAAATATATAGTATGAAGGATTCAATTATAATCAACATTTAAATACTAGTACCATGCACAAAATTAAGAATCGCGTCTTAATATTCGAACTTTAGTCGTCTGAGACCTTTGACGCGACTAGGAAGAAGGACAGATAATGTCATATCAACTACAAAAAGTTTTTAAAAAATCTTATAAAGATTCCATATACATCTACATGAATACCCTGCAAGCCGCCTTTCGGCGTGTGGCAGGGGGTGCAAACACCAAACGATTGAGTTACTTTTCAGCCTATTACTATCGCGTATTGTTCGCGGAAAGAATGAGTTCTTAAAACGACTTGTTCCAGCGTCTATTTATCTTCTTTTCCTCTCATTATCGTATCGGCCGAAGTAACAGGGGAGTCGCATAATATCAACTACGTCATGGGAAAACGTGCTTTCTCTAAATTTGTTAAGAAGTCGCAACCTAGCTTCTAACCGCCTTTCATTCAATGATGCCCAACCTGTATCTGAGAGCATCTTCGTGACGCTTACCTTTTTCTCGTAGCATTTTTTAACGAAACGTATCGCTTTGCGCTGACTTTTCTCAAGTTCGCGGGTACCCGATTCATCCGCTGGGTCCCACATACTTGCCGCGTATTCGAGATGGGGCCTGACCAAGGAGAAATAACATCGCTCTCTAACTTTCTCTTCACATCTACCGACAATACGCTTTATGAAGCCGAGCTTTTTATTGGCTTTACCGCACATTTTACGAATGTGAGTGCTCCAATTTAAATTATTTGTAAGAGTTATCCCAAGATACCCAACTGATTCTGCTACATTTATGACTAATCCATTTATTACGTATGGGTAATCATGACGCAATTCTTTCTTTTCGAAGAAATTAACTACGGAGCATTTGCTCACATTGAGATCAAGTTCCCATTTTTCGCACCACTTTTGAATTGTTATTAAATCATTAGATAGAGAAATACGATCGTCATCGTTAGATATCTCTCTATATATGACCGAGTCATCCGCGAATATCCTAACATTGCTATCTATATACTAACATCTATCTCTTCACTCAAGTCATTCATATATATTAGGAAACGAAAAGGACCAATTACGCTTCCCTGAGGTACGCCTGAGGTAACTTTGAATCTGTTCGAAATAACGCCATCAAGTACTACTTGTTGTTCCCGTTCGTAAAGAAAGTCCTTAACCCAGTCAATTACTTCTTTATTGATTCCCGCTAATTTTAATTTGTAAATTAACTTATAGTGGGGGACTCTGTCGAAAGCCTTCTTAAAATCGAGGAAAATTGCGTCTACTTGCTTTCTACTCACGGCAGACTTTAAGATGTCGTGAACGAATAGCGCAAGTTGTGTTTCGCACGATCGCGACTTTCTGAAACCGTGCTGGTTCTTACTGAGGAAACGGTTAGTATCTAAAAATCACATGAGCGAGCTGACAACGATACGTTCCATAACTTTTCCAGATAGCGAAGTTAATGAGATGGGTCTATAGTTTCCTGAATCATCTTTTAACCCACTCTTAAAAACAGATGAGACATTTGCCAATTTCCAATATAGAAATATCACATGATATAAATGATGAAATCTTAACAATTATTGAGATAATCACTGTTACAAGGAGAATCACGACCTACGGTGATGCAACCTATGCAAGTAAATCGATCGTTTCATTATTAAACCATTTATAATCGATTTATTGCTAAGTTATTCAACACTTCATCGATATTAAATCGTCGCACAGTGGGCTAGAATCGAAAAAAGCTGGCCAAGAGGCCAAAAATGGTTTTTTTGAGTGCGGGTTTTGAAACTTCGCATATATATTAAGAAAAGATTTAATTTTATGTTCCCGTTCGTCGTTTTTCGATATCTTTACGCGTTAAAAAGATACATGGCGTCAAACTTGAACCATTTTCACAGAAATGGGCAGTCGCGAATTTTTCGGATAAACGTTCAAGTTTGCGTTTTTATGGGGGGTTTAAATAGATACTTTTGGAAGAAACAACGATGCAATGATCTACAACAAATCTTTATCTTTTGACTGGTTGCTATCACCGCTTACAAAAATGAGTTTTTGCTCACTTAAAGCAACAAAATGGCGGACACCTTTTTCGGACAATTTTCGAGACAAAGTAAGGAATATAAATAGGAAAACGGCCCTAATGCATCGAGTCTCTAATACCACGTTATAGTCAGAAGTGTCTAGATGTGGAATCCGAAGAAACTGTTTCAATTCAGGTGCTACTTTGGGAGTTAAGTCGATTTTTCGTAAGCGCGGCGCGTTCCGACTCACCACCGTGGAATCCCCGAATGCAGTTTCGCTGTCCTTTTGGTGATACGAAGTCTAACGATTGGTCTCTTTCATGTTAAATTCTGGCTAATTATCCTTCAAACATACGTGAAGACAGTTTAAGAGAGGAATTAGATACCTTTGGAAGGAGATATGAAAGCATTTGCAGAAGTGGGGAGAGAAGTCAAATTTTCGATCGAAAAATGAGCTCTCCATTTTTGAGCAAGAGCTACTAGTGGAAATGAAATACAGAGCATATGTTTTATTAACTTAATCCCCTGCGAGTAGAAGCTGACTGAAATCCTGCATGTCAAGTAGCATTGGATGGAATAACAGTGATGAAGATATTCCGAACAAATTTTAGCAAGCTTATTGCATCGGTGAAAGGAGGATTTACTAAAGGAAATTATAAAAAAGAAAGGGTTTTTATAAATAATCATGCATCAATCTCTGATCTCTCTCTTTTACGTGACTGTTTCATGAAAAACTGCTAATCCATACCCTCCATATTGATTTCTAAGTTCATGTATATTGTCAAAAATTCTATCAAATGGAAATACATGTCTAACGAATTTTATCTTCGTGAACTTCTTACGGCCCATTAACTACTTTTCTTGAGACTTCATATTAGCGCTGAAACACGTGCATGAAATTGTGAATATTTGGAATTCCCTACCTTTGGAAAATTTAATGAACTGCAATCATGAAAACTGTCGTTGTTGATCGAATCGATGAGCCTTCAGAAAAATGGAAGGATCGGCGGAATCACAACCGAGAGGACCGAGTTTCGCGTCACCATCGAAATATATATTCGTTTTTGACGTTATAAATAAACTTAAAGGATTTTGATTTGCACAAAAAATAATTTCAGTATTTTCTCAGAAATCTTCCCACTGGAAGTTTTTCTTAGGAAAATAGGACGAAAAGTAGCAGGCGACTAAATTTCTCCCTGCATTTTCCCGAGAACTCGCGTATTCTTATAGATTTTTCCAAGACACTCTTATCCAAATTTTTTAACAGCAAAGTGAATTAAATACGTGAAAATTAGATCCCATGAGGAAGATTTTGATATCAGAATGGACCTTGTTTCTTGAAAGATAGACGCGAATTCATGGGTTCAAAGAAATCATAATTTGCACCTAATCATCTTAAAAGTATCACTTTCTTATTTTTCCTTCCATTATGACACTATTTAACCTTGATTCAGTTGCACTATGCCATAAAGAATTGATAATTGTTTAAGCTGAACTTCTTCCAAATAAGTTCTCGTTAACTTTCTTTTTCTGTGCAAATAATGTAGCAACAGCGCGCGCCGTTCTCCCCTAAGAAATGCATGGGCCCATGTGCTTTACGTGGTGTCTTCATGACGTTGGACAGAGTATTCACTGTGCAGTTTCGTGATAATCTGGGCTCACTCGGAAAAGATAGACTTTTTCGGAAAAAATATCCTTTGAATTGTCCGTGTTCTCCTAACAATTCTTAGTTGCATTAGCATATTTAAGTATAAAAACCAGCAACAGTTATTTAGAAAAAAACATAAGCTTCGTCTTAGAGAGGACTAATGAGAAGATTCGGACATATCACCTTTAATTATGGGTTTAGAAATCAATCAATATTAAAGTGAAGCGGAAATTAAGCTAACCCCGATATGTGATGGCCAATAATTTATCGTGAATGTGAAATCTTATGACTAAAATAAAATAGTAGTGCATCCATGTGAGTACATAACTGGATATGTTTTCGTAAAATTTAAGGTATAATTTGTGGATATATTCCACGATCGGATAATATTGATATTTAACGTGACTTATCCAAGTGTTTATGTATGGTATAATTCATGAATATTTCGTAATTACGAAATACTAATGTAAGTATATGTATTGCATCAAAGTCAAAGTTGACAAACAGAAAACCATAACGCGGTGTGCTCAAAGTTTTAATTGAATTTCGAAAACAGATAATTGTGACCTCAGCATAAAATATGGAGAACAATCATGATATAATAAAAGGACTGTGCAAAAAATAGCAATAGAGAATGTAAGCGATCCTCGATTGGGGAGTTTCAAATGAGATCCGCCGAATTCTAAGCGGACTTAATAAGAGATATGACTCCTGTCTTGGAGGAAAATCAGAATAATTTTCAGTAATTTACATAAGAATTTGACATAAACTTGCAGAACGCATTTATTTTCGAAAATAGCGCAAATTTCCTGTTTTTTAAAGGAAATATTCATAAATATAATAGCATACTAGTTTTGCTTTCATCAGAATTAACATTAAAAAGAAATTTTCTGTGAAGAATCAAGGAATATTTTATAATTTGATCCGTTCTTTGACGTGACTTATTCTGGAAATGATATTAATACTTAACAAAAAACTTTCCTTCTATCTAGAACGTTCGCTCATGGTTTATTTATGTAATCAAGCAATTTCACATGTTTTCGATGAATAAATAATTAGTCATTCCTTACGGACACACGGTTTGTTGGCAAAGAAACGTGTCTCGCACCTTTTCTCTCCAAACTATGTTTGTCCCTACATTTTTGTTCACGCCACAGGGGCACCGTAAATCATCAATTTCCAAGGCTCCAATTTGCTCTTCCAATGATATCGTGAGCCACATATGTATTTAGCTACTTTAAATATAAATATTTTTTATATAATTTTTCCATTAATATTTTATTTAAAGTGAGTAAGAGCATTCGATTTCGGCGATTTTCGGAGAAACTTCTCTCTTTCACTTCACCTTTCACTTTTTCGCCTCATAGTCAATGAAAGATAAAAATATGTATTTCCAGGGAAGCCGAACAGATCTATTTGAGAGTCGGGCTCATACCTTTGTACTATATTACGAATTACATTCATAAGGGATGAACAAGAAATATTGCTGATACGCTAATGTTTAGAAAATGGAGATTTCTTGCTAAACGTAACTTGCGCAATGAGAATAACACCACACCTTTGTTAAATAGCAGGATGTTCGTAGGAATCTTGTGTTTAGAATATTTTATGTATAAAAATGTTCACTATTTCGGTAAATATTTCGAAATAAGGAAACAAATAGATAAAGGTTATTGAAATTTCATATGGGCTTCAAAAAAACAGAAAATTAGGGCAATAAATGAGATGAAAGAAATGAGGGGGAGGGGGGGAGAGCGAGAGTTAGAGAGCGAGAGAGAGGGGGTGGCAAAGTATAGCTACAAATTGAAAATCGGGAGGCCGACCCTGCAAGCCGCACTTTCGGATGCACTCTAATTTTCTAATTGATTACTTCCGTTCTCCAAATAAATAGAGGTTGCTTTTTCATATTTTGCAAAGAAGAAATGACGGCCAATTTAAAATAGAGGAAGTCGTGTGCACCAAACTGCGCGTACCAAAAAAAATATTACTCAATCCGCTCGAGAGACTTTTTTCTCTCTCTCGATAAAGAGAGAAGTTTTTTCACAATTGAACAATTCTCTATACGAGGAGAGCGAAAAATAATTAAAAATACATTATTTAAAGGTAATAATATTAGAAACTTTTTCGGGTCCATGACTTTACGTTATAAAAATGCACGCGGGTATTACAATTACGTTGGGCTATTTGAGTAAATTTAGGTGTGTATACGAGTGCGTACGTTTAGAAAGGGTGCAACTTTTCAAGAATGGGTAAAGACAAATCCGATAGAGGCAAATGAACATTATCTAGTCTATTGGCGTCACAGTTTCAATTCTCTTTTCTTATCAAATAATACTATAATTAGAACGAACCGATTAATTTGTAGAACGGACCTAAAATTCTCTCATTGCAAAAAGGATAAAAAATAAGGAATTAAACCCGACTTAAGGTAGAGCGAAAAATTAGCTTTTATTCTTTCTTCTTCTATAACAAACGTTTTACACAGTGATTATTCTAAATATATTCTCAAAAACGGCAAATGAAACGATGGTGAAAAAGGAATCGAGAGAGAGATTCTTTTATTAGAAGTCATGTGGAAGGACCATTTTGGACACCTAATCCGATGGAAAGAAAAATGGAACAAAAGCTTAGAGTAAAAATAGGGCGAAGCGATGCCAAATTCAACATAAAGAGAGGTCCACGTGAACTATTTCTAAATGAGAGGTCGACTCATATTCGGAGGACGACCTCGTGATCACACTTTTTCTCACGTGCACGACATCCTCACGAGGAAAAGAGACGTGCTAACACATTCTGGAGCGGTATTCAAAGACTGTAATGGCTCTCATATTTAGGGTCATTAATGCGGTCCTAATTCAATAACTCCTTTTTAAATGTTTAGACCGTTTGAGTAATTTTGTACCTTAACTTTCAATCTGTCAATTCAATAAAATCTGCACATCTACTTCAGGGCCGTTATCATCAATGGAATTGGCGATTAGATAGAAAGAAAAACGCATGGGTTAAACATTAAATCGAAATAGCTTGGCGAGGACACTAAAAATAAATTTAATATTACATAACTCTTTTTATAAGTCTCCTCTTCCTTCCAAAATGAGCAAGATGATCCATCCAAACGACTCCAAATAAAGGCGTTTTTTATCAAAGTACTTTCCCTAAATTCCCAATCCTTCGCAAGTGCAAGAATGAATAATTAAATTAGGGATTTAAGAATAAATATCTCTAACTAGAGCGTTTTCCAGATGTTTAATTGCGAGTTTAGTCACTTTATTGAGTCATACCAATATATGATTCACATCTTTCAAGAAAATATGATTATTTGACAGGAGGTCTTCTGATTACTGAATATTTACACATTCTTAAGAAATACACGAATAACACGAATTTTACCGAAAATATTACCTTTCAAATGAGGATCTTGATTTTGCCCGTATTCCGGTTGTAGTACGAAATTCAGATAAGTGCTTTTATCTTACGCTTTTCTCATAAATAAATAATGATAAAAATTTCTTATTTTATTTACATCACATTCGATCATTTCTTTAATCCAAATCAGCCACGTGAGACTGAGGAAAAATTTCTCCATTGATTCCAGCGTTTATGAATTGATATTCTTTTTTAAATCTGCCCTTAGAAAAGATTTACTGAAGTGCATTGGGAGTAAATCACCCTCCTTTTGGTGCCAGAAGGGTCCTTTCTCAATTCGTCGCCGACCTACATCTTCTTATAAATTAGACTGTTTCAGACTAAAAACACTCTTTTGGCTCCCAAAATAACAGCTTTTTGGAATCACTTAATAAGTCAAAGATTAAGTCCTCGGTCAACATAAAGCTGCGGAAGTTCCTTACTGAATGCAATTCATGGATATTTTCCGAGGAAAAATTTCTGAATGACTTAAGGGAACGAATGATAAATCATCTTCGAAAACTGAAAACGATTAGATAAGTGATAATAAATAACGGAAATGATATTATGAAATGAAATGTTAAGGTGAGAAAAGTATGAGAATAACGGTAAAATATAAAATGAATTTACAAAACTTTTTTAACTAAAAATTTTTGAAAAGTTATAGTAATGATGAAATGTATTGACTGTGAGTAAGAATTCAACTTCCATCCTTTTTATTAACATTTTAAGTTATTAAAAATTGTCAGAAATGGAGAATACCTAAGAGATATTTAAGGAAACGTTATCCACCGTAGGAAAACAGCCAAAAAAAGCACCCAAACAAAGAGGATGTGACAAACCTGCGAAAATCTATCTACACAAAAATCTATGGATGATAATTGTTTAAAAGTTGCCCTCTACATAATTTGTTAGCAGTAAAGTTTGGAAGCGGACATATTCGCAAATCAGGAAGGATTTAACAGATTTCTTATGGAAGATTAAATGTAAGGTTAAAATTTCTCAGGAAAATTAGAGTTAAAATTTTCTTGGAAGGAATAGTAAATATTATGTACCTGCTACATGGCTCGAACGCGAGAAAACGGATAACATAATAGTTTAGGACTGACTTATTAATAATTTTTGCATACTAATTGTAAATGTACTTATTTATTACATTAAAGATACGAGATAGAAATACACTAGGAAAAAGTGTTACATTCAACCAAATTGCAAGTAAACATTAAAAAGAAATTTTACTGCGATTCTCTTGAATCCGCTTCAAGAATGTAAACATAATACGCAACGCTGGAGTGTTCAGCGTGAATATTTTTTATCTGGGTATGAAATAGGTAATAATTCATTTTAAGGGGTTGATGCAAACCACTCTTAAGAGCTAACATTTGTTTACGTTGTAACTGTCGCACTGAATGCTTCCTTAACTTTTCGGGACAGAAATTCAAAGAAAACAAAAAGTAGATAAGCATCTGAATCTTTACCAACCCATTTTAATGGAAGGCTTAAAAAAATGAGAAGAATGTCGCGTAGTTCGGCAAATGCTAGGAGGACGTGAGCAAGCAAAACGAATACGGCGTAACACATAATTTAAGAGTTCATTCAGAAGATTATATCGAGAAAATAGACGAATACAAATTAGTTTTGATCATTCATATGAGATGTTTCTGAATCACACTATGAAAGCATAAACGTATATTCACAAAAAATGTTAAAACATCGTGTATAGAAATAAATACAGTAATAGAACGCTAAGGCTACATTTACGAGGAGCAATACAAATAACATTAACAATTATTTTCCTGCGGAGAAATTAAAAAATTCAAGTGGTAGTGCACCGGCTAGCGTAAGAAAATCAATAACTTTATTCGGAGGATAGTACTTACAGAATTCGATATTATTTTAAGGAATAGTAGTACCGTAACTTCACCATATCTATATTTATATGACAGAAATAACTTTTATTTATCCATAGTATGTAAACGATGGCAACCACATGAAATACATGCTTAAATTCAGATGGAGAAATGAAGGGTAAAAAGTCTACCGTGGCCAAGGCAATCGCTCGGAAATCCGGGCTCGAGTCCCAATCACGGAGAAATTTTTCTCCTTTAATTCTCCATCTAAATATATCTATAGGCACATAATAGAAGAAAATACATCTTTCGTTTTCTTAGGTCCTGTTCATGGCTATGATATTACAAACGTTTCTGATGTGCGAATGGTGATGAATTTCATTTTGGTCTGTCCTCATCGACTGCAATGAAAACCCACTGTCACTTAGTTGCATTTGCTTGTTGCCCATGACTCATTCTATTTCCGCGAGTAACTTATTCCACACCTTTAAGTAACCAATATTGGAGCAAATGATGATCCTTTCAGCCTTCAAGTTGATGACTTTATGGATATATTGTACGTTCATCCCAAACTATATCATTCATTTAGAAAATTATTCCTTCTAAACATCACAAAATTCCTATCGTCTTTACCTTCATCGGTGAATGAAATGAAGGAGAGAGCAGAAGCATCCATTTCTAACGATGTACGTCTAATTGATTGGGAGCTAATCCGGTTAGAAATAGGGAAAAAAACGAAAGATTAAACACATTTTCCGCTATGAATGAATTAGAATCCATAATGGAGAAGCAAACGACTTTGGGAATCCGACCGAAAGAGATGTTTAGATGGACAATGGCAAGAAGCGTTGACAAAAGACGAATCCTATTGATCTTAGGGTACTGCGAGGGAGGCCAAGTAAAATCATCAAAGGGGGTAATCTGAAAGCAGCTAATGAAATTGGACGGGGTTAAATATTTTTCTGTGATAAAAAATGGAGAGGCAAGATGCCCATCCGACTTTAAAGCCCGGACCGCGTGCCTGTTTTGTGAGGCGCTGCCAGAAGCGTTAATCTCGAATATTTCCATCGAGAATAGAATTGAGGGCTACCTTTCTTAGCTTCTGCAGACACGAATTAGTCAGGATTATAATTATCCATCTTTCTAATAAAGCAAATACGAATGGTACACACCGCATCATTAAATACCAAAATCTCCGAAGAGAGAATGAGGCTTAATAAGCAAGATGAGGAGTGAGGCACTCAGTGAGCTAAGTTGCAGGAAGCGAAAAAGTCTACCTAAGAGCAATACAATTATCTATGAATAACAGCTCATACCTCAGTAGTTATCAAAGCCATAACAAAAATTAACGATAGGTACATTTTTTATTCTGGATAAATGAAAATAACCCATCCTTCAGGATATTGTAGCAGCAACTCCATAGGGGTAACAAAATAAAATCTATATTAAATACAGTGTTAATCTAAATTCTCTATATATTGTTTCTGAAGATCAATTTTCGGTGACCGGAACTTTTCACACTCCATCAAAACATATAAAAGACTGACCATTTGAAAGAGAAAGTTTCCCGGTTCTCGCTAAAACTAGTCAGACAAATGAAAAATGGAGCTAATATTTTAATCATCATGTTTTGTCCTGGACGTAAAGACACCCGAGTTGCTATGCACAGCTATTTTTTGTTTACTTAGTTACGTTAGAGACTAATTTTTAACATCTGGTACTTATTCTCGAACTTGAAATGATCGAAAGAACGAGAAGTACAGAAACATGAGCATTGCCGAATGTAAATATTTGTGTCACATTAGAATCGTTTGGCATGTTTGAATAACGTTGCATCTTATTACTTCCTGGTCGTTTTAATTTAAGAACGACCATATTAAAAACTTCGATTTGGAGTATCATCATTAGATTTTGGACCATTCATAGAAAAATTTAAGGTTTAAATTATGAGTCACACCATTATGGAGAAATTTCATCTTGTGATAAACTTGAAAAGATTATACATGATGAATATTGTCAGAAGGTCCAATTAAGTAAAGGTGGAAGTAATAAATTGTTTTTAACTACAAAAATTCCCGTTTTACAATGAGATTAACCTGGACTCTACAGAAGAGACTACGTAATATCGTTCAGATCAAATAAGGAACAACATCCAAAAAATGAAGGTCTTCGCTAAACCATACCGTTCAAGATACGCGAAACGTCGACGCAAGAGATTTGATACCCATTACACATATGTGCTTATCATCCCCCTCTCCTTCAGATACTTGCGAGTCAACTTCAAGGAGGTTCGTCATCTCCCTTTTCCCCCTTTGATGCGATAAGTACATAATTGTTTTTGGAGGTAAAAATGATTAAAATACAGAAAAATTTATTTCATTGTAGCCAATTGTAATAGTAGTAATAAATAAAGGCGTGAGTGATACTCATAACGTGGTCAAAACTGTTTCAAACGTTGCCAAAATGGAGAATTATTGTATTATTGCGTGAAGATGATTGAAATGTTTGACATATAACAAAATTATAGTCTATAATATATATAATATCTGAATAATAGAACACCATGGAGTTTTCCGGCAATGAATCTCCCTCCTCCCGCTTAACACCTCTACGAAAACGGTCATTGAAGTGATTTTTCCCCAGAAATCCTTCACTTTCAAAGTAAAAGTCCTCGACTCAATGCCCTGGAACAGCTTGAAATTAAACGTCACCTCTCCTACCACCATTGTTCCCTTACTAACGAGTATCTTTTTCTTTCTCCCTCCCCCATCTTGGAATCCGCCCTCTCCCCCATCCTTTAGTCACCAGTAAACTTTCCCCTCCAACTCCCCCTCCTACCTCCTGTTGGTTGTTATCGTATGCATGTCCAACTCTTCTACATTGTATTTTTATCTATCACTACCCATATTACAAAGTAAGTCTCGTCAGTTTGAGGATTCAGTTTTGTTTGAACCTGACGATGGTAATATAGCGAAACCGGTAGTTGAAGGTAATCTTCTCGGGCTGTCAACTGGGTCAGTGCTAGCTGAAGTTTCGGCCGCTGTCACTGCGGCCATCCTCAGGGATGAGTGTTTTCCGTTGGTTCAATCTGCTGTATATTTCGGAAATAAAGCCGGTTTCGACGAGTAGAATGAAAAATTGCACATTACTAATGGTAAATGCACAATGTGAAAAATGATTCACATTAAGAAAACTTTAAGAACCGTATCATTTATAATGAGACCTTAGGAATCGATAGCGTCAAGCACACGCTCACAGCTTATGTATTAACTGAGGAATCTGAATTCAAGGAATTTTGACAGGTCCTTTCAAACTCATCGATTCTTTTCGATATCGAAACTTCTAATTTCATAAACATAAACCCATAAGTACCTCATTTCAGTGAAATACTGTGGATCGGTACAATTTTACAGCTTGTTTTTCATAAACCATAAATAAACAGTAAACAGATTTTCCACAAAATTAAAGGCGATTTCGTTATTTTTAAACTTTTGTGCCGCTATTTAGAATTTTGCTTCCAATAATTTAAATTTTGAGAGAAGGAATTCATTTATACCAAGCATAACGCACGAATCTGTGCAAGTTCTGTGAAATTCGACAAATGAAAGCTTCCATGTTTAGATAGACGTTAGATGATTCAAGATTTTAACTAGGAGTATCTGCTTCAACAGATTATCGAGTTTCTTGACAAAGCTTTCAAACTTAAAAGAAAAATCAGGCGAAAAGAATAGGAATTAAGTAGAAGGCAAGTCGGAGGGGAGGTTAATAGGACAAGAAGAAAATTAGGTAGGTGAAGTAAAATCTAAACTACAATGTTCACGTGTTTCTCTCAGGTAAGATACTTTTCCACTACTTTCTAATTAGATAATTTCTTTCTCGGCGCTGGAACTCCGGCCTTTCCCTTTGCGACAAACGAAAGAGCATTAAATGAGCAATTAAACTAACTAACTTTAGTTGTTCTCTCACGTTCGTAAAACTAGATATATTGCGTTGCCTTTTTTTCTTCGAAGATGAGCTTCAAAGGCTGTTTGTTTGGCAGAGATGATTAACTCAAAGACACGAGAGATAGTAATGGATGTCTTGAGCCTACTTTTCTAAGAGAATACACGAGTGGAACGACCTCCCGCGTTACTCCATAATACATTTCGACGGAATAAATAGAAATGACAAAAAGAAATTTTCCTCTTAAAACTTTGTTTTTGTTCATTTCCTAAGTTGGTCTTCGGCCATTCTTCCATATTTAGACATTAAGAAATTACAAGGCAAAATGGTAATGTATTTAACTCTGAATACACTGTTTATCACAATCACCTCCAAATTTTCATAATTTATAGTTTGGAAGGCTTTTTTGGAGTTACTTTCATCAGAGAGAAGGATCAAATTTTCTCTCCATCGTCGGTGTAATGACTATACTCTTCGAAAGGATTGCCATCTAAACCAACCAAAGCATTTTAATGCGATTCGTAACATTTCTTTAGTGTCTACTGGAATTCGTATAAATTGCTCCCTTTAAATGAGAATCCTCCGCATAAATCACCATTGGTGACTTGTATCATTAAAATTAAAGAATGAATATTTGTCAAATAGTAGGAAATAATAAAGGATACAGCGTTGTCCGTTGTGTCAATTCGATTCGCAAGTCACTAACCTCAATTCCTTCATGACGTTTGCATTTATGCCTACAAATCTTTCCTAATTTTCACCATTAACATGTCAAATATTATTCTTGACGATAGGGATATAAAAAAATTGGACTCTTATTCAAATAGCTTTTATGTTAAGTAAACGCGCAATGAATAAGGAACTTTATTAAATTAATAACCGCAATCACAAAATACAGAGCGACGCTATTAATAATGAATGGAGAGAGAATGCCACGGAAACGCATAATCGAACGGAAAGAAATAAATAGTTCCTTCGATAGAGTATCGAATCCGCGATGAATGGGGACCTCATCTCTCCGCTATTTATTTGGGAATCTGTTTTCATTTCGAGATACAAACACGTATAAATAGCTCCGTTTTTCAGAGTTTTCTTTCGCGAGAGGAGACGAAACAAAACATATAATGATGTCGTTCTTTTTTGTTTCGACTTAAGTGATCCGTGAAGATAGGAGAGAAGCTGGTCGCTCCATTGTTCCAAATCTTGGCACTCCCTCAAATGGCTCGAAAAGGGTACACTTGTCTAGAAAAAATGTATGAGACTGATATGAATCGAAGTATTGTAAAAAGAGAGGAGTTCAAAAGAAAAATGAACACAAAGGAAAGACTTTTCTCTTTCTCGGCCCTGCATAAGATCAGTGATATTTAAATGCACGTCTTGTACAGTGAGAATATTAATTAATTACATATTCCACTTGGATGGCGCCCACATAAGATTAACTCTGTAACGACAGACAAGTCTTCACCCAAGTAATCGTTGGCTCGAGTTCAAAATTCATAGATATGGAAAATTAAGCAAATTAAAAAGGAAAAGAAATAAGAAATTACTTAGCCTGATTTAGAAATCAAATGGTACCTCAGGAAATTATGCACAGGAGAGATGAAGAGAAAAACCTGCTGAGACGAAAATTTGTACATAGGTAAGGATATTTGTGAGACACGAAAGAAAAACGAATGAAAATCAAAAAAGATAAGAATGTTTCGGTGGCAAGTATCTGTATTTATGATAAGGTATTTATGCAAGATAATAATATGCAAGGTAATACATTGTAATACCGACAAGGCAAAACCAAGATAATACTTAGGATTATTAATTCACCTGTCAAATTTTACAAAATCGTAAGTAATAGTCAGTGACCACTAAGAGTCACAGGAAAGTGTTCATAAAATTTAGGTTAGGTTCACAATTTAGGTTAGAAAGTGTCCGCCAAAATATAATTGAGGACCATCACAATGGCTCACTTAAAGGGGCTGTACTATGATAACCCCACCTCCACCCCTCTCTAGTATTCCTTCCGCCTATTCAAAGGGAAACCTCTCCCTCCGGAGGTTTTACGAACTATTTTGGCCGGCCGTTGATTTAAATCCCGTCTGGAGGTATCGAAACCCTTCATTGCTGTTGCAGTGTTAAATGCTGTCAGTCAGCTCTTTTCATAATTACCTGCGTTTGTGTGGTCATTTGGGGAATTCCCTCGATATCAGGAAACCTTGAGTAATGTTAATAAATCTATTCATTTCCTATGATATATCATATAAAATGTACGATAATACTCGCGGCGAATTTTCCTTGATTAGGCGGAGTACTTTAGGGATGATACTTCCACTTCTCGATTGTCTTCTTGGCGAACTAGTGCAAACGTCAGAATTCAATTTTAGAAAGAAGGAAAAACTAATCAAAATGAAAATAATACTTTCACTACGGACGCCCATTAAAAAAAGTAGATAAATTCAAAGTTATAACCCTTTGATTTGAAGGGGTACACATATATGGTGCGGCATATTGGCTGCTCCATATCATTGGCGAATATGAAGGATTCCCATTTTTGAACTGTCTCCATTATTTTATCAATGAATAACTAGACATTACGTCATTTTCGTAAAAAAATAATTACATCCGAGCACTAGTTTTTGATATCTACTGAGAGCGCGTCGTGAAAGTGGCGCCGAATGCTAGTGAGGCTCCTAGATGGTATTTGATTCTTTTTAAAACTTTTATGAATTCAGTAAAATAGGTAATATTGTTCTCCTTGTTACATCAAAGAAATTTTGCAAACCATATGTGGTATCTTCTGACAAAAACTGCGGCCTCATCATTCTTCGATGAAAAAGTGTTGGTATATACAAAATAATTAAATAGTCTCCGTTCAGTATGCACATCTAATTTCGAGAGAAATGAATAAAGAAAAACCAATTGAAGTTTAAAAAATCTCTTTTTCTTCGTTTTAAACTTTTATGTACAGTCACTTACAAAAAAGTTACCACTAAAGGATGCAACCCGCTTAACAGACATGAAGCTCAATGAGAGCGAGTCTATGAGCGGCTCTGCTTTTAGCGCGCGTTTCGTCTTCCTCCTTACGCATGTTTTGAGGCTTGTTTGACGTTATTATCTTAAAATACTGGCTAAAATTCATTCATTTGGATGCTGTATAAGGAATATAGTATTATAAAGGAAGTAATTCGGATTTTTCATAAATCGGCTCAAATGTCACGCGTAATTCACTCTTCTTCGAAAAAATCCGACAAGAAATACTTCAGTTGCCCATATTTTCTGCTTATGTATAAATTCCCATCAATGGAGATTTGGAAAGGACTTCATTATTTTTCTTCGTGCTCCACATGCTCGCAGGATGAACTTTTCCGTAAAAAATAATAAATAATAGGGCTTAAATAAATGATAATTAAGAGAAAATGCAATACTATGAATTATGTCAAAAGAAGGGGAAATTAAAGAAAACGTAATTAGAATAGAAATGAAGTAACAGTGAAAGAATACGTTAACCCTTCAAAATTCGCTTACAGGGATGATCTTGTTTCGCATATGCGTAATAAAGAACACATCGGATGAATAAGACGTTCTATGCGTTATTTCTCTGTCGGCTAATATTTCTAAATGAGATTAGTGAAACCGTATTGAATATATTTTTAATTATTTCGTTGATATTCATTTTATCTCTCAGAATACATATCATCATGACTGAAAGGAAGAACCTCAATTGAGTTTCGATACTTGATAAAGAGAGGGAAATGAACGTTATTTTATCACCGTAAGCCGCGCCGTCCTATGGGTGCAAGGGGTGCATCGCACCCGGGCAAGTAGAATGCCATGGGTATTATCCACAAATAGGAAAATTACAAATAAAACACCTTCAAATTACGTCGATCTACTTAATGCAATATATTTTAATAATTTATCCACCCTCCTTTGTTTTCAATTACTAAACGTAGCCGTTCGGGCATCGACTCCCCAACTCTTCAGCACAACAGAGCCCCAATACTTTCCCAGGTCTCCTCGATTGTTTCCCAAAGCCAGCGATATTGGGCGATTTCTCTCGCGTATATCCCTTGACATTACACCCCATATGTTTTCAATTGGTTCAAATCAGGACTCCTAGCTGGCCAGGGTAAATTACGAACAGTGTTGGAACTGAACCAATTTCTGGCATTTCTGCCTGTGTGTATACGCGAGTTATCCTATAAATGATTAGAAACATTCACATAAATAACACTGAATAAGTTAAGAAGAAAAAATTACAAAAATTTGCATCTACGTATTTCTCTGAGTTGGAAAAGCTTTAACTAAATAAGTAATACATTCACCTCATGGAAATGCCTGTAAAATACATGTTCACATGACATGAAAAAAATACCTACCTGTTGAAATAGAAATTCTCCAGGAAATAAAATTCTTACTGACGGAAGCATTACGTTGTCCAATATATTGACGTATTGCTTTCCGTCCAAATGGCCGTCGATCTTCCACTAACAATAAGTTCCAGGGCCCTCCGCGCAGATCCACCCCCAGACATTAAAGAGTATGTCTATTCATGAAGGGCTTGGCGATCACAAGGGCGTATACGTAGACATCGATATGAAATTAAACAAATTTAAGAAACCTAAGCGTAAGATTTATCTATACGCCAAAGCGAATTTTGAGGACTTTAAGGCATCATTGAACACAGATTTTAATTATTTCGAGTCACGTGTAACTAATATGCCCACCGAAGAAACCTGGAAAATTTTCGTCGAGTCAATTCATAAATACATAGACCGTTATATACCCTCGAAATACTCCAAAAACGATTGCGAACCTAGATGGTATAACAGCGAGGTTAGAAAGGCTCTTCGTAAACAGAGAGCACTACATGGAAAAGTAAAGGCTTTTGAGGGTAAAGATCAGCCTGATTTGAGTCCAGCGATATCACTTTTGTTAGAGAAACACAAGAAAGCGAAATCCGACACCAAGAGAGTTATGCGTAACGCCCTCCGTAATTTCAAACAGAAACTTCTAGGGGAGAGCCTGGACGAGGACCCTAAGGCCTTCTCGTCTTACGTTAGAGAGGTTCAGGGAAAGACTCAGACAGTAAGCTCAATTTTTAGCTTACAATTAGAATATATTCACCATTGCTATACTACATGCAAAAAATCTAAAGTAAAACTATATCAAAGAAACGACTTTAAAATCACCAAATTAATCCATTCCGACCTCCGAATCACTATAATATTACTCTGCCATGTTAATGTCACTAAAAATCGCTTTAAATAAGTTATTTAATAACAATAACGAAAACGAATCCTTTCAAACGCCTCTCTTTCTCTTCTGGAGGGTCTGTTGGACGAGTTGCCCCTTGGAAGTGGTAACCTTTTTTGTGACTGTACACTAAAACGACGATGTCGTTAGCGTTTTTCTTGCTTTTCGTCTTTATCTAATAATACGGCTATAACGCATAAATCTTTTAATGACAAACGTTTAAACGTCTTTTACTGTTACTAAAATTGTTGCACTTGTGTGCTCTCTAGCACTCTGAGAAAGAAAACCTCCGAGAGTAGAAATGCGCCGCGTACCCCGTCGTACACGTTACGTTAGTATAAACGCTATTATCTTTGTCTGACGGAAAACGATACGGATACGCTTCGTGTCTGAACGGACAGTATAAATACACCTTTAGATGGAATATCATAAGCCGGCTACCGACAGGTGGTTCGCTGTTACATTGTAGGAACGGTTTGTATTACAAAGTGTCTTCAAAGAGATCGTGCGTCACAATAAATATCCAGGAGTCACGTTTAGTAGTAGTTTATCTTCTGAAGGGAAACTCATCAAGAGTAAAAGAAATAGCCTATTTTCCCCTTATTCGACCTAATCTCGAACTGCTGCGTGATTTGGGATCCACACGAGGTAGGTTTGGTCTCAGATTTAGAAATGGCCCAACGTAGAGCAGCTCGTTTTGTTACAGGAGATTTCAGATTCGACAGTAGTGTTACGTCCATGGTTGAATCCCTCGGCTGGAATTTGCTTCAGGAGAGAAGAAACGATTACCGAAAGAAACTTTTAGATAAGTTCCTCGATTCCGAACTTAGGGACCAGGTGAATGAAATTTTGACTGTGATAAGTAATGAGCGCGATCTCCGAGAGGCATTAGCAAAGCGGTATAAGGAGGAAATCGCAAGGACAGATAATTATTTTTGGCCGTTCTTCCCGCGGGCTATTAGAAAAGCTAATAGGGTCGATTAGTAAACGATGATTGTGTCATTACACCCCTTCCATACGCCAGTGGCGGCTTGCGGGTTCTAAAAACCTGGTGATAATCCTTTATTAGGATATGCCTAACGGTTGCGGGTATACGGGGATTACAACATTCTTGGTTCTCTTACTAACGAGTTATCTTGTACCAATATTACCAGGTTTAAAATCATTGACGACAGTAAATAAATGGATTAACATTTCGTTTATTGACGAAACAAAATGTTTAAAGTGACATATTTGAGATGAGAGTAACTTCATGAACGATTGCTTTCACGATATTGTATTAAAAAGGAAAATTATATCACAGCGAAATGCCTCATGTTGACCCTGTTCAAAATTCTCTTTTCATAATTTCAACAATGAAAGAGAAAGTGATCTTTCAAGTCTCTTAAACTGCCGAGTTATTCTCTCGTGGAAAAGAAATACTCAACTCGGCTATATTAACCATCCGAGAATGATTTATCCGTTTCACGTTTGGTTGTCAGTACGTTTTCTTACGGAGAATCGTTTCCTCGTAAGGAGCAAGGCGCGATGTAGCCTAACGTTGCGAAAAATTGCTTTTTGATTTAAAAATTCTTTACAGGTGAAATAAACGATACATCGTGTGGTGGAATTTATTTCTCAATATTAAAAAAAAAATTGATGCAAATTATTTCTCTACATTTTCGCGTAGAAACACGATTTTCTTATTTTACCTTTATCACGCTGTTGTGAGTTCTTTCATTCGACACAAAATTAATATAAAAATATCTTCATAACTTACTTTCTGTTAAGGTAAACTTATAGTTTTATATTACTTTGTTATTTATTATTACCTTATTACCCTTTTATAACATGTATAAGATTCTTTGAATAGAATTTTTCGAATTATGCAAGCCGAAAATCCATCGCCAGCTAAATCTCGTTCTGCAAGAGATACTCACTAACATTCTGTTTAAAAATATTGAAGATAAGTGTAGATATATTCTTTGTGAAGGAATGAGGACAGTATCATGATAAAAAAGGGATTTATGAATTTTTCAATTTGTTGATTTTTTCCGCGCGCCAAAATTTCACAGTACCGCCCGTAGATTTCAGTTATAAGTGTGAAGGAGGAATAGGCCATATCATGGAGAATCAAAAATAAAAGGTATTTTTTTAAGTTAAAAAATGTGAACACTTCAATCAAGCCACCCTTCGGGCAATTATGCAGCCCAGAAACAACTTTTGTTTAGTTATTAATTCTCCGACTCGTAATTTTCGTGAAATACGTCGAACATGGATTATATTGAAGGGTCTTAACTTATGATCAGAGTAAGAGATCCGGTTCTTTCAGATATTGATATGAATTTGTCACATCATATGTATTCATTAAAACTCCGAATATTCTTTAAAATTCCTAAAAAATCTCCATTAATATGTAATATAGAAGAAAATTTCGCGGGCTAGGAAGATGCGACACTTTATCTCATATGGTATGCAGCTTCATCTCGGAGTATAGAAGTGGAGTGGCGTCGTAACATATCAAACGCTGTTTCGGAGATTTTTCCTAGGGTTTATTTTTAACTTTGATCATCGTGTTCAAAGAGAAAAGAAGGCTAAAATAGGCAAGCTGTGAAGCAAAGAGTTTACGTTTTTACCTATTTCAACAAGTCACTCGGCGCTATCGAATTCTGCGTTGAGGTAGCAAAAGCAAGTTAAAGAATTACTGGAGAAGGAAATAAGCATGCTGAGAAGCGTAAATTTCTCGACTAGGAACTAAAAAGGTTACACAGTCATCTAAATATGCGATATACTTATTTATTTGTGATGAGATTGGCGTTTTGCCCTGCCGAGAATGATTTCTAGTTTAATGAGATATTTATTTGCACCCAAAAATTCATAACTTTGTGTAAATATGATCAATGTGATTGCGTAGTAAGGAAATACTAATAATATTGTTCTTGTCGCCGTTGTAAATGAGAAAATTCAAGATATCTCATACTTCCTGTAAAGCAGTTCTCAATTCCGATACTTTCTGATTTGCAAATTTTACCTGCTAATATTCCCATAATTTTATTTTCATTTTCCCTTTAGAAAGTCTCTTAAGATATGGTAAACTGCCGAAAGCCTGCCAGTAATCCATTATTATTCAATGAAATACCTAGTTTCGAGAAATTCATATGGTAACTTTGATCTTTTGCAAGCCGAAAATATTGCGTATAAATACCGTCCTTTTCTTAAACATTACTTTAGGAACTTTTTAATGTGCTATCTCTTAACACATCCGGAAGCCAATTCAAATTTGGCGCGGGAATCGCGAATCGAGTAGACTGAGAGTACGTTTGGCAACAGCGTTCGCCGTAAGGACAATACTGTCAACAAAATGTGGAATGCACTATAGCAGTGGTTCCCAAAGTGGGCGCTACCGCCCCCTTGGGGGGTGGTGCTCTAGTTTATGGGGGCGAAAAGAGTATTACCTAAGTATTATTCCTTTTGCATAAATGTGCTATGAAAACTATACATTTATTGGATTATAAATAAACATTTGATTAGTCATTGTTTTAAATTTAATTATTACAATGTTCCTCCTCTGGTTATTTAGCCTATGATTCTGAATATTATTTTAAAGTTACCGCTTGGGGGGCGTTGAGTATTGTTTTAAAGATCCAAGGGGGCGGTGGCTTGAAAAAGTTTGGGAATCACTGCTCTATAGTATGTATGTACATGTATACTATAGCAGTGCGAACTGTTGTCGAGAAAATTGAACAGTTACTGAAAATAATGTTCGAAAATACTAATAGATAAGTAAGGTGACTGGAAGCCTCCTTCGGAAGAAGGAATGAAATTAACTGATTTAAAAAGATCAGACTGAAGAGAGAGTACAAAGAGTCAAATTTCCACTTAGATCGGCACAGCCTGGAAATGTATATGGAAGACGGATGGAAACAGCTTGTGACCCAGAATGAACTCGGTGGAGAGATGATTTCTTTGGCTCTCCGTCGGCAAACAAACGATCAATGTGCCAAGCACAACACGCTTATGGGTGGCTACCGCGGACCTAAACAGCTGGAGGTCCGTAGACGTGTGCATTCTCCGCTAGACGAAACAGCACATAAGAGATTGTAATAGCTCGAACGAGAAACTTTAAACGAATTGTTTTTTGCACTGATTAGTATCGCAACAGACGTCTGTTATTACTTCGTGAGGCAGAGTTCCTTATCGGATTCAGAAGCTCTGATTTTTATCTATCCTAATTAATCACTTGCTCTGACTGACCTTAACGTCTTGGTACATAATGCTACCATAGTTACTCTAGAGTCTACTAATATTGTAACCGAATAGGTTCAGATTGTTGACAAATCCGGTGATATATAGAGAAATATCTAACGAAGATGATCTATATCTCTATCTAAGGATTAAGTTAAGATTCAAAAGTGGTGCGAAAATGGTAACCAGATCTCAATGTGATTAAATGCTCCGTAGTTAATTTCTTAGAAAAGAAAGAGTTCTGTCAGAATTTCCCGTACATAATAAATGGAATAAAAGAAAATTTAGTCGAACCATTAGAATATTTTGGGATAACTCTTACTACTAACTTAAACTGGAGCATTCGCATCCGAAAAGTCTGCGGTAAAGCAAAGAAAAAGGTCGGCTTTATAAAGCTTATTGTCGGTAGATGCGAAGAGAAAGTTAGAGAGCGATGTTATTTCTACTTGGGCAGACGACGAGTATATGGGACCCAGCGGATGAAACGGGTACCCGTGAACTCAAAAAAGTTCTGCTCAAAGCGATACGTTTTGTTAAAAAATGCTGCGAGAAAAAGGTAAGCGTTACAGAGATGCTCTCAGATGCAGGTTGGGAATCATTGAAGAAAAGGAGATTAGAAGCTAGGTTGCGACTTCTTTACAAGTTTAGAGAAAGCACGTTAACAGAGGACGTATTCTAATTGGTATTATGCGACCCACCTGCTACTTCGGCCGATCCGATAATGAGAATAAAATAAGAGGAATAGACGCTAGAACAACTCGTTCTAGGGGTTTCAATATCTACATGAATGAGCGTTTTATGAAATGAACTCTTACTCGAATCCATGTAAGGTATATGCGGCTACTATTTACAACTCCTCCTTAATTTCTTCTGCCTGTAATATCGCCGCGAACCCGACCTCCTCGCTGCTTATATGAGTCCATCTACTCAGGAATCTTCCGCAAAAGTCATAAATCCAACTTTGCAATAAGCTTTATCAGTAATAATAATTGCCAATTAATGTCACATCAAGGAAATTAATATTTTATGTAATAAAACTAATTATTTCACCAATTAAATATATAAAACCAATTATTGTGCCATTGCTTACCTCTGAGGTAAGTGGTATGGTAATGGTAATGTAATGTGCCATTACATAATGTGCCATTATTATTGTGAGGTAATGGCACATTACATATAGGTACATTTACATATATTAGGATAATAATTACATATATTAGGATGAAATATCTCCCTAAAAGGTTCTGCTTACTTGCGAATGGATTTAAAAAATCTTTGAGACTTCTACAGTCCATCATTTCATTTTATTCTCATAATATTTCATCAGCGAGCATAATTCCGCGATGTTTACTGTTTACAAAGCAGATTCTACCTATTTCTTTCCGGCGATAGGAATTGCGTTACAAACGGAATTTAATTCCGTTCGCATTCGCAATTCCGAGTTATAAAAACGCAAACGTGATTCCATTCGCAATTTTTGCCAATATGGCCAACAATTGCGCTCAAAATTCTTTCCTATGCTTCACTTACTTAATAGGTCGAGTTAAATATCAATTTGAAAATGTGGAAAAAATCTGCCATGAAATTCCAGAGTTAAAATAAAATACAATGAAAAACTTTCCACTTTGGTTTAACTTTGTTCTTAACCCTTCCACGGACTACACCTTATAGTGAGGACTATTTTATTGAAATCGGTTAGCGAAGAAACGTGACAGGAATAACCAAATTTTGAAAATATTAAAAGAGTTAATAGGAATAAATGACGCATCTGTGACTAAAGGAATATACTACGCAGCTGTTTCAACATGCCACTGTTAAACCACATCCAGTGCATTTGGATCTATAAATTCAGTTAAATAATCATACATTATTCAAGATTTATGCATCTCTGTGAATACTCTATATATAGTCTATGCCCCTTATTTGATAAGTTTTTGATTTCTGTTTTGACTTTTTAATTGATTTTAAAAATGAAAAGCGCTGTATGTGGCTCAACAAATACAGCAACGTAACAGTTAGTGAGAGATATTTGAATGGTTTCTTCCCACCTTTACATGTTATTTAAACAAACTTGCTATTCGCTTTGCGGAAGAAGAGGCACATGGAGGGAATTTCCGGAAAAATTGAGCATTGCATTCGTTCTACGAAGAGATACCAAAACATGGAATTCATTTTCTCACATAGTTTGATACCATTTACACATTTTATATTTAAATGTCGATCCATTTTTACGTTTCTACTTCCAGAGAATTGAAGAAATTAATCTCATTCAACTTAAAGAAAGATAGGAAGACGGAGAGAGATTATAGAATGGTAATAATTCACGGGATAAAAATTACGAAATTTATGATTGTTTTTAATCCTCTCCTGAAAATGGACTTTCATGAAGCTAAGACGAATTTTGGATTCGGGGAAATTCCAGAGCAGACCTGCATTTCTTCCTGAATATTCATAATCTTGTAAAAGATTTTCCCTACTATTTAACTTGATGAATGGATGCTCAAGATTTGTTCTCCGAAATGGACGAATATTTTTCAGCAAAAGGTGATCGTAATGTGTCGCCAATATGTGGATTAAATGGAATAATGTCACATATTTATCGTAATGAAGACAAAGGAATCTCTCTAGGATCGTATATTTACGAGCAAGAAAATTTTTGTACTTACTGTTCTGCAAATCGTGTGTATTTTTTCACGTGTGTTTTTGAACTGTGTGCACGATTTCATTTTCATCGCTATTTTCCATGACACAAACCCCTTCATTGATCGAACATAGAAGCAATCCAGACTTCTTTCTCTTTAGCGCCACGAAGGAACAATCGGTCCAAGAATACATTCTTATTACTAATTTACGTAAATTTACTCGACCGAATTGCGTGTCGACGTTTAAGTTGTTAATTTTAAACTCGGCATTCCCTATTTATTTATCGTTTCTTATGGAATTGTTGGTTTTTGTTGCTCTGTTTGTAATCTACTTTGAAGATCGTCGGTTACATAATTTCCAAAAGCGTATGCATTAGTGAAAATTCTCACTTAAATTATCTTTCCCATTTATTTGCTCTTCTCCCGATGAAACGAGGGCCATAAGATCTGGAATGGTATCAATCAGTCCCTATTTTGATTGTTAACTTGTGAAATATTTCCTTAGATCTTCCTAGAAAGAGCAGAATTGAAGCTTAATAGATAAGGAGAGTAGGATCAGTCTCCGATCTGCAAATGATTCAATGAAGAGCAGCTAGGTTTGTTAAAGGAGAATTTGTCAGGGTCGACTAAGATAAGAGTTCCTCGGGATGTATTTCCGGTAGGATAGAAGACTTGATTTCAGACAGAAGTTATTACAAAAGAAGGCAAGGGGCGGTGCGGTATCGATTTGACCCTAATTTAGTCGTTGCCATGGGAAAGGCCTTGTCTTCGCGGGAGGACCAAGTGTTCGAATCCGTGTGGGATTAAAGTTTCAATTCAGTATCTTATCGGGAAGGTCATAAAATAAGATTCCGTTATTCCCGTTTGAAATGCATGGTAGAATCGGAATGATACTCTTGCATCGAACCAAGGACCACTGCAGAAACGGCGAATAACATGAAAGAATGTTCTCAAACGCCTCTGTCACCATTCCGGGTTTTATCTTTCCAGCTTATCGGGAAGGATTTTAAAAAAATCATCCAAGATTTCACCAATGCATTTCTTACGGAAGCATTTCGAACCCACCTGGCGTCGAACACACGGTCATTTCCTAACATTTCTTCCTTTGATACTATGGAAGACCATCTCATCTGCAAACGCCGTAATTTTTATTGCTCTATCGCATCGAGAACGGTCTCAAAACAGATTGCAAATATTCGCACTAATGACCGCCTAGCGTCGAACTCAGGACCCTTCTGTTAGAGAAAATAGCGAATTAATATTAGGTAAGTGCCATTATGACTTATTCCAAAGTTTCGATTCAATATCTTATCGGGAAGGTCCTAAAATAAGATTCCGTTTTCCCCGTTTGAAATGCATGGTGGAATCGGAATGACCCTCTTGCATCGAACCAAGGATCACTAGACGAACTGTGAAATTCATGAAAGAATGTGTTCAAACGCCTCCGTCGCCACACGGAGTTTGATCTTTCCAGCTTATCGGGAAGGCATTGAAAAAAAATTTCAAAAATTACAGCAATGCATTTCTTATGGAAGAATTTCGGACCCACCTGGAGTCGAAGTCACGGTCATTTGGCAACATTTCTTCCATAAGAACCATAGAAGACTACCTCAGCTTCAACCTCCGAGATTTTGGTTCCTCTATCTTACCGATAAGTGCCTCAAAATAATTTTTAAAAATCCACGCAATGCATTCTTATGGGAAAATTGCGATTTTTGGGACATTCTAGTATCGAACCCATGACACCTAGCGTCGATGTCTGCATTATTCTGGCATCTAGAGTGTAGGGCCAGTACGTCAAAAAAATCTGACGTCGACGGCGCTCGTGGAACATGGTCAGAATTCGTATCCCCTATAAATATATATATATACGAGTAAAAGTTGCTTGCATACTGCAAGCTATCAGTTAAATGCAGTATCGTACCAAGAAAGGCCTTAAAAACAATGTTCAAAATTTCGCGCAAATGACCGCATGGCGTCGAACTAAGGACCCAATCATGCGAAGCAATTGCATATTAATATTAGATAATTGCCATTCTGACTTGTTCCAAAGTTTCGATTAAATATCTTATCGGGAAGTTCCTAAAATAAGATTACGCTATCCCCCTTTGAAATACATGGTAGAATAGAAATGACGCTCAGGCATCGAACTAAGAACCGTCAGAGGAACGGCGAGCAGCGTATATGAAACATATGAATTGTCTCTATGTACATTCCGTTTTATATCATTCTCGGTAATCGGATATGCATTCAAAATAATTGTCAAAATTGACCGCCATGCATTTTATACCGGAGAATTTTGCACCCACTTGGCGTCGAACTCACGGTCGTTTGGTAACATTTCTTAGTTAGTACAATAGATAACTACGGCATCTCCAACCTCCGTGATTTTCACTGTTCTAACGCTCCGAGTAAGGACTCAAAACAATTTTCGAAAATTCACACGAAAGACCGCCTGGCGTCGAACACAGGAACTGTTCGTGAAAGACAATGGCAAACGAATGTTAGAAAAGTGCCACTATGACGTGTTTCAAAGTTTCAATTCAATATCTTATCGGGAAGGTCATAAAATAAGATTCCATTTTCCCCGTTTGAAATGCATGGTGGAATCGAAATGACAATCCTGCATCGAACCAAGGACCACTAGAGAAACAGCGATCGTCATGAAAGAATCTTCTCAAATGCCTCTGTCACCATTCCGGGTTTTATCTTTCCAGCTTATCGAAAAGGCATTTTAAAAAATCGTCAAAGATTTCAGCAATGCATTTCTTACGGAAGCATTTCGAAGCCACCTGGCGTCGAACACACGGTCATTTCGTAACATTTCTTCCTTTGGTACTTTGGAAGACCATCTCATCTAAAAACAGCGTGATTTTGATTGCTCTATAGCATCGAGAACGGCCTCAAAACAGATTGCAAATAATTGCGCAAAAGACCGCCTAGCGTCGAACTCAGGACCCTTCTGTGAGAGAAAACAGCATATTAATATTATAAATGTGCCATTATGACTTGTTCCAAAGTTTCGATCCAATATCTTATCGGGAAGGTCCCAAAATAAGATTCCGTTTTCCCCGTTTGAAATGCATGGTGGAATCGGAATGACCCTCTTGCATCGAACCAAGGACCACTAGACGAACTGTGAAATTCATGAAAGAAAGTTTTCAAACGCCTCTGTCACCATTCCGGGTTTTATCTTTCCAGCTTATCGGGAAGGCATTCAAAAAAATTTCAAAAATTGCAGCAATGCATTTCTTATGGAAGAATTTTGCACCCACCTGGCGTCGAACTCACGGTCATTTTGTAATATTTCTTCCATTTGTGTTATAGAAGACTACCTCAACTTCAACCTCCGAGATTTTGGTTACTCTATCTTAACGATAAGTGCCTCAAAATAATTTTCAAAAATCCGCGCAATGCATTCTTATGGGAAAATTGTGATTTTTGGGACTTTCTGGTATCGAACTCATGATAGCTAGCGTCGATGTCTGCATTATTCTGGCATCTACAGGGTGTGGCCAGTACGTCGAAGGAATCTGATGTCGATGGCTCTTGTGGAACATGGTCAGAATTCGTATCCCCTATATATATATAGGTATATCCGGAGAGTTAGCTATATATAATAGATATATATATATATATATATATATATATATATATATATATATATATATATATATATATATATATCTATTACGAGTAAAAGTTGCTTGCATACTGCAAGCTATCAGTTAAATGCAGTATCGTACCAAGATAGGCCTTAAAGCAATGTTCAAAACTTCGCGCAAATGACCGCCTGGCGTCGAACTAAGGACCCGATCGGGCGTCACAATTGCATGTTAATATTGGATATGTGCCATTCTGATCTGTTCCAAAGTTTCGATTCAATATCTTATGAGGAAGTTCCTAAAATAAGAATACGCTCTCTTCCTTTGAAATACACGGTAGAATAGAAATAACGTTCAGGCATCGAACCAAGAACCGTAAGAGGAACGGCGAACTGCGTATATGAATCACATGAATTACACCTATGTATATTACATTTTGTATCATTCCCGGTTTTCGGATAAGCATTAAAAGTAAATGTCATAATTGCCCGCCATGCATTTTATACCGGAGAATTTTGCACCCACTTGGCGTCGAACTCACGGTCATTTGGTAAAGTTTCTTCAGTTGGTACAATAGATAACCATCTCATCTGTAAACACCGAGATTTTGATTGCTCTATCGCATCGAGAAGGTTCTCAAAACAGATTGCAAAAATTCGCGCAAAAGACTGCCTAGCGTCGAACTCAGGACCCTTCCGTGACAGAAGATAGCAAAATAATATTAGATAAGTGCCATTCTTACTTCTTCCAAAGTTTCGATTCAATATCTTATCGGGAAGGTCCCAAAATGAGATTCCGCTTTCCCCGTTTGAAATACATGGTGGAATTCGAATGACCGTCTTGCATCGAACCAAGGACCACTAGAGAAACGGTAAACCTGATGATAGAATGTTTTCAAACGCCTCTGTCACCATTACGGGTTTTATCTTTCCAGCTTATCGGGAAGGCATTTAAAAAAATCGTCAAAGATTTCAGCAATGCATTTCTTATGGAAGAATTTTGCATCCACCTGGCGTCGAACTCACGGTCTTTTTGTAACATTTCTTCCATTCGTAATATAGAAGACTACCTCAACTTCAACCTCCGAGATTTTGGTTACTCTATCTTAACGATAAGTGCCTCAAAATAATTTTCAAAAATCCGCGCAATGCATTCTTATGGGAAAATTGCGATTTTTTGGACTTTCTGGTATCGAACCCATGATAGCTAGCGTCGATGTCTGAATTATTCTGGCATCTAGAGTGTAGGGCAAGTACGTCAAAAAAATCTGAAGTCGACGGCCCTTGTGGAACATGGTCAGAATTCGTATCCCCTATATATATCTATATATATAGGTATTTCCGGAGAGTTAGCTATATATAATAGATATATAGCTAACTCTCCGGATATAAAGGTAAAATATCTTATCTTCTATCCTAAATTTCACTTTTTATAACAGCTCTTTCCTTTTCACAATAGCAGAGCACGTTTTTGTAAGTGAACTAAATGAATGCGGTAAATCTTCGTTTTTTGACAGCCAACATAGGGTTTCTTTCAAAATGCTTCTGTTTATGGCTTGGGAACATCACGACTCCAGCAGCAATTAATATTTGACGAATCCATTCATATGATAGCTTCCTAACTGAGAAACTAATTTAAAAAAAGATGAATGTAACAAAAAGCTACTTTTAAAAATTACGCATTTCTTTAAAACCATTGATCCTCTAAAAAAATTATCCATAATACTGCAACCCTTTTATCGATTGGAGATGCAACTGCAGACAGAGCGTGGGTAGAATAAAATTACTTCGGATACATCGGCAGTAAAATACCAGATAAACACTCTCCGCTTTAGATAAGTCGGCGCAATTATGATAGCATTAACTCCACGCATGAATCCACTCTGATGAGATCTTGATCGACCCTTCTCACTTGCATAGAAAAGGTTTCTTGTCCTCGGTTTCGATGACTTATCTCTGACGATACGTTGGAAATTCTTTCAAATGCATCGCTTATATTGGATATAATGTAAGCTTTGAATTCTGATGCTTCAGATATGCAACGGTACACTAACGACGTTCACACATTTATATTATAATGTAATAACTCCAGAAATAAACCTAGATACGACTCCCCATATTAGGCAGAACTACAGCACTGGATAAAATACTGGTTTTGTTTCTTAAGGGATTTTTTATAAATATTTTCAAAGAAATGACGCGGTGACATTCAATTTCACCACGCTTATCTATACAGCGCGAAATTGCCATACTAAGTTATCGAATCCTTATTCTAAAAATTTACTATTGGTAGACTAAAAAAAATATGTTAAATATTCTAGTGCTGAATTACGGATGTAAAATATTACTCCCACACGTAAAATCTTAAATGAATAATGCACACCCCCAGAGACGGATCTATAGATTCGCACAACCTTAGCAATGTTAAAGGAAAAACTAAAATTAGAAAGGATCTTGTGCTTTCCCGGCGAATGTTGTGAATGAAGTTCTCTCGGGTTAAGCCGGGTGGTTTCTTCGATGTCTTTCGGTCCCTGTCTCCGGAACCATCCTCAGGAGCAAAGAGATGCATCGTCCGGTAGGGGGCTTTCTAGGTTCCTTTCACTTCCAGCTGTACCTTTCACTACTGCGGTTGGCCGGTGGTTAGTTGAGGCAGCACCGTCCCCCTCCCTCTTTTTTTTCCTGATTGGCTGATGTGTCCAATCCGGTCATTCTCCGCTTTGATCTTATGGAGTATGGGTCTCCATGTCTTATTCAGGGCGTATCCTTGGTCTCCATTCATGTTTTTGTTTGAATTGCATTCACAAAGTCAAATTAAAGTTATATTTACAAATCTTCGCTTAGTGGCGTGGCTTGGGTAATGGCGGACGCTATACAGAAGTACATGCGTTTATAAAATCAAGGAGCTCAGGCCTAACATTGTGGAAAGCCGTTGTAAATGAAAACCGTTAATTACTTCCACAAATTTATTTAAACGACCGGTTTCGACTGTATTTACATTTCAGTCATCTTCAGGTGAAAACATATCGGAAACTGAAGGAAGAGCTCCCTATTAATTCCTTCAGTTTCCGATATGTTTGCACCTGAAGATGACTGAAATGCAAATACAGTCGAAGCCGGTCTTTTAAATAAATTTGTGGAAATTACGAAGTACTTAACTGTTTTCATTTACATGCGTTTATCTTCAGATCCTTCAGATGGAGCAAGGTGAATCCTGATTGGTAGTCCGTGTACGTGAAACCTGTAGAGATGGAAGTTGCCCATCTCCGTAAGTACATGCACATGAGGAATGTGTCCGACGCCATTCATTCACACACAGCCAACTTTTGTAGGTTTCACGTAGGCTAAACGTCCTACGTACACGTTGACTGCGTCCAAACCTGAAACCGTACGATTCTGTAAGCACCCGATTGGTGCGCCGGCGAACCCCTGTCGGTAAAGTCAAACGCAGAGAGCCAGTCGATTAGCAGACGAAATACTTCGGCATCTGCATGCTTATTTCGGTTTATTGTTGAGAATTTACCAATTTAAAGCTAGTAAATGCAAAGCAACCAACCTGCCATGAAAGGAACGCAGTACAGGCAGTGATAATACCGTTTATAAAGATTCATAACTTTACTACGAGAATAAGAAATTACGAAGTGATTATATGTTCTTGCGTTCTACGACTCATCCGAGCCTCTTCATGCTTTCAATCCGTTATTTATAATTTTAAGTACCTTTGGCGTATAATAACCTTAATAATATAATTGCCAGTTTGGAGAAAATTCTTTATTACCTGCGGTTAAGAATATCCAGTGTCATTTAGAAATATAATTTCGAAGAGTTCAAAATTGAGTCACGAGAATTTATGCAATCTTACTTTCTCATACGTAAAGCTCTAAGAATTTTTTTAACTGACAATTATGATGTAATTTTTTTCAATTTACTAACGTGTAATTTTTCGTGATTCTACCTGCTAACGTAAGTAACTTTCTTCAGTTGTACATGTGGGAGGATTTCACTTCTACAGCAGATACAAATATGTACAAATAAATTTATTTAGCGGAAAGCAGCTACACTTACACTATACTACACACATTGATATGAAGACAGCAGTAGTAATAATAATGAGATACTAATAGTGTGAGCACGTGCACTTATCATAAATGATGTAATTCTGAAAAGTAGTTATATATTATCATTCAATGCTTGATAAAATTGTAACACAGTATGTTATTAAACGTCGCTGTAGTTCATTACGGAAATCTCACTACATGTCCTCTTGACAACGCAGGAAGTTTGTGTCATACAATGTATTTCTTTTGAGTTTCATCCTGAAGTTGATAGTTTTCGTCTACTGTTATCTCTTAATGATTTGACCTACCAAATGGTTTCCCCTCATTCAAATTTTTTATACTTTCATAACACTTAAACTGTCTTATAGAAGAAATATCTCCTTCACCATGGAGATGTCACAATTTAAAATCCCTTTACCATCATAAGATGCTTTTAAGATCAAGGATTCACCATTCAAAATGTGAAGATAAATTGTTCCAATAAGGATTTATAAGCAACTGTCACTCTGTTTGTCCAATCAAACATCTCCTGTAATACTTTTCCACTCCAAAGCTTTAAAACTCAACCTTTTTTATCAATTAATTTACATCTTTAGCTTAATTGTCCTACAACATATTTAACAGAAAGCTAACGTGAGCAATGCAGAATGTAATAAATGTAGAGAAAAGCCAAATATTGAATAAGTTACTTGACCCCTCCTGAAAACATAATATAAATTTATTTCCAAAATTAACTTTACTTCGCACTTCCTCATTAAATAAAACATTACTTCTTCATGGATACTAGTAGGAGAAATGAAGCACTGTGTTTACATTGCTTTTGCTTGCGGTTGGTGGAGACGAAGCATGTGACCTCCTCCTTCAGAAATGATCCGAAAATTCCCCTAGATTGGCTTGGGTACCATATCGCGACCGACTAGCTTACAGCTGATACCGACTGAGTCGGTAAGTTAGACCCAGTTGGTACTGATTGGTTCCCGATCGGTGTGAGGAAAACAGATTCCGATCAGTATGCAACTGACTATTTACAGAATCAGCCCTGGACATTGACTGCTTGGGCAAAATAAATAAGTTTCACATTTCTCATTATCTCAATGATCTGAGAAAAGAAAACACCACTTTTGAGGACTGAAATTAGTCAGGAATGAAAAGAGTCCCAAAAAGCAAATCCATTGAGAAAGGATTCGAGATAAAAGAGCTTACAACTGGCAAGACAAAATGGCCCTATCAGAGAGGCCCACCTAAAAATAGCCAAGAAAAGGAGTGGTTGTGAGGGAAGGAAACTCTTTCTTGCACATGAAAGAAGTATCACTGAAAATGTCAACTGATGGAACAATCAGAAAGGCATATAGATGGTCATTGGCTAGTGGTTGCCATTATCAAAACTATTCCTTTTAATTAATTAATAAACTATTTCAATTTTTTATAATAAAAAGAAAAGCTTCAGGATTGAGGCAATAAAACAATAGGGTTATAAGAAGATGTTAGAAATCGTGTGAAATACGATCTAGATATCAAAGAAATTCCACCATTCCAATCTCTATTTTTGGTGAAATTATCATTAAAATAAGTGGTATTTCTGATTTCAACGTACTAAAAATTCATGTCTAAAAAAAATAAGGGGATATAATTTATGACAAATAACATTAAAAAATGGCTGAAAATGGTTGGAACATTGATGTAAGACAGGTTGCAGTTTACATCTCTAAATGCTTGAATATTCTTCGACATATAAGAGAACTAATTTTATACTTGAATTTAACAAATAATACTTCCTAGAAAACCATAGAAAATTTCACTAAAAATTGGAGGAAAGAGATTTTAAATAAGCTATTGTTTTAACAAAATTTTTCATTTGTAGCATAATATTCTTCATTCAAATAATTTTATTTGAAAATAACGAGCTTAATTCCATATCAAATATACTGATAAAACCAAATTTTACCGTGAAAAAATAAAAAACTAAAAAAGTCTGTGATGACACCTAAATTAACATTTCATAAGTCTTGCACAATACTTAAACCTTGATCCTACTTTCAGCACAGTCCAATTCTAAAATTTATTTCTTCTAATGGGTTTCCAATATCTTTCGTAAAATATTAAAGTAGCAGCTATTAAAACTTCTTTTTATTCCCTAGTATAACAGGATTTAGAACTTTACACATATATATTCACAGATGATTTCATTTGCATCTGACTCTTCTTATTTCTAGAGAAAATAAAATGTCTGCTTGCTACCTTGAGATAATTTGAAACACACTAAAGATTTTGTTGATTTTGAAAAGGCCTTCCATAGTGTTCAATGGAAAAAACTGATGGTGATACTAAAGAAAATCAGGTCAGACTAGAAAGATAGTCGGTCTTGGGTTGGATTGGAAAGATAGGCGTTTTGTGCAAAATTTGTATTTAAATCAGACCACTCAAGTAAGAGTTGCTAATGGGGAATTGGAATGGGCAGAGTTGGGGAGGGGAGTAAGACAAGGTTGTCCTTTATCACCAACTCTTTTTAACTTATATGCAGAAGAAATGATCAACGAAGCTTGGGATGAAATAGATAAGGGAGTAAAAGTTGGTGTGGAAGTAATGAAGTCAGTAAGATATGCAGACAAGGCTATTGTGTGCGATTCTGAAAGGGGTTTGCAATTCCAAGTAAATGCACTAGTAAATAAAGCAAAGGAGTTTGGATGAAAGTAAATGTAAGAAAAACTAAAATAATGAGGTTTTTTGAGGGAAAGAAAGCTAAGTTAACGATAAGGGTGGATGGGGAAAAACTAGAACTAGTAGATCAATTTTAATACTTGGGCAGCCTTCTTTCTTAGGATGGAAGATGCTCAACAGAGATTAGAAGAGGGATAGCATTAACGAAAGAAGCATCGATGAAGCAAAGGGAACTGATGACGAAGGACCTTATAAAGGAATCAGGAAAATATTCGTAAAATGCCCGGTGTGGATTGTAATGTTGTACGGGTGTGAAATGTGGACGTTAAAAAAAGAGGATATTAAAAGATTAGAGGCTTTTGAGATGTGGGTATGGCATAGAATGTAGAAAGTAAGCTGGGTCGATAGAAAAACGAACGAGGAGGTTCTAGAGATGGTTGGGGAGAAAAGAGTAATGATTGAAGTAATTAAAAATAGACAAAAGAAATGGGTGGCTCAAATATTGAGAGGAGAGGGATTGCTGAAGAAAGCGATCGAGGGAAGAATGCTAGGAAAAAGACAGAGGGGAAGAGAAAGACAGAAGTTGTTAGATGAATTAAGGAGTGGGATAAGTTAAAGGACATTGAAGAAGAGGGAACTGAATAGGGAATGTGGGGGAACATGAACCTACCGAAAGGTAGAACACTGTGCTAAAGATTTCTCATCAGCTGTGACCATGAGATAATACTTTACAACAAGTAATTCTCTGTTATAAATTTGGAAATTTTCATTTTAAGTAGCTAGTTAGGATAACAAAGGGAAATATTTCACAATTTTGTATATACATTACAAAGTAATGATTTCATGATACTGTTCCCCAATGATAACAGAAGACTTTAATTTCAAAGCTTCCTTCACAAAATACAACTAACATTATCCTCAGACCAATCAACATTAGAATGTAATTTCAAGATTAAACTGCCCTTTGTATATGATATTTGCCATCTTAAATATAAAAGCAACAAGGATTGGGTGATATGATAGTCAAATTATAAAATTAGAGAGAAAAATAAATGAACTCATCCACTGTTCTGAATTCTTGTTCAAGAATATTTTAAAGTGATTTCAACTATTTGTATGGAAAGAATACAGAATTACAGAATAATGAAGAATAAAAACTTTGAAGATAAATGCATTATGGTAGGTATGCATTATGTATTTGGTAGATTTTTAAAAATATGTATAAATTTTACTGAAGATGTTTATGATCATTAACACTTTAGGAAGCTGAAATTACATAAATAAAAAGTATTATGTTCAATTATTTCCTTTATATAGCTCAAATTAATCTCAGAAGAAAATATTCTGTAAATGATGGCAGCTGCATCTTATGACATCCATACTGTCTTTTTCTACTCATTTAACCACATATTTCTCCAGAATACAGCACTCATGCTTCCAATATATAGACTAAACAAAAAATGGAAACATTAAAATAATTAAAACATAGTGACAGGATGAGAAATCCATTAAAGAAAATGTGGAACAGCAGGTGACAGTAAAGTGACAAAGCAGCTTTAACGTTCGGGCTTTATTTCTAATAAGCAAACTAAATTTGTGATTCAGAAACCCTAGATTTGAAAAATGATGAATGTCCTAAACTAATGAATAGAAGCCTAACCATATTTAACGTCCAAACAAACGTAACATAGAAATCCAATTTCAATTTAAACATAAGCCCTGAATTTTTTCCTTAAATCTCAAATTCAGGAGTTTTCATCAGAGTTTGTTTTCTCAGCCCATCACATACACATCCCAAATCTCCCCACCACTTGCTGGATTTCATTTCTATAATATCAAATCTTCCTTACGACCACAGTCAAGATGTGAATGTTAAAATCAGGAAACAAAACAATTTAAGTAAAATTAAAGTTAACTGCACAAGTGAATGAGCAAAAAAGGTGTCAGTAGGAGAGCAGCCTAATGTCTGCTGAGGGGTTTGCTGGGATTGGTTAGCTGCTCATCCTTGAGGGACCAATAAACATTGGAAATCTATCAAAGTACCTTATTTTTATCAAGGCCTACTCTTTTATTCCAAACATTCTCATAATCTATATTCTTTTCTTCACAATCTATGTACTTTTCTACTCCAAATAAATATACATCTCACTCACTACATAATACTCACTTTAGATTTTTATCTCTGTTACCACTATTTCTTTAGTTTCCTATTTCATGCAATATATAATTAAAGACAATGAATCTGCTACAAAGAAAACTCCCAAGAACCTAATTGACATATGAGAAAACACCATCATTAACTGACAGAAACACTGCCTGAGAAGGCTATTGTATAACAAAGACTCTTGGATGTGCTAATGAAGAGCAGGAATCAAACAGGCTGAGGAAACTTAAGCTTTCTGTTTTCTATCTGTTGAAGTAAAAACATATGAGTTTTCAATGCCAAGTTAATAAAAATGCAGTACTTACAACTTTTGAGACCCTTCTCCACAGACTCACTGTCCAAGGCATGGTAGTACTCATACACAGATTTCCCAATCAAGTCCTCTGGGTTGTATCCCAGGAATTCTCCAATTCTGCAATATACAAAATTAAAGTTTCATTACCACTGAATCTTATTTCATATTCTTTAATGCAAACAATTTATTAATTAATATTTGATAAACAAAATAAACAGAGAAATTCTAAACTTACACTCCATACAGCCGCTACAAATTTTAAATTTAGATAAGAAAAGAATAGAATTTTATTCTTGTAAAAAGAATAGCTACTAATAACTATCATCTTTTTAAAAGTAGTGTCTTAAAGAGATAGCTTAATGGTCCGAGCAACCAACTGGGAATTGGGATACCCAGGTTCGATTCCCGGTCCTGCCAGACTTTTCTCATGTCTATTCTTCCTTGGGAGAGAAGAAATGATAATGACACAAACAATTGGCTTTAGCAAGTTGTAATGCATCTGGGGATGGAGATAAAATCCATGTCTCAAGCAAGCAGCAGAGCATCTTAAACAGTATCTTTACCATGTGTTTCTTGCGTGAAAGGCACCAGGACCATGAGAAAAATATGATTTAAGGATTAGCATACTAAGTGGGAGCATCTTAAATAGACTTTAGTGAACATAGATAAACACCATATTTTAATTGATTATCATGGGATTTGCAAACGTTACTCTATAGAGATCAGAATTAGAAATCAAGAAATAAGGAAGAAGATATTAGTGAAGGCTTTCAAGGGAGCATAGATAAGAATTGAATCTCAGTGGCTATATTCTTAACTGAAACTTTGTTCATCATTCATTAATTCTTCGATTTCAACATTTTTTTTGCCCTTACTTCCTTCATTATAATGCATCAACATTATGTTTCATATTCTCTGGATCTATTCACTATTGTCTTCACTTATTAGAGAAAATATTTACACTTGGCCATTTTTAAATGTCCTTAAATCTACCACTTATATTGATTCGGGGTTTCATTCACCGAGTCACCAAATTGATTGATTGAAGAGAAAAAACATCAGAAAGAATAAATAAAAAGGGGTTTGGGATTTATAAAGAAGCCACACTAATTTTTCTTTTAATTATTTGAGATTTTCTTCTCTAATATGAATTGTATTTAATAATACCGAACTGAAACTTGAATAAAATTCAATTTACCTTTCATCAGCATAGGTAAATTTCATGTCGAGGCTATGTTTACTGAGGAAAGTCTGTTTTCCAAGCGGGATCTCGATATTGGATGGATGAGGAATGGGTTCTCCAATTGCTACCAAACATGGCTGACAGCTTCCACCATTCCCATTCTGCTTTTCTTTGTCCTTGTGCTTCCCCTCATCCTTGCTGCCTGTCAGCAAATGTCCGAGACAATGGATAACCTAAGAGAGGAATTTTATTCATTCAGTTATTGCATAAGTGGCTCCCCCATTTGAGGAGGGAAAACTCAAGTAAAAGCTTTCATTGAACTACTAAAACTTGAGATAAAGTTCTGCTTAATTTCTGGTTAAACAATCTCTGTTAATTCATCTTTATTAAAATCAAATGCTCCAATTGATCAAGATGTCAATCATACCATCAATATCAATGAAATAAGCAAAATGGTATCAAAGACCAAACTTTCTTATATAATCTCTCTCTCTCTTATATGCCCTCCAATCAATAACTGTTAAAAACATAAATAACAGATGCAAAGAAAAATAAACAGCTTGCATGATTGGTGAAGTTGACTGAAATTAATATTAAAGCAGTCATCTTTTGAAGATTGCAATTATGCCATTATTTGTGTACTGGAAATAAGCAAATACTACAGGTGACTCTAAAAACACTTAGAAATTAATCTTATTAATCTTGATGTTGTATTTAGAAAACTCAAAAGATTCTTAACACTCACTGCCCCTTCAAATAATTTCAGTGCAATTCAAATAAAATAAATCGTGAGTTAAATAAAAGAATCTATAGTATAAACTGCCTCTAAAAATACAATTATCTAATTATATTTATGAGAATGAGGTTTATATGAGACTCATTCACACTCATACACCACATATATCAATCAAGACATGAACATCCCTTAGATACAAATTCATAGCTGATGAGGCAAAATAGCAATGCTACAGAGGTTTCAAGCTGCATCTCAGTGCAAAGGGAAGCTATAATACATTGGTATTAAGTGCAGTACTTCACTCTTTCTGAAGTCTTTAACAATATGCTTTCTGTGATATAGTGAGCTTTTATTGCTTGAAAAATTTTACCATATATGACTAATGGTATTATAAAAGATTTGAAAATTTGAATTTTTATATAAAATAGCAATATAAATGCTGATACCTACAGGTTTAGACAGTTTTTATTGCCTTTCATGCTCTATGCATGTATTATTGTATTACATTATATATTTTTATACTGTAACATATTTTTTCCATACTTATATCTAGCATTAAATTCTTTAAATCCTATTCAGGCAGCTTAATTCTTGGAATAATTTAAATAAATGAAATGTTTATGTGATTTCCCTGTGTGCCTGATGACAGAGAAATATGAAAAACAGGAAAGTCTGCATTCATAATGTGAACCAGAGGCTTGATGCTAGCCAAAGGAAAAGAGATTTATTTTTGATTTAGTGAGCACGTACATTGACTCTCTTCTGATTAATAAATTTTAAGCATTATTTTTTGCACATGGGCAATACAGATGAGAGAAATACTAACTATTAATTCACAGGATATTAAAACTACTACATGTTAGAATTATACTCACATCGACCCCTGAATAAAAGTAAATCTCAGGATTGTTTTATATGTGAACTAATATCTTATTCTATTTACAATATTAAATTTATTTCCAAAATAAATTTCTTTTTGTGCAAGTATAGTTAATACAGAATAAGGGGAAAGACCTGAATAATTCTTTAGAAGAAATAGATAAACTCATGACAACACATTTAAATTTGAAATAAAATACTCTTCTGGGAACTCTTATGTTCTAAGACTAAAAATTATCAAATTTTTGATACCAAAAATACAGTTACTATGACACTTCATCACTTCTAGGATTGTACCAAGTTAACTTCTGATTCAGAAGGATGCAGTAGGCAGGAAATTGTGTAACTAATTCCAAAACGTCAAAAATCCTCTAAATTTTAGTATTTTCAAACACTGTCTATTATTAACTAAGAGACAAAGGTTCTCCAAGTGCTGACAGCCGCAACCATTGAGGGCAATTCCTCGGAAAAAGATAATCGCCCAGGCAGCCACCAGTTATTTAGAAATCCTTATTGCAATCACGGGGGGTCCAATGCTGATTGGACTCCCTGTGATCATGAAAACATAGCTTTCAAAATGTGCATAGGGATTTCTGAATAACCTAGTCATTCAACACCGAGTTCCTTTTTTCTTTCTTTCACTGTCTATTATCACCATTAGAAGTGCTAGTATTTTTCATAGAAATATGAGAAATCATTCCGTTTTACTTAAATCAGATATATAAACTTTAAAAAGAAAAATACCAAGATGAACCATTGTACAATTTACATTACTTGGTTGGAAAGGGGAAAAATGTTGTAAAACTATTCCTAGGGATTCATTACAATGGTATTAAGATAAATCTTTCATTAAGTGTTCTACTTTTAAATATTTGCTTAATACATTCAGATAAAACTCTTCTTAAGGTTTATTATTTGTATAGGGCCAAGTATATGTCGGAATTTATGTAAACAGCAAAACCTGGTTAGGACATTTTTCAAGACATCAAATTATACTACACCACATTATGACTGGGATAGTATTAAAATAAGGATATTAAAATATTAATTTCCTTTACCTTAGAATACAAAGGGAAGGCTTTATGGCCCATTAATATTTAAGTAAGTGCTTCACATATCAAAAATGAAAAGGAATCTTCTTTGTGATGTTTTATTTGCCTGAGCCCCATATATCTAGAGAGCCCACAAACTGTTATTCTGTAATAATAGTTTCCTTCTCTTCATATTTTTTTAAGAGTGGTCTGCTTCCGGGACAAAGAGTGTCCCCCATGTTCATTCACTTACACTGTACAAGAAAGCAATTTTACCCGATCAATAATTATGGCAGAATAAAGAATTTTTCACAGCAGTGGAAAAAGGTAATGACAGAGTATAATCTCTCCAAGACTAAACTCAACACCAATGCTGAACCATCACTCTGGATCATCCCATATGTTTACAACTTGAGATGAAAGGAAATATTTTCTAGTGACTATATTATCTTACATTCTGCTGTGAGACAAAACTGATTGAGAATATCTCACTCTATCAGTTGGATGAAAATTGTTGTTTTGCAATATTCTTAAAATTAGTCATCCCCAGAAAAAGTCAAAAAGAGAGTCCCTTGGTAAGGCAGAAAGAGGACTTCGAATGAGAGAAAACTGCATATTATGTAGAATATTGTTTTAAACAGGTTTTACTTTACTTATAATTATAAAAATTCATCTATTCTTTCCTTCTTTAACATGTTTCAACTATTTTTCAAGAAAAATAAGGACTATACTCAAAACTGGGCATGAATCTAACCAAAATTTTGTAAATTTGAATACAATTTTCTTCTGCGATCATAATTTTCAGCCAATATCTGAAATATCATCATTGAAAGAGGTCAATGCCCAAAAAGGATTCATCAAGCTATGATGATTTTTATTTATTAAATTATTCCGTACACTCCCACAAATATCCATTTTCTGTACCCTTACAGTGGAATATATCATAGTATAGTATCATAGCAAAAACCAGTTGTTCAATTTTATATAATGAGGAAATTACCAAACCATTCTTCCTAAAAATAAATAAATATAACAAGGATTAAAATATCTTGACTGTAACACTACAGAAATTGGGTATGGATAAGAAAAGAAAATATATTTAAAGAAAATAAACTAATTAACATGGAATATATGAAAAAGTAAGATAATATAAAAGATATAGATCAACAGAATTGATGAAGAAACTCTGGCTTATAATAAAGATGTGAAAATCACAGAAAACAAATATTTTAAATGGAAATCAATGTGATAAGGATAAGAAATTAATAGAAGACTAGCTGAATTGCCGATTAATTCTCAACAGGGAAAATAGATGTAGGATAAAATGTAATGCTATTTGTGTAGAAGTGAGATTATCTTCTCAAAAGATTTTAGAAGCAAATATAGGAGTCAAGACTCCCTCCGACCCTCCCTCTGTTTGTATATAGGTATGCATTTAAGCTTTCATTCTATGAAAATGAACCAGGAACAATATTTACAATGTTTGGATAGTAAATACTTATAAATAACTCTAGGATTTTATTTGTATGCATTTAATGTTATTGATAATATGATTTAAGTATCTTTTATACAAATGCAGAAGATATAGGAGCTTTTAAGACCCAAATAGGTCCCAAGCAAACCTTTACTGATGGATTCCAATGCAACTGTTTCCTTTTACTCCCATTCCACAAATACTGTACATTACTTATTAGACATTATTTAAATCCAGTGCAGTTTAAATCTCCTGGAGGAGAACTTCACATTATTTTGGAAACTGAAAATTGCTGAGATGTATGTACAGTCACTTACAAAAAAAAGTTACCACTTCCAGGGGCAACTCATCTGACAGACACCATGTGTCGGGCGATCGAGTCTCCAGAATAAAGAGAGAGAGAGAGAGAAAATAAAGATGGATGACATCGTCTGCTATGCAGGTCCACATAGAGCATTTGGAAGGATTTGCTTTCGTTATTGTTATTAAATTACTTTGATTTTTAATGGCATTAACATGGCAGAATAATATTATAGCAAAATGGAGGTCAGAATGTATTAATTCGGTGGTTTCAAAGTGGTTTCTTAGATAGAGTTTTACTATAAATTTTTCTCCATCTAGTATTGCAATTTATGGACAGATTCTAAACTGAGAAATTCAGAAAAGAGATACTCTGAAGTTTGTGCTCGCAAGACGCTGAAAGCTGGTGTTCGAATATGAATTCTTTGACGAAGCTGGAGTTAAATCCAAGATATTTTCTTAAATGTATTGGAAATACAGTCATACTTTTTCAAGTTAAATATCGAACCGATGCATTCTCGGCACGTTGCATATCCACCCCTTCCACCCATAGGACGGCATGGCTCAGAGTGAAAAAATAGCTTTTATTTCCCTCTCTTGATCAAGTATCAAAACTCAATAAAGGTTTTTCAATTTGGTCATAATGATATGTTTGTATTCGGAGAGATAAAATGAATATCAATGAAATAATTAAAAATATATTCAGCATGGTTTGACTAATCTCACTTAGAAATATTAGCCAACAGAGAAATTACGCATACAACGTCTTATTCATCCGATGTGTTCACTATTACGCATATGCCAAACGAGATCATCCTATAAGTAAAGGCGGATTTTGAAGTGTTAACTGAAGGGAAAGTATTCTTTCATTGTTACTCCATTTCCATTCTTATTACGTTTCCTGTAATTTTCCCTTCTCTTGACCCAATTCATAGTACTGCATTTTCTCTTAATTATCATATATTTAAGCTTTATTATTAATTTTTTTATGGAAAAATTCATCCTGCGAGCATGAAGCAAGGTAATGAAGTCCTTTCCAAACCTCCATTGACGGGAATTTATACGTAAGCAAAAAATATGGGCAACAGAAGTATTTCTTATCCGATATTTTTGAAGAGTGAATTACGCGTGAGATTTGAACTGATTTAAGAAAAATCCGAATTTACTTCATTTATAATACTACATTTCTTATATAGCATCTAAGTGAATGAAGTTTTGCCAGTATTAAAAAAATAACGTCAAAAAAGCCTCAAAACGTGTAAGGAGGAAGACGAAATGCGTGCTACAACTCTCATATACGCTCATAGACTCGCTCTTATTGAGCTCCATGTCTGTTAAGCGGGTTGCATCCATAATGGTAACATTTTTTTGTAAGTGACTGTAGATAAATCACATATGCTATCCTCATACCAGGATATGATGATCAATTATTTGGAAATTGTTGCAAGAAAACATTATTGAGTTCGACTACATGTCTTGAAAAGATATATCTTAAGAGAGATGCAATATATGGTCTGTAGTCAAACCCATACAAAATATATCATTATTATTATGATACAATAGATAACATTGCATGTTAAAGGAGTTCTCTAACTTTCTCGTGCAGGAAAAGAATAGGGAAGGTTATCAAAGAAAGTTCAGTGTATCCTGCTCATTTCTTAAAGAAGAGTGATTGAAGTTCCCCTGTATCAAGTCCAGATTCAATTAGAAAGCAGACAGTTTCCGGTATATTACTTGATCAGGACTTCTATTCAAATGCTGCATGATAGCTAACCATTGTCGATTTCACAAAACTGTTTTTAAACCATTCAAGTATTTACCTTCAACAGAAAATTTATTCCAGTCTGTTGTCGACCCTTAATAATATTTGGGTGTTTCTTTGAAGTTTACGGCAAGAAAAACACATCAAACGACACCCTAAGTTTTAACTCTCATAACTACTGTAAAGTCTTCAATTATTTGAAATGCTACATAATGACTTTCAAATTGCTGTATTACTTTCACATAATATATGATAGCTAAATTTAAGATCTTGATTATTATATGAAAACAGTCTATGAATAGAAAAACAAGGAAGAGAGGTGTACTCTTTTCTAGTTACAAGTTTTTGCATAGCGCACATATGCTTATGCGAACCAATCCTTCAGAAGGTAACGCGATGTGAAAATAAATATCACTACAAAAATTGGTCAAATTAATTGAAACAATTACAAAAATGAAATCAGTAAAATTCTTTTTTGCAAATAAATTAATTGATTATTAATTTTTAAAGTAAACATTACAATTAATAAATTTATAATGAATTCAAACCTAAGGTAATTTATACTTGTGTATTTTTATTTGTTTACTATTCTGTGAGAGAAAAAGGAGTGCAAAAGGCAATGTACTATCCAATGCAATTGAAAGTGTAATAACACCCACAGTCCAAAGAGTAAATGCAGAATTACAGTAATTCGTATTTGTGTGTTTGCATTCGATTACACTTCAACAGGAGAAAAAAGGGGTGCACACGGATATGTATCTTCAAATATTCTTCCATCATTAAAAACGTCAACTGAGTATCGAAATTGCTGGATTCTTCAAGGAAATTGCTTTGTCGTAAGAACATAAAGTAAGGTAGGAAAGCAATGTGTTAGCAAGTAAACAATGTGCACATATTGTGTTTCTTCATGTGTGTGTAGTCGGTGTTTATTCCGAAAGAGAATACGGGCTTCAATGGTACTGTTCTCTTGGAAGTTACCGAATGATTAAAAATACTCAAACCACAGTGAAAATCAATGGAAAATAAAATAACAGTACACTTAACAACATATGTAGGTGGTTGATTATATTATGGGCTCAGGAAAGGAGGCATGAGAACCAACACAGAGGATCACATGCAGGATCCTCTGAAATATTCTTCCTGATTTACAAATAGCAACCGAGTAACAAAAATCATTGGTTTTTCTTTAAGTTTCTCAGCAATATGAGAGGATGAATTTCAATCATGAAATGAAAAACACACACAATCCAACAAAATAATGCTCACTTAGCCCCTTGGTATGTGTGTGTTTGCATTCGTTCAATGTACATTACATTATTCCTCCATAATTAAAAAAATAAAAACAATATGGCAGATGTCTATTGGCATTAAAACGTATGACAGAATGCAAAATGCAGATGTGGCACCGAAGCAAGGATCATTAGGGAAAAGCTGCACTGAGTATATCGAAGGCATATATAACTTTTGTTCACATGCCTGGTACCACTTTTCCATGTAATCGAGAAAACCTTAAAAAAATAACTTAAAATTGCCGCAATGTATTTTGAATATGAGAATTTCACACCATTATGGCGTTGTTTGGTGACATTCCATTGAAAATTATGCAGTTTATTAAAATCACACAAATGCAATACTTTAAAATCATTGCTATAAAATCAAGTTTGCATTAAAATTGTGTTCCTCAAAAATCTTCCCTTTCCTCTAAGTAATATTTCTTAGTCATCTTGATCACCACAAACAAAGGTATAAATGTCCTTTTGTAAATCGGTTTGATAAAGAAAAACTCCAAAATGGCTGTAATTTTGTTTCTGCTATTTAAATATCATAGTTAACATTTGCTGAAATCTCAATAAATTGCCTCCTCTTCATAAATTCTGACACTAGTTCCTACCATTAACTCAGTATGGACTTAAAATCCACGTATATTCTTGTGGGAAAATGAATGTGTCAGATTCAACAATCACTTCGTCAGGGGGACTGGTTGTTTACTACGGCAAAATTTTACAAAATATTCGTTTATTTTGTCATAGTTCTCGTAATTTTGATTCAAAAAGTGTATTTCACAATAATAATAAGATTCTTTACTTAATTTACCTTCCTTCGGCACTTTTCTCGACTGCGTAGGAACATTATTTCCAATTTATTTCTGTAAAAGTAACAAAGCCTGCAGGGTACAAAAACGAACTTTACGTGCATTCCTTATGAAAACATATTATGGAGTCCTGGGTTTGAACTCTATCTTCAAAAAAATGAGAATAGTTTATGTGGGGCTATCAGCATATTAGAAATACAATGCAGTTTATCTCATAGCTCTATGACAAATAGTTTCCAAAATAAAATGGGGGACGGACAGACTGACTCTCTGCAAATTATATAGAAGAAAACAAACTTTAAGAGACTCATGAAATAATGATAAAACTAACAAACTAACTAACATAGTCTCATAGTATATCTACATTTGCAAACAGTATTATCTCACTAATCCTTACAAAACAGGCGTTGGAAAAAGAAATTTGGAATAATTACCTGTACTAAGTGAATATATTTTGTAGTAAATACATTAATCTAAGTTTCTTTTCAAATAGATCTTAAACATGGCATATAGGAGCATTTTATCATCAAAACTCAAATGTTAAGGACTCACCTTATATGTGGCAGATTTGACATTAACATTTCTTCCTTTGCTGGTTAAGGTGCATTTGAGTCTGATGAAGAATGACCTTGGTATAGATGGAAATGTGGATGACTTAGCTGAGAGGATCTCAGTGATTTCTTCATGATCGCATGGATGAGTGTAGTCATAGATGCTATGTCCCATCAAATCAATCTACAAGGAAGTTTAAGGATTAGACAACCATCCTCAAAATGAGTCAAATATTAATGGTACTCACACGAGCTTACATCTTTCCTAATAACAACTTCACATTTTTGCAATTATTCACTTGATCAAATTAAACACTTCAGCACAATCTTTTAAAGATAAATTATTCAATTATTTTTCTTAAATCATGATGCATGTGCAATATTTATAAATCTTATATCCTATTCTTAGTATAGTTTCCATTGTGTTTTTTATTAACTCTGTTGCACTCCATTCCCATATCAATAAATTTAGGGAGCAATATAAAGATCTTAAGTTTTCTGGTGGATACTGTGTAGAAAGGATTCTCAGGTTTCCAAGAGCAGCCCTCAGGATGATTACTGAGTGTGTCATCAAAAGGTTGGCAACAAATGTGTCACCAGAACTAATCTGGTTGAGAACCTGAGAATCCTTTCTACACTTAAGGTGCAATGTTTGTATTCTTACTTGTTTCAGTTTGGGAAGGCAACACTGGATTAGTACAAAAATCCATGAATTAATATGCTTACGAACTTACATCCTTGGATATTTTGATCATTGGTTAGCCAAAAATTATTATAAAACATCATAATTAAGCCTATTATAAAATCTGCATTTAATACACCAGTAGCAAAACATTGAATTTAAAAATTGCATTCACTTCATTTCATTATACATATATGATTATCTCTCAAAGCCTCTGAAATATAATATTTTGATGAGCACCAATAAACAGATAATCTTTGAGTTTGCAAGTTGTTAGATGATTTAAGGGGTGGGATAAGTTACTGGGAATTGAAGGAGAGGGAATTAAATAAGGAATGTGGGGGCACATGAACCTACCAAAAGGTAGAACACTTTATATCCTTTGAGTTTGATGGGCATTATTGAAATCTAAGCTTTGAAAATAACATTGATGCATTAATTGAAAAATGGAAATCAATATTGACAGTGATTCTATGGACGTAAACAAAATATCACACACAACGAAAAACTCACCTGGTAGTGTGCACAAAAACTCTATAGACTACTGAGTGAGTTTTTCTTTGTGTGTGATCATGAAGGAGTTCCACAATCTCACCTAAAACCTTCATGTTCATGAACTAAAAATTTTGCAATAGTAGTTACATCATTAACGAAGAAATAAAGGTTTAGATGAAAAAGATAATAAGAAAATTTAAGTGATGTTATCTACTCCAAATATGCTGTAGAAAACATTTAAAGGTGCAGCTTTCTGTAATCATTCATCGTTACCGAAATAATACTAATATTACAATTATATTGAATTTTGTGGTTAACAAACATATACATAGAAACTGAACTAAAAGAACTCTATTTCTGAATAAAATATGTTTACTTCTCAGGGTATTGAAAATTTTCTTATTCATGAGTAATAATGGAGACAAAATTAAACGCTTACAACAAATTCAGACTTTTGAGACATATCATCTCTAAGGGATATGAAGACACTTAAACTTTATGTGAAGTATTGGAGTCAGTAGATTTGGAGAAAATAAGGAAATAAATAAGATTTACAAACCTGTGTCAAACCAAGGTACTGATTCACATTGTCGGAGAGAAAAACTAATTCCCCATCTCCAGACACAACCATCAAGAAACCCTCTAAAGCTTTCAAAAATAGGGCATCATTGTTATTTGTTTTAATTTCCTTCTTTTGGCCAGAATCCGGGACTGCATATGAAAATTTTGCATGAAAAAATGAAAAATTGATTTTTTATAGGATTTACAACACAACTTTTGATCAAAATTCATATTAATTGAAGTATATTACATTCATTTACAAATATGAATCACTGAGCATTAACTTCAAAGTAATTTCATTTGATTAACTAGAAGTAAAAAAAAAATCACTTTGCATATGCATCTACCTTCCATAAAATTGCAACATCTCTTTTACTTTACTAGAGTATTTTAATAGTCCTTTTATTAGCCTCCAAATGTCAATTTTACCTTTTCTAAATAATTATAAAAACATGATTTACATGCACCACCCTTTCTTAACAGTAGTATGTGAGAAACTTCTTAAATTTATTATTTTTAACTTCATGTCTTAATGAATGTGTTAATGGGTAATTTTAAATTTCCATATCATTAATTTAAAATTCAAATTAAGTTGTAAATATTCACCTAATTCAAAAACACTGCGGACTTTCAGGTATGAAATGGCGAGCCGCATGACAGAAGCTTTATCCAGCTGTGCACAGGTGCTTTGGGATATTGGTAGAGCCTGAGCTAGGTCTGTGAAGATTTCCGTTTCTCTACTCCTCCTACATCTAGCTGCATCTCTTGACTTTTCTTTCCTTTTTTCCGAGTTCCTGTGATTAGAGAGACCAAAAATAACACATTCAAGAGATTTTGCTTTCTGCTGTTTATTCAGTGCTCTTATATACACTAAAACTTCAGCTACATTGGAAATAAGAAATGAGAAAATAAAACATGGATTGGTAAGTGGAGATTTAATAAATAAATATTCTCTGATAGTAAAATGACAAAATATATCATATAAAAATGTAATTCTTTAAATTCAAGAAAAAGACCTATCACCAATCATTTTTCAACAATCAAAAATCGATTCCAACTGATATGTTCTAAAAACTTTATAGCAAAAAAAATATAGCATTAAAAGTAGAATACTTGTAAAACAGCAAAAATCTGATAAAAATCAAACTTACTGCCTGCCTTCAATCAAACTTATTTATCTGCCTGACTTTGGCCAAGGCGAGAGCATGTAATTTTGATCAAATTAAGGTTACTGCTGACCTAATATGGATGATTTCGTAAAACAGCTGGTATCTTTCATGTAAAGTATAGTTCATAGTGAGTATATTTTAGTTTTATACTACACTTATCCTATGGATATAAATATATTATAGATTTAAACATAAGAATGGATAATGGATGGCTTTGAATTTCTAAAATTTTAAGGGGATTATTTGTTGATTCAGCGTGGTTTAAGTAAAGGGAAATTTCTATTAGCCAACTATTCTTCAGTTTTTTATTAAAAGTAATGTGTTTTTTTTTACCGCTGAGCAATAATTTTCTAGAAATTTTCATTGAATTAAAATAAACAGCGATGAATTCAGCCATTCTTTTAACTAGTAACTTTTAATCGTAACTGAAACCAGTACTGCAACTGCTAGTGATTATTCATATTTTTTGATCCGGTCACATAACATGAAATGGCTCGCATTTATGAAAAATGCAACAGATTCCACACACGAGTAATAGTTTATAATCTACGGCACAAATCACTTACTTCTTATATGTTTTTTTTATTTGCAGCAAGGCTTTGCTAACCATAGCATACACCATCACGACTATCACGACCACGTTAAATTAACTTCCGATGTACTACATAGTGGAACGTAGCTGAACAGTAAATTTTCTCTATTTATAGTCTGTCAATCTATCGATACTATTTCTTCACAAAGTTTTCCACAGCGGCAGTAGATATGGTCGACTCCGATAAACAAACAAATTCTCTCTAATCGAACAACTATCGCTTCGTAATTGTTAACCATCAATTGTATATATCTAAAGTTCTGAAATTGAATCTCGAGTCGAAATTTTTCTGATACATTCCAAAAAGAATCTTTAACTAAAAAGGAAGAATTTCAGATAAATACAACACAAATTAAAACATAAAAACCCTGGGTTTGAAGAGAGCAATTTCAAGTAATTCGGAAAATGTCGGAGCGATTATCGCATTAGTCAATGAAAGAATTAATTGATTCATTACACCTTTTATTAAACTTAAACTGCAAGGTAAGCTGTCTTGTAGTTGCTACTTCACTTACTGGGTATTGAGCTTGAAATTGCTTGAAAAACCCGTAGAATGACAAGCAGATCCACATAAATACTTATTTTCAACAAATATAACTTTTGTTCAGTAATAAAAAGCGAAAACACCTTCCATATTTGCAGAATTCACACGATTCCATAGTTCCATAAAAATAATTATTCGATTTTCTTTTAAAGCAACTTAGAAGTAACTGACGTTTCCATCAAAATAGAAACCCCATGGCTGAGTCAGATTTAAAATGTGTCATTTCCCTGATGAAAAATCTTACATTGTATATCAAACAATAAACAAAAGTAGTACTTTTATTGAAAGTTTCTCTTGATGAACAGCTTCATCAGACCTTTTTATTCAGTTTCTATGAAACAAGTGTTCTTCGTAACGTACGTCGCTAAGGTTTGGTATCGTCTGGGAGATATTTTATAAGACAACAAATTAAGGAAATATATATTATTTCCGAGCAATAAACAGGGTTCAGTCTAGATATGTAACAATAAAATCAGTTTCATTTCAAAGATTGTAATAATCTCATAACCAAAAAGTAAGCATCAGAACGCGTTACAGTAAATCATGAATTACTGCGATAACGACTATACAAAAATAATATCTTCTGTATAAATAATATATTATAGCAATCAATAATATATTATAACAAACAAAAACTATAGTTTGTCACTTTCTTTAAGAATTTTACTTTCAGGTTCCTCTTACGCCTTCGTCTCAAAGAAAAGACGAAGACAAATTGCTTAGAATTTAATCGCATTTCCTTTCAGCATCAAAAACTGATGGGTCTTGAACATCGCTGAAAATCTACGAAGTTATTTTTAAGAAAACAGCAATTCGGAAAAGAGCATTCTGAAGTCCACAATTTTTTCTTAACCAATTTGTGACAGCAATACTTTAATATCTTCGTTTCCAGGAAGAAGGTGAAAACGCTTTACAAAAGACAAGAATGGGACACAAAGAAGGAGTTTGACTTTTGCCCTGAGTAAAAAAAATGTATCAAGGCCGCCAAAAGCACTGCCATTAGAAAATCGAGATAAATCTCGCGAAATATCCCTTTCTCTTAGTCCTTGACACGTGGATATGCCATTTCCGATACGACCTTCGAGAGAACGTGATCGACTAAGCATCCCATAATACTTAATATTACCACCAGGAGAACCCAAGGTGAGTAAAATAAATCGCTTAATGGAATGTTATCTAGTCCATCTTGGAACTGGTGTGGATGATAGAGAGCACGTTCAAGAGACAATGAATTGAAAGCATCTATGGATAAAACTTGAAAAAGTAAACAAACGAGACTCAATAGTGGAGGGGATACGATAATTTAGGTTAGATCTGAACGATTTCAAAAATCAATTAGAGTCTTACCACTTGAATCGCCGCCGACGATGTAAACTCTCCTGTACAGTAAAAATGTACATATCGATCTGATTCACTTCCGTTTATTCATGGGCTTCTTATACTTTAAATAGTACGAGTAAAATTTGCTGCAAGCTAATTAGTGAATATTTACAAAAACAACCAATTACTTTCGAAAGTGCACGCAAAGATACTCCCAAGTTCACCTAAGTGTATATCATAATGGGAAAATATAAGCAGTCAGGTAACGAACTAAGGCCCATTATTGTAGACGCCGCCGCCCGTTAGTATGTTAGTTAGTAGCGACCCCTTTAATTTCAAGTCGATATCATATCGGTAAGACCCTTAAACATAATCCGTATTCACCATTTAATTATATGGTAGGATGCAAATGGTGCCCTGGAATCAAACTAAGGGCCACCAGGGAAACGCTAAACTGCGTTTACAAAATATGAATATCCATGACTGTTATTCACATGCCGGATTATGGATTTATATCTTATTGACAAATGTCTCAAAAATATTTGAATTTCCCGCCATATATTTCATACGGGAGAATTAAGACCGCCTGGTGCCTTGTAACCAAGAACTTTTTCGTGACTGCAATTTACGACTTAGTAGGGATAACGGTAAATGAATCCAAAGATTGAAATCAATATCATATTGGGGAGGTTCTAAAATAAGATGTCGTTATCCCCATTTGAAATGTATGGTGCAATGCAAATGGCGTTTAGGGATCGAATCAAGAATCATTTGGGAAACGATGAAGTGCGTATATAAAACATATCCATGGGGCTTTCAGGCATCGAACCCACGATCGTTAGGAACGATTTCCCATTTTTCCGGTCGGGAGGCTAGGAGCCTTTCGGCCGATTAAAGTTGGACGTTCGCATCCTATAGGTATGCTATCTGGAAAGCGTCTATATATGATAGAAGATATGTATATACAGAAAATCTGTATATTTTAAAATTAAACTCATACCATAAAATATCCATTGGTTTATTTAACTTTGTTTGCAGCTGTCGGCAAACCCAGAGAATGGAGGGTCCGGGTTCGACTCCAGTCACGTTAGGCTATTTCACGTCTGTTTCTATTTATGGACGCTCTTTGCGAGGGATTTTCAAAAGAAAGAAAAATATATATTTTCTACGATGAAAAACGAGAAAGCACGCGTACGGTTTTGGAAATGAATAAGGTTTCGAAACATTTTCATACAATTAAACTAAATACATCATGTTAAGAGGAATATCATCTTAATACTTATTTCTTACTTTCTGAAAATAATTATAGCCTTCAAAACCGTTTTAGTTTAAAAGAGCGGTCCGATAAGAACAAGGATCGCAATCACGAGAAATAACTGATAAGTCAGTAATGTAAGTTATGACTTTGCACGCTTACCAAACATTTCTATGTCATATCTCATTTCTTTCTCTTTGAATTTAGACTTTTCTTTACACCTTCGCTTGAGTGATGAAGCTATTTTACCTCTGCTAGCTACATTTAATTGCGTCAAAAACGATTAATCTATTGAAATAGAAAAAGGAAACTGTTTTATGAGAAAATATCCAGTGCGGGTCACATGTATGCAAAGGAGGGTATTTGTTTCGATAATCAACGATAGATGCTGCCTTCAAATGTAATCTGAAGCAGTTAAAATTGCATCATCTTGCCAACAGATATCTGCATCCGTTCACAGGCACACTGACTACTCGATCAGACACTTATCAGATGAAATGAGCGCGGAAATAAAGAAGAAAATTAAAACTGAAATGTACATGCTCTCGATGTAAATTTATCTTTAGAAGGATTGAATGAATTATATTTAGATTTGAACGCTTAAAGTACTAACGGCTTACTTCCGTTGCTCCATTGAAGGAATTTATATCCAAGCTATCGTCTGGAATTCTTTGTCCTCATAATATACAAGTTCTAAAAAAAACACGGAAAACTAATTTCTGGGCTAAAGCTTGCGGTACTCGCGCTAAGAAAAAATACTTGCTCGGAAAAGTTCATCATTAAAAAATGGTTTCCGGGGGTTCCGATTGCCCTCCATACTGCGCCTGGGAGTGCTTGCGCCATAGAAAAAACTAAATAGCACCGAACGCCGATTAGGAATCAGTAAATCATCAACACCAAATTTCGCAATTCCAAGATTATGATTACAAAAAATCAAGCTAAGGTCCTTCGCGTTCAAACTAATCTAATCCGGTAAAGAGAAGATACATCGAAATCTGTATTTATCAGTCCAGGTATTAGATAATCTCACGGCGTGCCATCTTCCACGAAGTGCACATGGAGACGATAGAAAAATAGCGAAGGAATACGTTTCTGATCCCTCAAGATGTCTGGTATTCATCTCGATAAGATAGAGACCACGTTTTTCCATTATCTTAAAGGAAGTTATTCAAGAACCATCAAGAGTGTAAATTACGATGTTGTCCGAAAGGAAAATAAACTGTGACCTAGCTCAATATCAAGACGAAAAAACTATAAATCTCGAAATCTCTTTCAATAAAGAAAGTGTACGAACACCAATTACATACGAAATTAACATTCGAATGCGAGACGTTGGTGCTAAGACCAAGGAGATTCATACGTCTTTATGGGCTTCTACCTCTACGTTGCACTCCTGAAATTATGTTTTTCGACCTCCATCCGCTATTTAAGGCGGTTTGAATTCCATATTAAAATTATAGTATAGTTCCCATCTTTTCTGATTCCCTTGCCCAGTGGTGAGATTCAAACATTTCAGGATTATTTTCCTATTGAGTATGCAACCATACAATGAAGTACATTTTCCCAAATTAAAATTATAAATATTCTAATTTTTCTAATTTAAATATTTTCTTGCGAAACTTTAAGATGAATAAGAATGAGCTACTTCATGATCCAACATTGAAACTATATTCTCGTTGTAAGGAGAGGATTTGAATATGAATATTGTATCAAATTGATTTAGGACATTCTAAGAACCGGTTCGCGCGTATCGGCGTGAATATGTATGTATGTTTGCCTAAAACTCAAAAACCAGAGATTGCAAGAGCTTAAAACTTTCCAGACTGTTAAATGTACTCCCTGCGCAGATAATAGGCTACTTTTTATTGACCTAAAAGTCCCCAGTTCGAACCCAGACAAGAGAAACAGTTCTCATAAGAAATGCGCGTAAACTTCGCTTTCATCAGTTGTAGGTTATTTTCTTTTGCAAAATTAAATTCGAAATAATATTCGTAATAATAAATAAATATTCGCATTAATAAATCGAGACATGGAATATTGAGGCTATAAACGACCAATGTGATTGTTGAAGCCTTTTCCGTAAGAATACACGGAATTTAGGAGCATATGGACTTAATGTTTAGAATGAATGATAGGATATATTAGGAAGAGGCAATATTCTGAATTTTTAGCAGTTACGAACCATTCACAGAGTGGATTTTCAGTGAACGACAATTAAGGGGTTTCTCTTAAACAGCTCGGCTTAGCAAAAGTTATATTAAAATAATGTAAATACTAAAGTGCCTTTCGTTAGGTGAATCAACAAAGTCAATATTTGTACTTTGAGTCATCCTTTGGCGTGTGGCAGGGAGTGTACGTACCCTACTTCACCCCTATAATTGGTTAATGTCATTTAGCATAGTAGCATATCCAGTCAATACGTAATTCCACGCCTTTTTTGTCACATCAACTATCTACTTTTTTCATAAGAACAATCCGAAATTAGTATGGTAATTACCAACCTTTATTTTAGATTGAAAATCAACGTGTAGTTCAGCTATTCTATTTTGTGATTTGTGTTAAAACCTTAAAAGATGCATATTATAAAAATTCGTCTCCTATCAATGATTAGAGTTTTTTATATGTAGTATAAGTAAGTATCAAGTTCGATTCCAGGATTGATTGATCCAAGCTTACGTGAGAGATGTTAGTTTCTTCTCTGCACAAGTATTATAAGCCAATATATTACTGCTTACTTATATATCCCCTTAGAGAATCAACGGGCGCTTCAGCTAGTTATCTTTTGTAATAATCACCGTGGTGTATAAATTTATTTATACGATGACAGTAACTACCGTAAGAAATACACGGGAGAGATACTGGAACATTAGTTTCAACCATTTCCCGACTTGATAGTATTATAATTTTTAGGGAGTCGTTAAAGGTCCAATGGAGTATTAAATATTGATATTTATGTGTCCAAAGTATCTTTGGTTCGACTCTGGATGACTCGAAAACATTCCCGTTAGAAATATACGTTAAGTTCATTTTGATCGATTGCGGACTTTTTCTTTTGCAGAATTAAATCCGAAATTATAGCGCTAAAAATTCGAGACAAGTACCAAAAAAGAAAGGAATTAAATACAAATTCATATTTTGGTCGTAGAATATCGTATTCGGGTCGAAATTGAGAGAAATTATACACAAATAATGAAAATTTTGTTTAATTTTGCGAGTAAAAACAAATCGTACCCTTGACGGCAAAAGCGATTGATGAATGCAACTCTCATAAGAATATATCAGAAAGAAAGGTACATGTGAAATTTATGCGGATGGAGAGCCGACATCTCATAGCATGGCATTTCGGAGCATTAGTAAACTTTGGAAATCGAAATTCAGCAACATAAATTTAGAAACAATATAAACTTTTCTGGGTTTCTAACTGCACACTGTGATTAAAAGAATAAGAGTACATGCTTTCGCTCTCAAAAATATCCATAATTACCGCCAAAACGATTCCGAGGGTAACAATGTAAATAAAATGCGAAATTGTTTTAGTTACTAAATAAAAAATACTATCCACATTGATACTTCATGTGGAAGCTAAAAATTAACGTAACGGCTGATAAAATGGAACATTTCAGAAGAAAAATATTCGGATCCTCTTTCATTTACAAAATATAACCACTGTGTTAGTGAAGAGCGATGAATTTAATTGTTTATGTTCAGAGGGATCAGATGTATGCAATAATAGAACTACATTTTTCTATAAATTAAATTTATTTTCGTTATATTAATTTTCTATATACTAAATTAATTTTGACAGGGGAATTCACTAGTAGTAAAAAATAAATTCTAAAGTTAACCATTCATATCTACTGCCAGGTGTGTCTGACAAAATCAACACGAGAAACCCTGGAAAATTTGGAGTAAAAACTACTTTTAGAACACTTATAAAGCATGATATTTACATACTGTTCACATTAAAGCAGATCAGGGCAGTAATTCCCAACCATTTTCGTTCCCGATAGTTTCGAAAACTAGCTACACCGTATTTGCTTCTATAAGAAAAATATTTTAAATTTAGTCACCATAACAGCATGGTAATTTTTTTAAAGAGTACCAACTGCGCATATGTATCTGAAATAACAGCTTTTAGGATACTTTAATATCATCATACATTTACTCAACTAATATTCACCGTACCTCGCGACAGCTCGGGAGTGAATGTTATGCTATTGAAGTAATTCCAAAATCAGATTTGGTAGCACAATATCTTAGTAATTCCATAATGGTAGTGTTAAAGGTATTATTGGGTCGAAAAATGTGCCCTATGAGAGATCTAAGTGACTCAATTCGCTATCATAATGAATGAAAGGACATTCTATGCGATACTTTACTCATTTAAGGCTAAAAAATTACTTCTCAGATAATTTAGAAAAATGTATGATAAGGTAAAAATTAAGAAAAATTTTAAACTAAAACGAAATTTTACGAACGTCAAACAAAAATAAAATACAGAACAGCACGAAAAGATGAGAAATTCGAGAATGTATATGGTTTTCAGACGCGTTTTAACTTCCTTTCTAGTGATCCTCTCATCGTTTCAAAATAAACAGAAAAATTTGAGGGAAAAGATTCTCATTCGAAAACGAGTAATGAAATACAAATTTCCAAATAAGGTACTCCAAAATCACAAAGTAAATTTTAATATACATCTTATAGAGCAACGATAAATGAGATTATTTTAGTTAATGAACTGAAAGTCCGACTTAGATTAGATCCCTAACATGTTGTAGTCAGAATACAATATATCTCAAATTTGCTGAAAATACATTGGTGGAACCTTTAAGTTCCGGTTCTAGAACTAAAAATAGTTAAGAAAGACAATGTCGGAGAGCCCAAACCCATACGAAATAAGTATACAATAAATAATTTTGACGGATCTTTTTTTCCATAAAACTTCTTTACTTGGGCAAATAATCAATCGAAAATAGCACTCAAAAAATGAAGTCCATCGCCCGAATGAACGCAGCGTCAGTGGTTGAATAAATGCAAAGAGCGACGAAGCACTCCCACGGTCAATATTAACAAAAGAACGGACTCGATTTATCTAGTCGACTTCTGAAAATCTGGGAAGAGCTAACTTTCAAATAAATATTCAGCTTCGAATTCATCTGCAAACAACTATTTCGCCGATTCTCGGAAAGTAAAACTAAGAAATTAATTAGCTGCAATGGATAAAATCCTTCTGTCACTAACATAAAGAATACGTCATTAAACATAAAATTTATAAAAAGATCATGAGAAACTGGTTCTGTCTATTAAAATATTTCCTGTTATTTACAATCCCATTAATTTCAACCACGTAACTCCAGCCAAGTTTCTTTGATTGGATTAAGTGTTATACTCCATTGTAGAAGGACCCTTGAAGATGGCCGCCAGACTTGTTGAAGGCTATGTTGTTTCAATTATGCCCAGATTACTACATTATTAGCACTCTCATACACCAGCTAGCTTTCACATCCAATGACTTCTTACCTTCCTCCTAAGATGGTTCTTTCCTTAGTTCATTTTCATCTTTTGCTTCTTCGTTTATCATCTCCGTTTATTTCATTTTCTGCATTGTCCTAAACCAACATATAGCTGAACACGTATTTTGAAATTCTATATTCTTAACCATTATTAATTTTTACTAATTATAGCTAAATTCCTGAACATCCGGTAAAATTTCATAGCATTGGCAATCGGTTATTAACAAGAATAAAGTTAATATTATTAATCTGCCTACCTCTAGCACTAATATTTATTACCTAATAAATTAAAGGAAACAATGCAACAATTTTTTCATTTCGTTTTCCCTTGGAATAATAATATCAATTCGCTTTTCAAATCAAATGTCAAATAGTCACTTTGCTTAAAACACAATATTTATGGAATTGAGTTAAGGGAAAGATATAATTTATGGTTTAAAAGATTTTAAGATGAATAGAGATAAGGTCCAAATATAAACTAACAGTAGGTTCATATCGGAGGATAAAGTGTAGGTTATTTCTCTAATTTTCTTTCAACACATGGAAATTATATATAAGGAGGAGACAAAATTCAATACACGGAAGAGACAAAAATGTCACAAATTCGCGGAGTCCGTTATTGATTAATTACCGACCAATGTCCAATAACAAACCCTCCTTGATGAGAGAACTAATTTCCGGTGTCTAATTAACATTTGTATTCATTGTGTGTTTTCGATTCGAATGATCTTTCCATAGATTGCCTAGCGATGGAATATTCACACCCATTAAGGTTAAGTGCCACATTTAGCTTAATTTATCAAGTGATCCAAACTTCTTATTTGCATAGTTGCTCCCTCTAGGATTAGAACAACGGTATGAAAGGAAAGAAAAGAAGATGGTCCACATGAAAGGACACCTCTTCAACATTCAGCGTATAAATAAAATCAGAGACGTGCATTTGGATCGCATTACGAAGCACGTGCTGGGGTTTGTTTACGAGCGATTATATTTACCGAGAAATGAAGGTGGAAGAAAAGTCGAGACGCAGATGAATAAGCCGTAAAGCAAAATATGACGAATTTTACTCATTCTAAGAGAAAGGACCGAGACAACGAGGTTCTGATTGAGAAAAATGGAATTAGAATATCTAAAATTGAAATTAGAACGTCGAAAAATGGAAAATGTAATCGTAACCTTAGGTTGGAGGACAGCTATGTAAATGATCCCTCGCTTTCTCCGACAGCCCCTAAATATTAACCTGAGAAAGAGATGGAAAAGAGTTCATACGTAACCTTAAATTATTACCGAATCTAAAATTAAAATATTTTTGGAGAATTCATAGAAAATTTCTCCGTCACGTTTAAGGTTTCGAAACATTAGAGACGTCATAAGGGTTAAGATTCATTTGCTGGATGATCAAGGCTTCAAAAATCAACTAAATAAAGAACACCGCGATATGAACTATTGTGGTCACAATTTACTTTTCCGTTTATTTTCTAGAGAAGTGACGCCTAAAATTTATAAAAATCTCCATCCGTCAAAATCAGGATTCAAGGATGATGTTTATGATCAAATCGTTTGAAAATTTTGGCTCTCATGATTTCAAATTTGGATTTTTTGTGTATTAATTATTAACAGAAAAATAAAACTAGATATTTTAAGCTTATTTACATTCATCTTTCTGAAAGAAGACAAATGAGCAATTGAATTATAAAACGCAAAATGTTCTATAGGTGTTGATAATATGATAAATTGTGGTTGAAAGTTTTACAGCAACAGTCAAGAGAAATAAATTATGAATTCTTCATTAAAGAGAGTAAAAAGAAATCACTTAGTAGTTTTCATTAGATAACCATTATATTTTAAATTTTGGACACAAATACTTTGAAATTACAAATCAAAAGTAATGTTTTGAATACTGAGTGAAATCTGTATGCATGAAAAACAACGTTCAGAGACCTGTTGAGTGCTCTCTATATATTGTGAACTTTATTCTAATTTTGCGTGAGAAAGAATATAATTTTAATGCAGGTGAGTGAACTTGCCTCCTCTTTCCATTTCATTCCTAAAATAAGCGATTCTAAACATGTCCTGTTAGTAACAAGAAAGGTACATTTGCCTTCATATTACTTGAGATGTCTTACCAACAAGTAGTTTAACTAAAAACTAGCTTGTTCGAATAACATCCTTGAGAGACATCCTACGAAAAAAAAGGACCCAAGAGACAGAGCTGAATGAATATCAGAGACGAAATGAAAAACAACGGAGGACCTTGTTGAGTTACAATACCTGGAGAAAGCTAAATGTTTTGAGGCTGATAACCAAAGAAATAATTCCCGAAATGATCATCTTTCCAACTTCTTGGTAAATCAACCTACCTAAAAAACCAAAATCGTATTCAACCTCATTTCATTCGATGTTCAGGTTCTAATGGGATGTGAAACAATCTGTGGAAACCAGTAAACTATCCGATTAATCTCTTAAGCAAAAGATTCCATTAACGGCTAGCTGACGGAAAAAGGAAATTCTAACAGGTCACCATTCGTCATGAATGTTAAAATCAGGTGTCCTGGGATGCATATATTATCCTAGGAAAAGGAAACAAGGAGAAATTAGAATGAATTGGTAATTGAAATAAGACAGGCAGTGTGCTATTAATATTATAGGGGGAAAATACGGCTAACATGGAAGTTTTATAGTACGTGAAAACGTGGTATCGCCTTTCCCATCTGAATTCATAAGATACAAAAAATATGGCTAAAAAAGTAAATTCTAAAAAGAGATTAACGTTTTTCAATAAGAATTCATCCATAACTTACTGAACACGAACATCACGGATAGATTTCAATAATATCAATCTATTATCTATAGCTACCTCTACGGATATCTTCTTTTATAAATAGACGCTTCTCCGGATGTACCTATATATCTGTAGGGGATACAAACTAACCATGTTCCACAAGTGTCATGGACGTGAAATTTTTTCAACGTACTTGCCTCATCCTGTAGCAACTACAGTAATTCCGAAATCGACGCGTGGGTTCGATACCAGAAGGTGCCAAAAATCGGAATTTTCCCATTAGAATGCATTGCGCGAATTTTTGAAAATTATTTTGAGGCTCCTCTCGGTAAGATAGAGGAGATGACGCAGTTTTCTATAGTACCGATGGAAAAAAGTCACTAAATGACCGTTAGTTCGACGCCAGGGTACCTTTCGCATTCTATATACTTAAATGAGAAATTCGGAATTAAGCTCGTTTGGGAACTTCCCGATAATATACCGTACTGTAACTTAGTATACGATTTAAGATGTAAAATAAGAAGCACACCATCGCATTTTACTGAACCGCTCTGAGCCCGACTCCAGGCGGTCCTAATGCTTCCAAATAAAACGTATGGTGAAGTTTGCAAATATTTTTATGAGGCACTTGCCGAGAAGATAGAAATTTATACTTCGGCGTGTGAACAGCAGCGTTGAATATGTTTTACAAAAGCAGTTTATCGTTTCCCTGATAGTCTTTGGTTCGACGCCAGGGTACCATTTGTATTCTACCATAGAATTAAATTTGAAATTCGGAATTAGGTTTGTTGACCTTCCCGATATGATATATATGCAGTTCCGAGCATAATCGACTGTTTTGGTAAATATTCACCGATTAGCTTTTAGTATGCAAGCAGCTTATACTCGTATAAGATAAAGTTGAAATAATCGGGAGAATATTTTAAATAGCAATTTCAAGAATGATGGAGTTTTCTGAAAGAGACCTACACAAAGATCGGACTTAGGAGAATTAAGAAACTGAGCTTTGTTTTATCAACCCTCATCGGTTAAGAAAACGTACTTGTGCGATTTCCAAATTCGGCCCTATCGAAAGATTAGACTACATTCTATTGATTTAGATGCATCGCAGATGGAGGAACGATTTTCACAAGTCGAAAAAATTAAATGCTCCTATAATTGAGTAGGTAAGTTCCACAAAGAGTGGATTTCGATTTTTTTCGGAAAATCTAGATGTACCTTTCAGAATTCGATTGCATAAAGTTTCATTCTACAAAGCAATACTGCAGTTCTGATCTTTTATAACCTGCAGTAGAGCTAGCAGATACTTTCAGTTTGAAATATTTGCGGTTAAAGTGAGAAGATGAACTCGCAATTTTACTAGGGGCTACCTCACCAACTGTATACATCTTGTGATTGGATAACCTGACATAACAGGAGCATTCGAGTACTGTAAACAATTCAGACTATTTCTAAAGAGGACCTTAAAAAGAATCTGAGTCTAAAATGGTCTGCATTGAAGTAATAAGGACAAAGAACGATTAAAAACACACAAAAATAATTAAGTGGCACAGAAAGAGAGATATTCGTTCGCAGCCGACATTAGAAGGCCTTCTGAATTTAGGGAGTCACCTTAAATGATCAAATGATAGACGAGAAATAGAAGAAAATCCAAGTATCCGTTGGCTAAACGAAACAGGTTATTTTGTAAATAGAGATACGTATGGACACCTTACATCTCTCAATCAAAGACCACCTCGCAAACTACCTCAGTTTCAATTCAACTCTAAGATTACGCACATTCGCTTGTGCAGCTGACAGACATAGTTAATAAGAAGGCAAACAAATGTAGGACCCACCAGTCGAGAGCGTCACATGGGTAGTAAGGACAGCATCCAAAACAGCTCCAATCGCAAAGCGGAGGGTCACGGTAAGGGCAGAAGTCGCAGGACCACATGTCGTAGGGCCTTGGAGGCCTCCACCACTTGATGTCGTGTGGATAGATGAATCGAAACTGATGGGTCCAGCGATGTCGCGGAAGGGGTGAGGAAGAGGGGGGCTTATCTTATACACCTGTATTATTCCTCCTTCGAAATCGATTCCTGCTTCTTTTATTACCCTCTTAGGTGATTCCAGCGACCTTGAGATAATCATTAGAATCAAGAATTCTCTTTTCTTTCATATTCATTGACATGTAATACTTTCATCTGAGCCAACAGAAAAATATATACACTATCTACAGACACGTTACGCCACATTGAATTACACACGAGCGCTCACTGCATGTTTATCGATCACCGGCCGAAAATAACAGAAATATTTACCTTACTTTATGTATGGATGTGTGTGAATATGTGTCATACGTGCTAATTTCACTCGAAGATAGCCAAACGTACCAAATCAGTCGTGTGTTATTCAATTCGACAGAGTAAATCTCCAACTATCTTTATTTTATTCGTGTACTTCATGGAATTCCAGAGAGTAAAACCCGATATCGTTGAATGTAGGTTAGCTATTAAGGTAAGATGGGCCCAATCCTACCACTTCCGCAGCGGTAAAGGTGAGTAAGCAAGAGCAAAATGAAATCCTGTAACTTACACTCCCAGTTACTGCAACTATTACATTCGAAAGTCGTTATGAAAACCAAATTAAATTTTCTTTCATTATTCTTCTACCGACAAAACTACCATCAAACTTCATTTGTATTTCTTGTTTAGACCGCTCACGAATATCCGAGGGAGTATAGAACAGACGGCAATCTCATGGTCGCCAACTCAATTAACATCAATGCGATCAATTTTCACTCTTTCTACAACCGTTCGCAATCCACCTTCTTTGCTGTTTACGCGCAGTCATCTCAAATCACACTTCTTTTCAGGAGTTGAGAACTTAGACTGACTCATCACTACGGGAATCTCTTCCTTCTGCGAAAAAAGGAAGTTAAATAAACCGGTTAAATAAGTGACGTTTGGGTATGGCGGACATGACATGGAAAGAGTGCGGCGAGTAAAATATTTCTTGAAGGCACTCTTAATATCCAAACATAAAGATAACAAGAAGCGGGAATCAAAGTTTACAATTTATATACGAAAATCTATAATTAAATACTCTTTGCTATTACTTTGGCTTAGCAGCACTGAAAAGTGGAAGTGAAATACGTATCAGGTAAAACCCCCTTTTTTGATGGTTTTTTGATTTCGTGACCATTATTTGGTTACTGACAATCGAAAGCTACAGCGGAGGAGAAATAAGCAAATATTAGGTAAAACAAGCTACCTTTTAGAGAGACATCCCACATCACAAATAAGATAAATTGGGATATTTCACACGGTTTGATCAAATTCTATTTTGCAGCGGTAAATAAGTTTTATGCTAACATCCAATTCAGCCATCCACAATACAGAAGCTATCTTAAGCATAAAGAGTCTATTAACTCTCGCAATACGCTTTCCTAACTATTTCTTCCATTATGCAAGAATTAAAAATGTTCCTTTTTGAGATAAATCAGAAGCTGGGCGACTAATTCTAAACAAATTCTAAGAAAGAATATAATCTTATACTAATATAAAGTATATAATATTATAGTCTCAATCTCGCCCTAAATAAAGTCCACTATTATTATGGTTAATATTATAATCGGAAAATATTCTTCGGCTGGTCAGACAATGAGCGCAATATTAGAGTGGGAGGCGCTAAAATAGATTGTTTCAGAAACTTATTCCTTTCACGAAGGATCCGCAAAAATATTTAAAGTTTCAAATTAGAGGTGAATTTACATATGATAATTTTTCATCGAATTATTACGTATTATCATCTATTGATTATTAATATAAAAATGGGACGAATATTATCAATAAAACCTCTCAGCATCGCGCATCGAAATCCGCGTTCTTCCTTATATGATCCAAAAATATGCTATTTCATTTGAAAATGGTGAGAATTTTCTTCTTCGTTGAAGCTTTGCAAAATGTTATGGACTTCTTAAAATCGGCCTTATAATGTGCTACGAAATTTTGGTCCCAATTTTAGAATAGCTCAAGTACTTCATTTCTCACTTTTTCCATCACAAAAATTATTTAAAATCCCTCGGATGGTCTTTGAAGATACGATGAAAATCCCTTTACTCCGCGAAAGTATTATAAATCATGATACATTTAGAACACCTGCAAAATGTCTCCTAATGCTGTATTGAAATATTTAGTAAAATAATTGCGTTGCTAAAGAAAGATATGTTCTAAATGTATAGACTGTGACTTCTAGAGATCATGATGTCATTAAATAAGCAGAAATTATTTTTTGTTTCTTTCCAAAAAGCAAAATGCTGTTAACCTGTAAAATAAGTAAAGGTGGGCTTGTCTGCACAATTTTTCATATAGGATTAAAGATAATGATCGCGTTTGCAGTCCGTCTTCTACCTAAGTCATTAGATAAAAAAGATCTCTAATCAGCTCCAACTGGGTGCAAAGTGCTGCAGATAAGGGACCACGTGCTTTCAGAAAAATGCTGCAGGAGACAATCTATATCTATACTATATAATAAATCTGTTAAGGGGCTCATATGTCTGTCTGAAAAAGCATCATCAAAAACTACCCGACGGATTTTGATGAAAACTTGACAATGACATTTGACAAGATGGTCTATGGCCTCGAGTGACAAAATAGTTGCTTTTCATCCCGATATGAGACCGCGGTTCGATCCCAGACGAGGAAAACACTTCTTATAAGAAATAAATGTAAATTTCACTTTACTGGTTGCAGGTTTTATTTCTTTTGCAAGATTAAATTAGAAAGAATGATTGTACAAAATCGAGACAAGCACCAAAAGAAAGAGAATTAAATAGAGACTCTTATTTTGGTCGCTAAATATCGTTATCGGGTCGAAATTTCGAGAACATTGAAGAAATGAACGGAAGTTTTGAGAAATTTGTAAGCTATAAAGAACCGGTCCCCCTGACGACAAAAGCGATTGTTAAAGTCGAGCTCATGCATTTTCCTGTAAAACTACATGGAGAATTTAGGCTCATTTAAATGTATGAATGAATGATAGGATATATGAATAGAACACAATATTCAGAAATTTTAGCATTTGCAGTTAAACAATTTGCAGCATCGATTCGCAGCGAACAACCTAAGACCATTTTGGGAAATTTTCTTAATCAGCTCGACTTTGCCAATGTTATTTCCTACGAGTGACAGATAGTGCACGAATCACAACTCTACTTCCCTAATTGGCTAATTCTACCTGTCGTAGCAGCATATCGAGTAAATGTAAACGTTATTCAAGGTCTCATTTTTTCCAATCCGTAGCATATAACATTCACCAATTTGAAGACTGATTCATCTACACCATTCTATTTTCAAATTTTCATCGTGAACAAGAGAATAACGTAGCTTCTTTCGTTGAAAATAATCCCAACTTCGCTTTAATGAAAATAAACTCGAATTAGACCTCACCAGACGCTAGCCGATTGAAAGAAAGAAAAAGGAACTCGGTGTTCAATGACTAACAGACAGTGGTTTCTCCAAGCGCCGACAGCGACAACCGTCGAGGGCAATTCCTTGGAAAAGGATTATCGCCCGGGCGGCCACCAGTTATTCGGAAATCCCAATGTCCAGGGGGGTCCAATGCTGATCCCCCGTGAACATGGAAGCGTAGCTTTCGAAATGCGCATCGGGATTTCTGAATAACTAGTGGCCGCCCGGGCGATAATCTTTTTCCGAGGTATTACCCTCGACGGTTGTCGCTGTCGGCGCTTGGAGAAACCATTGTCTACTAGCCGACTGGCAGTTGTGGACAGCCATCAGTGCTTTAATTCCTTCCAATTGATTAAGTCCTTCATTGCAAATTGTAAGAGGGAAATCCAATGGCTACGTAGAAACGTTATTACGGGGATGGAGAGGTACATCTTTTAAGGATAAAGCATCGTGCAAAGAAGTTAAGATGACCTGGCATGACAACTATGTGGTTACAAAATCTGCAAAGAAGACCTGGATTCGAGACCAAGTCATATCGATATTTTTCAGTTTCTTATCTCATTTTTTACTACGAATCGCTCGTCATTCCAATCTATGACCAGCCAATCGCTTTCCCTCTTCATTAAAAGTTTTCAGATGTCAAGTGAAAATCTATCCATAATTCTGAAATGTAATCGAGGAAACCTCCTAAATAAAAACAAAATAGTGGATTCGAGAGATACCATAATTTGTATCTAAAAACTTTGTCGAGAGATCCGTTACATGGGCAGGGATGACATACAAACATCGCAGAGAAATCGCTCCTTAGAAAGAGGAGGCCACCTGATTTGAAATTAATATCAGCCGACCGAAATCGCTTCCGGATGATAGAATTGCTCCTTCTAATTATCGAACGGAGACTTCTTTTCCTACGGTTGCATTGCTTCCGCAGAACTGCGTTTTCAATTTAGATAATCGTTGGCTTATTATAAGTATTTTTAAATGAAAGCCCAAACGCGTTAACTTCAGTTACTTTATGAAATCCAAGCATGACAGATGGCTTCCATCAATCCTTACGGAAGTCTTTTGGCGACATGAGGAATGTAGTACTGAGCTAAAAGTGCAAGAGGATCAAAAGAAAACAACTTCAAAGCAATCAATGTGTAGCTATATAACTCAGCTTCATTCATAGCATACAATGGATAAAACGAGGTAATACCATTTATTAGGTATATTTAATAAACCAAAAGACAAATGAAATATATTCCATATTTCTGGATATGGTAAGAAAAGCGATACTAATGTAACGCCTTAGGTACCTCTGGCTAATTTGCCTAATTAATCCCCCCTCTTTTTTGCCCTCTCTTCAGATGAATTTCTCAGCCACTTAAACATTTTTTCATCGGAACATAGCTTTAAAGGAGGCGTTCCAAGACTGGGCGCGTTCATTGAACGACAGAATAATATTACATACGCCGAAACATTTGAGCTTCATCTGACCGACTATTGATTAAACTACATTTGATATTTAAATCACAGATTGTTTTTCACCATGCATTCTTATAAATAAATGTTTTGAAGAGCAACATTATCTTAGCATAATTTATGAAATACAGATAAATGAACAATTAAAAAATTCAATAATTTATATTTATTTATTATACAGGCTGATTTTCATTAACCCCAAGATTCAACTCTATAAGAATCAAAGAGTAATCATTAACTTCCTATCCATAGGTTGAAGGCTTTTTTAATTTTCAAAATAACGTCAGATAGAATTATGAGCAAAGTCGGAAGCAAAAGGAAGGGAAATTGAAGAAAGATATTTATTTTGGAAAATACGCGAACATTTTATAAAATATTGAGGTGTAAACAACTTCTCCTCGATGACGAGGAATGCAACTGTTGAATCATAGTTCATGCACTTTCTTCAAAAGAATTCATTGAGAATGTCATCATGAGTCTTGGGAGAAGTTCCGGTCGAGTACGTTTCAAAACCCTGCGCTTGTTCCTTTAATTGATACATAATTGAGAATTTAGGCTGTTACAAAAGTTACGGGAAGAGGGTAAAAGGATGGGTGTATTTAATATGGAATATGCTTAATGTGGAGTCGGACAAGTCCTGCTGTCTTTAAGCTTGTTTTTAAAGTCGATAAAAGTGTTCTCATTAGTCTTCGTGCGAGCTGTCATTTCTCCAGAATGAATACACATTAGAGGGTATCGAATTACAAACATTTTAGTATCGGAAACATAATAGGTTGGAAAACTTGCCTTTTAGGTTCAATGATCAGTGTGCAAAAGCACGGTTCTGATTAAGTTCGTATTGACCAAGTACGTGTAACTCAAAGATAGGAAATTTTAGTATAAATGGCGTTTTTTAGGCAAATTAATTTTTTTGACGGAGCGTGTACACATACAAAGCGTATAATTTCCAATGGGATACAAGGTGCTATTGATGTATCAAAAATTGATGTATCAAAATGGTTTGCCTTCGGTAGAAAATTAACAGCTGCATACATTGCATTACAGCTTTAGGACTACTTTAGATGTAGAGTATAATAAAAGAGCGTAAAAGCTATTTAAATGTCTTCACATTCAAGAAAGAGTAATTAGTAATCGATAAAAAGACGGTGGCTCAATTGTTTCAGCGATCAAAATTCAATATTATTTTGTGTAGTTCACTTAATGGCGTTCGAAAACGAGGCGTGCTCAGTTGAAATAGAACCGAAAGAGGACTGTCTCTCCAGAATGACATTTCCACATAAATGGTTAATCGCTTCCTACTAATTAAAAGCTATAAATCTATCAAACAAGATATTCAATTAACGATAATTAGGGAATGTTGAAGAAAATACAGCGAGTATAAATCACACTAATGTGCTCGATCGAAAATACACAAAACCTCCTCAATCAGTCGTGTAATAGCTAGAAGCTGTTCTTTTAGAATCTGAAAGGTTGATTACGGTTTACTGTGGCACTATATATTTATGTATGTACCTCTAAATGACAGCTTTTATGAAAATTCAACAGTTTACGAATATTACCTTTTGCATGCATGAAGTTTGCAAAAGTGATAACTGGAAATTAGTTCCTTCGCGTTAATGATTAACGGGTGCTCCATTAATTAATAGCTCATTTGAGCAAGTGGTTGGACCATAAGAACTGAAGGGCAATGCTAGTACGAGTTTCTATATAAGTCTGCGTAGATACAAGAAACATCTTTTTCATTCGGTGAAAATTATCAATTCCATTTCAGAAAACTGTTTCTTTTGAGCGAATTAACTTTTTCCTAACTTACGATGTGTCTGTTTCCCTAAGAAATTTCTGGGGAGCCACAATTTATATTAGCCGACAAATTTCGTACGCAAAACATCCCCTGCATTATAAAATTGATAGTACTGAAATATTTGCAGTGAATACAATGTTTCTGTTAGATAACTAATTCCGCCTTTTTAAATGAGGATCTTCATAGATCCCTAAACCTTAACGGCGAATCATCTACTTATCGTTTGACTTTGAAAGTGAAATCTTGAAAATTAAAAAAATCTCGTTGATAGGATTCATAGAATCCTCTTACCTTTTAAAAATTTACATATTAATGTAGATGAATTAATAAGCAATTTATAAGCCTTTTATGCATCGAATCCTAAAAGAATAAATATTCGCATGAAAGTTGTATTGTTGCGGAGAACTTGCAATGCATTGCAAAGGCACCTTGACCTCAAGCGTAATCGATGGAAAATACACTTACTACCTTAAGAGACGGAAATCAAAAGTGATGAAAACCCTAAAAATAACTGATGATTCGAACCTTGAAAAGAAGTTGAATAGGAACACGAAAAATAGACATAGTAGGAGAGAGTTGGGTCCATACGTTAACAGAGAGATATAAATGAGCCAAGATTCGCTTACATAACTGAATTTCTCGATGACGTCAATTTCTTTCCTGCGGACAGGTTCTTAGAGAACCGGAATTTTTTGCTCTAAAATTTGATTCTACACGAAAATATGAAAATATTAATGATGACCGATAATAAAATAATAATGAAAAGGAAAATTTTGGATAAGAAGGCAGACGATGAGAATGTACAGGCAACGGACATAATAAAAAGGCGGGAGAGAAGGAGATCCATTTCGCAAAACTCCTAAATTATAAGACGAAAAATAGAAACATTATGACTATCACGTCATCTTTAAATGAACTGCTGTAATTAATTGTGCATTGAAATTAAGTTTACTTCACGAAACTTACCGAAGAACAACCAAAATTGGAATTATTGATCTTTAATGCGCAGTTAGATTCTTTAAAAAAAATGATCAAATATACGTTTTGTCAAAGTAAAAAGAGAACGTGGCCATAGGAATACAGCACCAGCGCTAACATCTACTGAGGGGCACAGCGGGAGATGCACGTTTAAACCCGGAATCCAAAATATCCGTTCATATGTAAGTAAGTAATTATAGAAGCGATCCAAATTAATAGCATCCATGCAAGCAGTGCAAAATATACGGATTAGCTGTTGACAATTACTTAACATTTATTTCTTCGCTTTGATCTCCAAAAATATTCGCAGGAATAAGGCATTAGTTATACATCGATTTCGATTTTGGGAGGTTGCTAATCTTGGCCAAACCGCGTGCAATTTATTAATTGACAGCATTCATCAGAAACAAAGCGTCCAAATAACATTACAGTTCCATCCCTATTTTACAATAATAGACCTAATCAAACAGGTATGAAAATATTATTCTTGGAGTTGGAGTTCATTCTTGTTTGGCCTAAGCGACCACGACATGCGTAATTCAAAATCGTAAACCAATTCTAACCTGATTTACCGTAAACAAATGTATCCTCCTTAAACTGAATTAGCCAAAAATTACGTATTAGTGCTCATAAAGTTGACGTTGGATGCATGCAAAGTCTGGCCATTTTATAAAAGGAGGGTTTCCTTCACACGAATGCATTCATAAGTCGTGGAGAATAATTGGATTTATAAGTCAATCTGTGACGGAATTTGAAATTCGAGAAAAATAGCCTGTGGTAAAATAATTTGAGGACTTAATGATTAGTTGTCTTAAGGAAAACTAAATTTCAGATTTAACTTTGTGGAAGTAACGGAAACACAGTCACGATTACTTATAGCAGAGGTGTGGAACTCGCGAACTCTCGAATATTTTAAACTAACGAATGCATTTAAATAATTTCCTCAATTCCGTGTATGCAACGTCTCTATGTTTACTTGGCGATCGAAATTCATTCAACATTTGTGAGCTACTTCGAAATAGGTATTACAACACTGAGGTACGGTTTCATCCAGCCGAATTGCTTCCAGCAAAATGAGATTCAAGAGGAATGGACACACTTTGAAACGAACTGACACAAACACAACAACACTTCAGACGGCACTCTGAAACACTGGGGAAGGAAAAACGGGGACCAACTGAAGAGACACAATCCGACGAACATATTACCGCACCACTCTGCGGATGCACTAGGTGCACACAGCGCGCAGGATCATGTCGTTTTCTGGGTCAACATAGAGGAGGTAAAATCGATAACTGGGTGAAACTGCACCTCATAAATGCAGACCAATAGCGTTTTCACGCTCCGAGGAAAAGTGATCTGAGAATGATTATGGCACAGAATATCCTCTTTTATTACCTCCAATATGTAACAATTTTTTAAGAAAGTGCCAACACGTTTTAATTCCCCGTCAGTGATTCCTTCCTTCCTTTTTAATTTGTATTTGTATCTATAAGTGAGATTTAGTGTGCCGCTTTCTAGAATTAATGCAAACGAAATTGCCGTGGCGTTCCAATCAATGATATCAACATCACAACCACACTCCAAAGAGAGAATAAAAGATCACTGTAATCTTTTTTGATTGAACAGCACAGATGTTAGAAGTGGGATAAAAGCTGAGTAGAAAGCTAAAAATGTTCTTATTTAAAACAAAAACGGTAAAACGTGTTTTCCAGAATTTCAGCAAAGCTGAACTTCGAACATAATTCAGAAACAAAGACTGGCTCCAGAATTTGGATTTGAATTGTTGTACAAGACATTCTCTATTTGAAAGGAATTGTCTCCTGCAAATCATAGACTTTCTCTGATTTGGCCTCAAAACATTGAGAATTTATGATGTTGCGACCATTTGAATGACGCCTTTACGAAAAATCTGGGATCGAAATTTTGGTATAAACACAATTGAAATCAAATGCTATGAAAAATCTTGGGAGAAATATTATGAAGAAAAGACTTAAAGGCATAATGATGAGGTGTTACCAACATCTTCAAATTATGCTGCATCTCTGGAAACATAGATCAAGTTTTCCGTATTTTTCCCGGAGCAATAAAACCCTCAGTGTATTTACAAATTTCATATCATGAAGAGTAATTACTGAATACTTGATAATATGGTACCGTTACACTAATACGAGTGTGCGAAATCTACGAGCATTCGGAAAATATGGTAAAACGTTGCATCAAATGAAAATGTAAAAAATATAAAAAAATAGAGAACCGCTAGTAAAATGCAAAAGCTTCTGATGGATGCATCTGGTCTTAAGGGGAGACCGGACACAATTTTTCAAACACTGTTTTCTATTTCTAGTTATTGCTTTAATTTAATCGTTTCTTATATTCATTAAATAACACTTCAAGCTTTCTGTGTGGAGCCTTTAAAGCGCCTTAAATATACATATTTTTAATTTAATTGACTTTTTTTTCGGTGATTTCTCCTGGGTAAACATGCCCCGGAGACGGGGCAGGATTACTCAATGCCCGGGGTACGTTAACACCACTTAAAATCGATAATATATAAAGCACGTTGTAAATAAAATACGTCATTTTTGCAAAGATATTAGTCTCATTCATAAAGTATTTAAAAAACTTTTCATATCATTAAGTCATATAAAAAATTTAACCTGAAATGAAATATAAAAATCAGTAAGGATGAGTCCTCATAATCTATGTAAAATAATATAAAAAATCACCTGTTTTCAAGCCGTTTATCTATTTGAATTCCTTACTTTACCTTGAAAATTGTCCGAAAAAGGTATCCGCCATTTTGTTGCTTTAACTGAGTAAAATTTAAATGAATAAAACTCATTTTTGGAAGCGGTAACTGCAACCAGCGAAAAGAGAAAGATTTGTTGTAGATCGTTGTTTTTTCCAACAGTATTTTTTAAAATCTACATGGCAGCAAAGTTGAACGTTTCTCCGAAAAATATGATTCCGTTTCTATGAAAATTGTTTAATTTTGGAGCTATGTGTCTTTTTAACGCGTAAAGATATCGAAATACGATAAATGGGAACATAAAATTCAATCATTTATAATAAATATATATAAAAGTCCCGCATTCCAAAAAACCATTTTTGGCCTCTTGGCCACCTTTTTTCAATTTTTCGACCCCACTGTGCGACGGTTGCCGGCATTCGGCGACTGGAGAATTCCTCTTTCTCTTATTCTTTAAAAGTCGAGTTCCATTTCTTTTCTTTAATCTTATACCGCCTCTAACAGTAAATACGTACACAATTTGCATCGTCATTTTCATCATTAGAACCAATTGTTTCGTCCTCTTCTGGTTTTCTTATATGCTCTTGAATTTCTGCTTTTGTTTTAATGCCTGGGTTGTATTTTTCCTTTCTTTTGTTATTTGTTTTGTCGGGTCCAGAAAGCTTTCTTCTTCTGGTAGGTTTTGCCGCCTTATTCTTGGCAGAACTAGTGGGAACAATCTTACTCTTTTTCGACCTATCCTGTTCTTTTAAAAAATTCTTACCTGCGAGTTTGTAAGAACCACTGCTTGTCTCTTTTTTCTACTTTTAGGGCTACCTCTTTTGGGTACATCAAATGGTCGCGTACAGCGTGTAATCCTGCCCCTCCGCAATGTTTTCGTAACAATTCAACTTTTGAGCGTCATTCAATAGGTAAGCAATCATTAGAACAGCTTAAATTGAGTTCAAAAGAACAATCTGCAGGATACATCATGAAACCTTATGATGTGATAGTACAGGTACTATTAACGCCATTGCATCGGTGTAAAGGGTTAACTCACCCGAGGAAAAATCAGAAAAAGTTGTGTTTTTCACCGATCACTCGGGAAACAGAAGAAAGTACAACTGACAATTGCGGTGCTTCTTTTGACTTGACAGAATGCGCGCTCAGATCAAATATATTTAAAAAATTAACATGGGGTGCCCCTGTACCAAACTTGCCCCGGTCTCCCCTACTCATTGCAAGTTATCGCCAAATAACGCTCTCTCACATGGAGAATTACAAGAAGATAATTTCGAAGAAAAATGCAAATAAGGACAATCAATAACTGATTTAATCGAGACCTTATGATACGTCATAAAACATATTTGACTCATTGTAAAATAGATTGCCATTCTTATTTCAGCTAACTTTTTCATTACTAAAAATACCACTTTTCGCATTGAAAACTCCGTATAATATGCACATCTCAGACATTTACGAATAACATCCAGGACGGAATTAAACACAAACGTGAGAATCTGCCGTAACATTAGTGCGATATGATCTAAAATACTCAAATCGAATTGATATTTGATAATCGAAGTCCGCGCTGGATAAAAGGACATAAGAAGAATTCCTTAGGAAGGTGAAAAGATATGTTAAACATGTCTGATGCCGAGATTGAAAACATCGGAGTGAGAAGGTCAGCTAGGGAAGAGAGCTCTTGTTTTCCGAGTCGGAAACATCAAAACTATGTTCAAATAAATTTCAACTGTAAATATGAGCGGATGTCACTATAGTGAGACAGAAGTGAAGATGAAAGGATTTTAGTGTATCCTGCACGAAAATGCAAGCGAAAATATCCCTTCGTCGTAATATGTCGTCTAATTGGACGCCGAATTCGTATGTGAGCTCAAGTGACCAAGGGCAATAAATATTGGGCCAACAAACCTGAAGACCGAAAGTAACATATCTGAGGATCCAAATGGAAGGTAGGTTGAAACGAAGTAGGTCAGCAGCTGGCGACGGAGAGAGTAAGTAGCCCCGCGCTTTTAACTGAAGAGGCAATACGGACGCCATCTCGCGAGCGACATATTCATTACGTTCAATGTCTACTTCCCGCCGAAAATCACTCTAATGCGAAACCAGAGCAGCGTATAGGAAAACTTCTATCAATCACTTCTACCTGGACCTCCGTTACCATTATAACTATGAAATTATCACTAGATATTTTTTCTAATCTGCCTTATTGCGGTATATTAAAACAACAAATAAACAATTGTGATGTCCTAACAATGTATACGAGCATATTTCTATCTTTTTACACTCGTAACATTCATTATAATTATCTATAAACCCTAAGGTCTCAATTACAGATGAAACTTTTTCTGCGTTTTTGATGTCTTACATATAAAACCATACAACCCTAGTCGCAGCATATATCTCAACCAGTATACTTTTCCCTCCCGGTATGGGTTTCCATGCTTTCTCCTCCGCATCAGCAACCACAGAAAATCTGCGGCCCCAAGACAGTGCTGGATATTATCATTCATGAAAAATCTATCATTCAATTTGTTATAGCGATATTTAAATAGGCATTATATTCTACTCTCCAGAGTGGGTATCATTCACAACTTTTTACGTTTCGAGTAATGGTTATTTAAAAAGCTGATTTACACCTTCTGGATTGAATCAATTTGTAGAGGAATAGACAACAGTTGGACACTAAAGCAGACTAACTGAAAGAGAGAAACTTTTAAATCATCAGCAAGGATGAGATTAAGAAGAGGGATTCCCAAAAGAATGGAATAACCGGGTCGAAAAACTCAGACATTGGAGTGTCGGAGTGAAAAAACGAAGGACGTTTAAATTCGGAAGCGTTCCTTTTATATTTGGAGAGATCTGCTTCGTCACTAAGGAATATGTGAAAGCTGCAATGGCAGAGAGGTGGCAACTAAAAGCGATACACGTCCGGCATTGTTTAAACGATATCAAATCCTATAGTTAGGAATAAGATATAAATACAAGAGCGTTATTCGACTCAGATGAATTATCATTTATTGTTTATATATGACTATGTACTAGCATACTGATAAATATGATATACTGATAGTATCTAATTCATATATATATATATATATATATATATATATATATATATATATATATATATATATATATATATATATATATATATATATATATATTTGCATACTGCAAGCTATCAGTTGAATCGTACCAAGTAATGCCTCAAATCAATTTGAAAACTTCGCGCAAAAGACCGCCTGGCGACGAACTAAGGACCCGATCGTTCGACAAAATTGCATATTAATGTAAGATAAGTGCCACTCTGACCTGTTCCAAAGTTTCAATTCAATATCTTATAAAGAAGGTCCTATAATACGATTACGCTTTCCCCCTTTACAATATATGGTATAATAGAAATGACGCGATGGCATCGAACCAAGAACCGTCAGAGTAAGGGCGGACAGCGTAAATGAAACATGAATAGGCTCTATGTACATTCCATTTTATATCATTCCCGGTAATCGGATGTGCATTCAAAATAATTGTAAAAATTGACCGCCATGCATTTAATACTAGAGAATTTTGCGCCCACTTGGCGTCGAACTTACGGTCATTTAATAGCATTTCTTCCTTTCGTACTATGGAAGATCATCTCATCTCCGTGAATTTCACTGTTCTATGGCTCGGAGGAAGGACTCAAAACAATTTTCGAAAATTCGCGCAATAGACCGCCTAGCGTCGAACTCAGGACCCTTCTGTGAGAGAAAATAACGAATTAATATTAGATAAGTGCCATTATGACTTGTTCCAAAGTTTCGATCCAATATCTTATCGGGAAGGTCCTAAAATAAGATTCCGTTTTCCCCGTTTGAAGTGCATGGTGGAATCGGAATGACCCTCTTGCATCGAACCAAGGACCACTAGACGAACGGTAAAATTCATGAAAGAATGTTCTCAAACGCCTCCGTCGGCACACGGGGTTTGATCTCTCCAGCTTATCGGGAAGGCATTGAAAAAAAATTTCAAAAATTGCAGCAATGCATTTCTTATGGAAGAATTTCGGACCCACCTGGAGTCGAACTTACGGTCATTTGGAAACATTTCTTCCATGAGAACCATAGAAGACTACCTCAGCTTCAACCTCCGAGATTTTGGTTCCTCTATCTTACCGATAAGTGCCTCAAAATAATTTTCAAAAATCTGCACAATGCATTCTTATGGGAAAATTGCGATTTTTGGGACATTCTGGTATCGAACCCATGACACCTAGAGTCGATGTCTGAATTATTCTGGCATCTACAGGGTGGTGCCAGTAATAAAATTGTTTAGAAGCCGTTCTCCGTGCGATAGAGCAATCAAAATCACGGATTTTGTATATGAGATGGTCTTCCATAGTAGCAAAGGAAGAAATGTTACCAAATTACCGTGTGTTCGACGCCAGGAGGGCATGAAATTCTCCCGAATAAGATGCATTGCGGTTATTTTTGACAATTTTTTTTAATGCCTTTCCGATAAGCTGGGAATATAAAAACCGGAATGGGAACGGAGGTGTTCGAAAACATTCCTTCACGCAGTTCACTCTTTCTGTAATGGTCCTTAGTTCGATGAAAGAGCTTAATTTCTATTCTACCATGCATTTCAAATGGAGATATCGGAAGCTTATTTTAGGACCTTCCCGATAAGATATTGAACTGAAACTTTGGAAGAGGTCAGCATGTCATATCGCGATAGATATCTCGATAGTCTATGGTTTTCTGGACCACTATGATTATTATAGCACGTTATATACATTACTACGAAATTTCGAAATAGAACTCAAACGAGATTGACATCAAGGGAAAATTCATTTATAAGCAATATCTGTTAGGTATTCGACGAAAAATTAGTAAGAAAGTAGTCGTTCCATTCGGCCTCCGGGATAAAAACTGCAAAGATTAATAACAATAATAAATTAATTTATATTTCAATACTATTACCAATAGAGCTGATCGGAAAAGAAGCTGTTACTTAGGAATCGTAAAGGTCACATTCTATGGAATACCCTAAATCGAATGCTACGGCATAAATGGTTCTAGATTGCGGGCTCGAGTTAGAATACACAAAGGATTGATTTGAAAGAATCAAAAGAAAAGATATATTTTTCCTAAAAACATTCCCGCAAAAAGTCTCGTTGTCGGATCAAAGTCGCAGCGTGGAATCAAAACAACGCCACGGAATTGTGCAATGGTTGCGACCTTGGGTCACTTATGGGCGGCCGGAAGCCAATTTCTTCCTCAATCCCAACGGAATTGCTTTCACAGCGGACATTCAGGTACACAAAGAAGAAATTGAAGCAAACAGTGAAAAGTATCATTCCTTGAAAACTAATGCTACCCTTATATCTTCCAACATATTTTCCTCGTAGAACAATCCCAAAGTAGGAGAAATATTCCACCTGTTGAGAAGTTCGGAGAAAGCGGTAGACGTGCCTTTCAAGCACTTTTAAACTACCATTACTAACTGTCCTAGTTTTCCCCATCAACAGCTTCCCTTCTTTTGGTAACCACTGTATTGAATTTCATCAACACGTGGACAAGACCTCCGTTGCTGAGCATAGTAACGAAATCTACTGCTAAACAAAAACTTTAATTTTAAGAATTACTTTTCATTATTACACAATGGCAAGATGTTTAAATGATATCAGATAAAAATATTCTCAAACCAGAAAAGGAAACGCCGAGGGAAATGGGAACCACTTGTTCATTATGATAATCAAGCCAAATAGATAGGTAAAATAAAAGCAAATTTCATTCCCCCAGAAAAGCCTATCTTTCGGCATCTATTGAACAAATCGCTGAATTTAGTTCTATCGGTCGCGTCCATGAACCTTCCATCCCTTGCTTTCTTATTTTACCTAATTCTGAATTATCCGATTTGCACCGAGCTTTTTATTTTTATGAGTTTATAAATAACAATAGTGAAAATTATCGGGCGAGGAAAATTAACTTGAATTATCGGCCAGAGATAGGAAGGAGAACTCGTATCTTAGGAGGAATGGAATAGAACAGAGTTGACCAAGTAATTTATTTAACAAAAGCTCACTCGAACGATAGATTCTATAGCAAAGTTTTTCTTCGACAAGAAGTCAATAGTGGCGTGCGAGATATTTAGCCATTTCATGCAGGATTTTTAACGATGAAATCGCAAACTATATTTTATTTTCCTCGGTCCTTGTAAAAAAGCGGGTAGCTGAAAAGTATTCATCGCTGACGTCCATCGCCAGTTCCCTCTGTTGGCACATTTCGTACTACGTTCGCAAACCAAAACACCATTACAGTAAAAGTACTATAAGAACGGGTGGCTTATATTTCGGCCGTGAATCTGGCAAAACATTCGTAGACATATTTCGTTGGCGACGAAAGAAACCATCTTAGTATTTATACATATTAGGTCGCTATTACATATAAAGTAAATAAAATATATTATTATATAAATTTAGTTATCATATATTCACATTTCTAATCTGAAATACAAAAGCCGTTTGTTCGTCGATCAACGGTCATTTTCGTCTTAGCAAATGAATAAGGCGATCAAGGTTAATATAATTAAGTAAATATAAAATTTCTCTCAGAGCGAGCGATAGTTTAATTTAAAATGAGGAATCGGAAATGGGAATGCTTCTTGTGTTTCTATTAGCATGACGATAAAAATGATGACTCCTCCATGACACACGGAATTTCTTCTCTATCTTATCGATGCTCATTAAATACGAACGAAAAATCTTTCGGCTGAAAACCTCTAGGAAAGGAACAGAAAGAAAGTGGTGGATACGACGAAGTACCGCAATCGATTAAAAATATCGAAGACGATGATGCGCGCGATTAAGTGTGTTACATTCCTTAACGTACGAACTAATAATAAAGCTATTCGTAGTGAGAAGGAAACAAATAGAGAAGGCTGGAAGGCGCAAATGACGCGATTCAAAACAGCAAACATTATGAACTCGCGAGAGGAAATTTCCAAAATAACGAGCTAATAAACTAGTGTCTTACACCAAATATGTAAGTGTATACAAATCCGTGAAGCCATTCAGTTTTTCATTAGAGTGCATGGAAAGCGACGCGACTGAAAAGCTTTCTATTACAACGTAACTGAAAGAAGCTCTGATATTACGTAATACTATGAAAATAAATATGGTAAATACTACGAAAATATATGGAGGTTCATCTAAAAAAACGTCAGCGGAAGCCATTCTTTTTTCTTCAATTTCTTATTCTCCTTTTCTTCCTTAGGATTTGCTCTACAATAAACGTGAAACATCTGTAGATTATAAAATCAATTTATGTCTTTCCCTTCCCTTTAAAAACGAATATATTTCTGTACTACATTAGTAATATAATTACAACCGCTACTACACACTAATTATTTTCTTTGAAAAATTAAGAATTTAAAGATACGAAAAATTCTGCCAAGAAATAATATTCAATTCGCGTTTATCGAGAAAAAATACCAACAATAAGGCGATGAAAAGCATACATTCCAAGGAAACTTTTACATAGAGCTAAAAAAAATTTCCAATATTATAGATAAACGCACCAAAAATGCGACGAAAAACTCTCTAAGTTCATAAAGGATACAATTTTCATCAGTTACAGAAGATTCAGTAATTGATGTAAACTATCGTGATCATGATCATATGCCATCAAAGCATTTTATTTCCTCGATCGAGGACGTTTCTCTAATAATCAAAGTCGTATAACTACTTTCTTACCTCCTTTTGAAAGGGGTTTTCCTAAGGAAAAATGCCTCTATTTGTAAATGCAAAGCAGAGACGGCGACGAATATTTCAACATCATTCACAGTTTTCTTGACTAGTTTCAGTGGAATCTGAAGATATTCTCTACTACAGATGTTTCTATTTACTCATAATGTCTCACTGAAAAACACACAGAATTAAGCAATAAAAACAGTGTTGCTCAAAAAGAATAAAGCATAAAGGGCGAAATGGGAAAGCAAGACAAGGAATCAATCCTAGTACGGCCATCCTCGAAACCCGCTCCAAATGAGACTTTTCCTATTTAAGTAAAAAATATACGAGAGTATGATCGCCGTCATCCTTCGCGTGTCCTTTCGCCTGAGCAATAAATTCTGCTTGGGAAGATTAATAATTTAGATTCATCAAATAAAAGGAGTGATAGTGGCGCACTAGCGGCATTTCAATGGGAGAGGAAAGGTCACGTTTTAATTGAAGCATAGGTGTTTTTATTAACCATTGAATGAGCATTAATCTGGAGCTATAGAGATACTTTCGACTGAAAATCTTGACGCGACAAGTGATATTTTTAATCCGATTCCTTCCGTGTTCTTTCGCTACATGGTGCACGGAGGATACATACATTTAACACTTGCGATTGAAAGTGATATTGAAAGAATATTATGTAATAAATATGATATGAGATGTACTTAGGAAAGAAGCGTAATCAAAGGAGGTTCATATGAAAGATGAAACGACTATTCGAGAACATCCGATCTCCAAATCAAAAGGCTGAATATGCCTGTAAAAAAGAAACCTGGAATTACATTACCAAAAACAAATTTGCTGTATAAAGCAAATAAAATAGAGATCGTACGAAAAATATCAATTGATGCACATACATACAGCATATTGACTGCAAAACGATTATCTTTTACTATCAATTGCGACATTTCGATCGAATATCGAACTAAACATCCATTCAGAATTCGTATAAGCACTCATAGTCTCAAGAGTCTAATATTAACCTATCGAAATTAATCTATTATATTTAAAATTACGCTGGTAACGATGTATGTTTGCAGAGCAAAATGGTATATATATTTAATTGAACTCATATAAAATAAAAATACATTTAGAGGGCAACGCATATACTTCACAACATACCGCACATTATACCGAGTGAGATTGCATAAATTAATGGTTTATGAATTAAATTACAGGTAAAGTGATACGATACAGAGATAAAATTAAGAAGTCCCATCGAAACGATCAAAATGATTGAATACGAAAATTGTAGCATGTGAAAAGTTTCATTTACCGCAGTAATGCTATAAAATTATATTTAAAATCGATCTTTACATTTAAGTTTGACTACATTCTTTGTCCAATTCACTCGATTTATCGTAACATTTCCTTGTGATTTCACGTTTCACAAGGTCATCTCAACCACAACAGAGGATTTCTCAATCTGAAAATTGCCTCCAAATATAGTTGACGAGATTCACCTTTTACAAGAAGCAAATCATATTCGTGGCAACACAATTGACCGGAATAATTTGATCGATCGAAAAGAACGCATCTCTCAGGTCGATTCGATTTCGGCTACGAATATGAGATATTATTATCAAATATAAAATAAACAAATACAAAGGCCGGTATCACAAGGTGACAAGGAGAACATTTAAGATTATTCAAGTCGAGAATTCATAACTCAATCACACGACGAAATCACCCACTCATGGAAACATTTCAAAAATTCACAAAATCCAAAGTTGGCTAGATTAGATCAGCGCTCTCCGACATTTTAAGTTCTTTCGATCGGTTTAAAAAATCATACCTTCCGAGTTTTTTCCGTATATAGTCAAATAAGAAATTAAATCATGGAAAAATAATTGTAAAAAAAGCCAAAATCCTCGAATATCTAATGATGATTTTAAATTTCAATGGGTCACGAAATCCTCTCAGAACGAAGCTTGAGAGGCAAAAGTATATTTCAGTAAAATTATTTCGATAAAATTAAATACATGATGACACTTCAAGGACGTTAACTGACTCGAAAAAGGCAGAATTGCAATGGTCGAAAGCATGTTCTAATGTCTATCATTTCTCAAAAAGTACGTATCCCGAAAGTTTAAATAAAATATGGGAAATCCATACGTAATAAATTCCGCTTACACAGACGAAACCGAAGTTAGATCATGAACATTAAAAATCACGGAATACTGATAAATACGGGAATTAATAAATAACTTATGAAATTAATTAGTAAACGACAAAATATGTTACACACATAAATAAATGAGAAATATAACATGAAAATAATTAAATTTGAAAATCCGAATGGACGTTAGTAATTGTGTTTAAATTAACTTAGAGAGAATCAAGAACTCGGTTCATACCTTAAACTTAAAAGCGCTAAAATATCTCGTTTCCTAAAAATGAACGAAAAGAAGTACGTAAAAAGGAGCCGATATAAAAGGCAGCTAGTTGATTGCTCGGAACGAAAATGTGCACGCAATGTCAAATAGAAGCAAAACAAGGGAACTTCACTAAAGCACTTGGAGAGGAATCAAGCCAAATTCACCGAACGGATGAAAAGCGTTCATTGCGACAAGAGAAGGTCCGAATTTGGGACGAGTTCGTGCATGACGGCAATTCAAATTAATGAAGTCGATGTTTTAGTAAAATCTGATAGTTTTAGGTCTCCGATTACTTCAAAATCGTATATTCAACGCTCCTGAGCCAAACTACGCGGATAATGTCCAACAAAAAATCAGTTGCAGTATTTAGAAATTAAATCTATCGATACCTATATGACCAAGGTAAACGACTTACCTCGAAAATCAAGGACTACACTTCGGTGAGGAGCGCGACTATGTTTGTGCATGGGAAAAATGCCGGGTTTTTGGCGGAGGTTGAAGTCAAAAAGTATGTCATTTTTGACGTCTACCTCAATTTTTGACGCATTTATGCTCTGGTATATTTAAGAAAGAGGGTTTGTTGTTGCTACGGTGAGCTCCATTTCGACGCTGTATTTCTATTAAGCTTTCGAGATTAAGATCAAATCTAAGTTCTCTAGCCGTACTTCGTAAGTCTGTGCATAATTTCAGATTAAGATCATGAGATTAAGTATCACTGTATCATGGCATTTGCGATCAAAATTATTTTTCTTTTAAATATTAGATAAGACACTTACTACAAGACCAGCCACATGTTTAACTCTATTTAGATTACTTTTTGCTCTAGGGAAACAAAAATCCAGATCCTATGATTCCTTTCTTCAGTACCTGTTTCATCCGCAAAGAAGTTAAAATTTCATATAAAGCTGGAGAAAGTTCTGCGAACAAATATTTCTGTTTTCTTGATAGAAACTGTCATTTGTATGTATGTACTTGACAAATTGATAGACCCAATTTGGAAAACAATTAGGGAATTCTTTCCCAACATGAACCACCTCAGCCTGTCATTGGCAGCGGGTGGTGATAAGGAGAACAAATTGCCCTCACAAAAGAAAAGAAATTTTCCTAATTATCATTACTGAGATGGGAGACGAGTATATATTTGATCACGTACCTTTCAATAAAAAAACTTTAAAATATTTATTGCTCGTTGAAATGTCAAGCTAAAAGGAATATGGCCTTTGACTCAAGGAGATGGTATTACATTTGTTATATCATTCAACGTCAAATTTTATCCTTCCAGATTGTTGCTTTGTCCAAATTGAAATTTGAATTAATTACTGGAATTTAGGAATTCATTACATCAGTAATGTACCAGTTATTAAAAAGTATAATTAGAGCACTTGTTTTTCCCCACTGAACCCAAATAAGTTTTCTATCCCTCCACCATACTTCTTTGTATGTCAGACAAAGAATCAGAAAAAACCTGGCAGCCTTCACTTTCTGTCATCCAAACCCCCATAACATCAAGATGATGTTGAGTAACCTTATAAAGAATCCTCAACTCACATCCACGACAAATATCTAAAATATCCCAAATGAATGTTTATATAATAAATTGGGATACATCTATTATTAAGTTAGTGGCTCGTTGCCTATTTGAGTTATAGTGCATCCCTCTGTTGTAAAAAGGATTCAAAAAGTAAGATTTATCCACTTCCGTAATGACCTGTCCACTGCCAGGTTATATGTTATACTCATCGCAGTTAAAAATATTGCTCCAAAGAAATGATGGTAGATTGTAAAAGATTTTTAGACAATTTTTTGGAAGTTTTATCTGAAAAACTTATCATGAAATGACTTTGAAATGTTGCAAACTCAAATAATTTTGGATAACTTCGACAATTCGAAAAAATTTCACGTAAAATTCGACGACGGATAGTTTTGAATTGCTCGATAACAATTAAATTCATGGTTATTCCGTTTAAATTCTTGTTAAAGCTTAAATTTGAACCCTTAGTGCCACGGTTAAAAAAAGGCTGGAATAATCTACATCGAGAAGGCCTAAATGCTTCTTCGATACTATAATAATTGTAATCTTATTCTTCTGAGTTTCAGAAAAAGGATGAGTCATCCGCAAGAACACAATTTCCGTTTTCCGATTATAAAATGACAGGTGTCCTTTTCAGATTTGATAGCGCTTATGACAAGGAACAGTCTTTGAGGGAAACCACAAAATCTCCAACAAGTGAAAGAAACTTCGAATGAACTTCCACATTACGATAAAGGAAATATCAATTACTTGGAAGAACCCGGTGAAACGCAAAATTAAAAGGACGGTAGAATCCTTATAAAGCCGTACATTCTCTATAAATATCCACAAATCGTAGGTCATTCCCAAGTCTTTCCGCGTTCAAATTAGCAATAAGCTATCAGGAGCATGCCTTTTTGGTCTTCTCGAATATATAATATTAACAAATATATGCTTGCTAATGATTTGAAATTCCTCCTAGCTGTTAAATCTGAACGTACATTATACTGTTGATATACTTGTCGGTTAATAATAACAATACATTCTCGGATTATGACAAATGGCTTTTTGTAACCCATTGTTAATGTAATAATCCAATCCAACACAATCCAGCAGAAGTATAAAATTGCAAATAAAACTCTTAATAGAGTGCATACTGTCAAAGATTAAGATGTGACCCCGTGTTATGATCTCTCGTTTAGTATTAATATAGAGTTTTAGTTTTGTAATAAAGCCTCAAAATTAATTGGATTCAGTGCAATTAAATATTCAACATATCCAACTATACTCATACAGGTTATAAGTCGATAAATTTTGGCTTATTTTTTACGTTTAAATTAAGACAACTTTCAAGGGAATTGAGAAAGGAAATAAAGCTAGAATGAAAATAAAATTTATTGATACACAGGGTGTCCAATTCATACCTCCAACATTTTAAAGGCCCAGAGAAAAAAATCAACAGTAGATGTGATAATGTAATGGCACCTTATTCTAGAGTATATTAAAGCATTTATTTAATAATTATCAGTTCGCCAATGCATTTCGCAGATGATATAATTCTTTTCGCAACCAACCGAAAAGATCTAGCATCAAAATTTCAAGAACTGAACACCACAGGACAGAAAATAGGACTCAGGATAAACTTAATGAAAACAAACGTAATGTACAACTACAACTCATTTGCAGCACAAGAACCAATCTAATTTGAAGGGAAGCTTTTGGAGGCCTGCTTAGAATGCAATTACCTATGACAGCTAGCAACCACAGGAGAGAACAACAGGATTAACGAAGTGAACAGAAGAATTAAACTTGGCTGAAAAGCCTTCGGAAGAAATGCACATATTCTGAAGTCAAAAATGCCAATGGTCTCGAAGGTCTTCAACCAATCTGTTCTACCAGTGTTGTCCTATGGAAGTGAAACCTGGCTGTTAAACGCTGCAATAACCCAGCGATTCCGAAAGTTGGCTTCCACGGTATTTACGTAGGTGTATATGTAGTGATCACCCCGTGCATGAAGTAAACGTATGTACATAACAGAATTATTTTTTGACATCACTAACCCTTATCTATAAAAAATCATAATAAAACAGATAGTAAGGGAAAAAAATAAATGGACGTTGAAAATTCATTAACAACCAGTTACGAGTTGATACACCGTAACGGACTACTCCCGCCAGTCAGCATTTTCCCCCCGCACAAAATGCAGATGCAGCGCCGCCTTGTATGAACTAATCACAGATGACCTGCGTCATCGGGTGACGATGATAAGGAAGTCATGACAAAGGTCGAGCGAAGGATAGGCAAACTTCTGAGCGAAGACCTTCGCGCAGCGTACACTGTTTATATTTTTGTGATTTAAATCATCATTTATTAACTTAACCTTTAAACTGATTTTTGTCAATCTTTTCGAAATGAAAAAAAATAAAAATCTCTCTCAGAATGAATGACTCGATATTCAATGAAACTTCCAACATCTTTACCAAAACCATAGTTCCTACGTGTAAAGGGTGTAAAGACTATTTTAAAAGAGTAAATAATTTTCAGCAAGCCTCTTAACGACTTAAAGATCTTACCATACGGGGGATACGGGGAAAGATGCCCTAATGTAAGCTTTCACCAAAGTATGTTTTTTAAAAGGCTAACAACCTAGATTATAAGAAATGCATCTTATAATAATGATCATAAAAGGACTTCATTTTCGGACGAGATTAAGACTGATGAATCTCCTCTTAAGTCTAACCCTTATATCATAAAAATATTGAAGATATCTATTATCTATTATATATAGCTAACTTTCCGGATATACCTATATATATATTTATAGGGGATACGAATTCTGACCATGTTCCACGAGGGCCGTCGTCGTCGATTTTTACGACGTACTATCCCCACCCTGTAGGTGCCAGAATAATTCAGACATCGACGCTAGGTGTCATGGGTTCGATGCCAGAATGTCCCAAAATCCGCAATTTTCCCATAAGAATGCATTGCGCAGATTTTTAAAAATTATTTTGAAGCACTTATCGATAAGTTAAGGAACCAACATCTCGGAGGTTAAAGTTGAGGTACTCTTCTATAGTTCTCAGGGGAAAAATGTTACCAAATGACAATGAGTTCGACTCCAAGTGGGTCCGAAATTCTTCCATAAGAAATGCATTGCTGCAATTTTTGAAAATTTTTTTCAATGCCTTCCCGATAAGCTGGAAAGATAAAGGTCTTTTGCGCGAATTTTTGCAATCTGTTTTGAGGCCGTTCTCGATGCGATAGAGCAATCAAATTCTTGGTGTTTGCAGATGAGATGGTCTTCCATCGTACCAAAGGAAGAAATGTTACCAAATGTCCGTGTGTTCGACGCCAGGTGGGTCCAAAATTCTTCCGTAAGAAATGCATTGGTGAAATTTTGGACGATTGTTTTAATGCCTTCCCGATAAGCTAAAAAGATAAAACCCGGAATGGTGACAGAGGCGTTTGAGAGCATTCTTTCATGATATCCACTGTTTCTCTAATGGTCCTTGGTTCGATGCAAGAGTGTCATTCCGATTCTACCATGCATTTCAAACGGGAATAACGGAATCTTATTTTAGGACCTTCCCGATAAGACACTGAATTGAAACTTTGAAACACGTCAGAGTGACACTACTCTAACATTCGTATGCCATTGTCTCTCACAAACGGGTCCTGTGTTCGAAGCCAGGCGGTCATTTACGCGAATCTTTTTAAATTGTTTTGAGGCCTTTCTCTTAACAGGAGACTATTAAAAATCACAGCGTTTGCGTTTGAAGTAGTTTTCTATAGAACCAGTGGAAGAAAGGTTACCTTTGACCGTGAGTTCGATGCCAGATGGATGAAAATTTCTCACGTAAGAAATGCATTGCGGCAATTTTTAAGAATTTTGCTGGATAAGCTTCGAAGATGACACCCCTAAGGGGAACTTATTGTAAATTTTTACCAATTAAATTGCAGTATGCAAGCAACTTTTACTCGTATAGCTAGTATAGCTAACTCTCCGGATATACCTATATATATATATATATATATATATATATATATATATATATATATATATATATATATATATATATATAAGCGCCGTCGACGTCAGATTTTTACGACGTACTGGCCCCACCCTGTAGATGCCAGAATAATTCAGACATCGACGCTAGGTGTCATGGGTTCGATGCCAGTAACATTTCTTCCTTTGCTAGTATGGAAGACCATCTCATATACAAAATCCGTGATTTTGATTGCTGTATCGCACGGAGAACGGCTTCTAAACAATTTTTTTACTGGCACCACCCTGTAGATGCCAGAATAATTCAGACATCGACTCTAGGTGTCATGGGTTCGATACCAGAATGTCCCAAAAATCGCAATTTTCCCATAAGAATGCATTGTGCAGATTTTTGAAAATTATTTTGAGGCACTTATCGGTAAGATAGAGGAACCAAAATCTCGGAGGTTGAAGCTGAGGTAGTCTTCTATGGTTTCTTAGGAAGAAATGTTGCCAAATGACCGTGAGTTCGACGCCAGGTGGGTGCGAAATTCTTCCATAAGAAATGCATTGCTGCAATTTTTGAAATTTTTTCGAATGCCTTCCCGATAACATGGAAGGATAACACCAGGAATGGAGACAGAGGCGATTGAAATCCTTCTTTCATGAGGCTCTAGTGGTCCTTGGTTCGATGCAAGAGCGTCATTTCTATTTTTCCATGTATTTCAAAGGGTGATAGCGTAATCTTATTTTAGGAACTTCCTTATAAGATATTGAATTGAAACTTTGGAAAACGTCAGAATGGCGCTTATCTAATATTAATATGCAATTGCGTCGCACGATCGGGTCCTTAGTTCGTCGCCAGGCGGTCTTTTGTGCGAAGTTTTCAAAATTGATTTGAGGCATTACTTGGTACGATACTGCATTCAACTGATAACTTGCAGTATGCAAGCAACTTTTACTCCTAATAAAATATATTCATTGTCGCAAGGGAAATATTACATTCATGGTTTTCTACAACAAGTGAATATGAATAGAGGGAAAAAAGAAAAACTACTAAGAAGTTGCGAAAGGAAACAGTGGCATCGGTTTCTGAATATATTAACTTTTTCTGACAAAGGTGATAGGTGAAAAGTATAGGTAGATACAAGGAACGAGTGAAGCCACTGATGTCAGTAGAAGTACTTTCATTAGAGTTACGAAAGAGATCAGGAAAGGACCGCTTCTCACTTCTCGTATGCATCGGAAAACTGGGATAATCTAAGAAAGGAATAGAGAAGTTAAGTAAGACGTTTTCGTGATAAATCCCATTCGTTGTCAGGTCAATGCTTTCTTTTTGAAAACTATCCCTCCGACAACTAATTTAGTTTTACAAGCTGTGAACAATGAAGCCAAATATCAAGCGGTCGACCTTTTGGAACCCAGAAATTGGGAAATGCCGTGAGAATGGTCGCGATATAATCTATCTACACTAAACATGGGTAAATGTTGGCCATTCCACAAAAGAATCTTAGAAAGATATTAACATTTAATCCTTAAGTGTGCTCATTAACTTATGTTAGGGGTGAAATTCATGCATGAAAGTGTGAGAATTCGTGTCTTCAAGACGTTGGACGGACTATGCCCAGCTTACTTTCTCCATTCTATGCCATACCCACATATCAAAAGCCTCTAATCTTTTAATATCCTCTTTTCTAAATGTCCATGTTTCACACCTGTACAACATTACACTCCACACCAAGGATTTTACCAATCTTTTCCTGATTCCTTTATAAGGCCCTTCGTCATTAGTTCCATTTGCTTCATAAATGCTTCTTACGCTAATCCTATCCTTTTTCTAATCTTTGTTGAGCATCTTCCATCTTTAGAAAGAAGGCTGCCCAAGTATTAAAATTGATCTACTTGTTCTAATTTTTCCCCATCCACCCTTATCGTTAACTTAGCTTTCTTTCCATCGAAAAACCTCATTATTTTAGTTTTTCTTACATTTACTTTAATTCCGAACTCCTTTGCTTTATCGTTTACTGCATTTACTAGGATTCGCAAACCCCTTTCAGAATCCTGCACAAAAACCCAGTCGTCTGCATATCTTACCGACTTCACTACCTCCCCACCAACTTTTACTCCCTTACCTATTTCATCCCAAGCTTCTTTGACCATTTCTTCTGCATGTATGTAAAAAAAGAGATGGTGATAAAGGACAGCCCTGTCTTACACCCCTCCCAAACTCTGCCCATTTCAGTTCCCCATTAGCAACTCTTACTTGAGTGGTCTGATTTAAATACAAATTTGGCACTAAACGCCTATCTTTCCAATCCAACCCAATTTTTTTTAGTATCACCATCAGTTTTGACCAATGAACTCTATCGAAGGCCCATTCAAAGTCAACAAAACAAACGTCCCTTTAAAATGCTAAGCTTCGTTCTACGAGTACCCTCATTACCCTAACTGCATCCCTCGTTCCTTTCCCTCTCTGAAAACCGATCTGGTATTTTTCCTATGTGTTGATTAGTTTTTCCCTCGATTCTTCTGTTTAAGACCCTGAAAATTACTTTTGCCACATGAGATGTTAAACTAACTGTGCGGTAATCTCGGCATTCTAAGGCATTATTCTTTTTCTATAACGGAATCAGGATATACTTAGTAAAATCCTCTGGCCACTTTCCTTCGTCGTTAATTTTCCTACATAAATCGTAGAAGTGCTTCTTACCCTTTTCTCCCAAATTCTTAAGAAATTTTACTGGAATTTCGTCAACACTCGTTCCATTGTTCCCTTTCATATCTCTCAGTGCCCTATCAAGTTCATTATCCAGTATACTCGGTCCAACATCATTTTCCTCTACTTCTTGTACACTTTCCATCATTACGTGGGTAGGCTTCATGTCTTTAGCACACAATTCCTCAACATAGTCTTTCCATCGTCCCCTTATGCTAGCTGACTCTCTTAAGACGTTTCCCATGTTATACTTAACAGTGGCCCTTTTATTACTAATTTTATTCCCCGTCAATTGTTTCACTTTTTTATATAATAGGTCGACCCTCCCACTTTCACCCATCTCCTCTATTTCATTACACTGTCCCTTCCACCACAATTCTCTTGCTGTTTGTTTCCCTCCTCAGTTCGCTGTTCAGTGCCCGTACATTCTACCTCCGTGTTTTGTGTTGACCCTTTTCCATCGCATTCTTTCCTCCATTTTAATTATCATTTCTACCGGCACCCATGGTTTCCTAAAATCCCAATGGTTCTTTGAGCACTATCCTTGATACTGGTTTTGATCTTTTCCCATCCCTCGTCTACGGTCAGTTCCCTTTCGTAATATTCCAGAGTCCTGTTCACTGACTCATGAAACTCTCTACCTTTTCTGCCCCTGAGGGTTTCTACGTTCTATGTGGGTGCCGTTTTCGCCCGATAGATCTTTTGAAATCTAAGCTTGGTTTTCATCATTACTAAGTTATGATCGGAGTCTACATCAGCACCAGCATAACTTCGCGAGTTTTTCACACAATTTCTAAACCTCTTCCTTACCAAAATGTAATCGATTTTGTACCTATCCGTGTCCCCTGGCTTCTTCCATGCGTACCTCCGTCTGTTATGGTGTCGAAATACGGTATTGGTGGAGCAGAGGCTTTTCCTCCTGCAAAAATCTAACAGTTTTTGCCCTCTGTCGTTTCTATTCCATAGCCCGAACTCTCCTACTTCGTCCTCATCTTTGCCCTGCCCAACCACCGCATTCCAGTCCCTCATTACAATAAGGTTTTTATTACCTCTTCTATTTGTTCATAAACTGATTTAATTCTCACTGCAATCTCTAGTAGGGAGGTACACTTGAACTATAACAGTGTTTACTGTTTCAGCCTTAATTTCTACAGACATTACCCGGTCGCTTATTAGCTCGGAGGCTATCACGGCTTTTCCTGCTCCCTTTTCTGACACTAAAGCAACACCTCTCCAGCTAACATTTCCCCCACTGAATATTACTCCTACATCAAAAATCCGCCCCACCCTTCCACCGTACTTTGCATATTCCCCAGAAAGTTAATGTTGGACCTCTTCATTTCTAACTTCACGTTTTTTAACTTTCCCTTTCTACGCATGGTTCTGACATACCAGTTTTCTCCTTGGTTACCCTAGTTTCCTTGGCCATCTTCTTCTCTTGTGCCGTTGGGTGAGTATTTCGTGAAATGACGACCGGGATGGCCTTACCACCATCCCAACAGAACATGACACTCTCCCTAGAGGGCTGAGTCCCGTATTTGCCAGTGACAATAACTGTATTGTGGCACATCATAATCACGGGATAGATAGTAGAGGTGGTCTCCTCTTGCCTTCCTCAACAGTGTTTTTAACGTGACACCATCACTCATATAGACCGCCCCACTGAGGTACTGAGGAGGAGGTTATTAAAAATAATAAAGGACCTAAAATAGATCCTTGAGGAGGTTGAGGACAGCGATTTACCTGTAACTATGCTGAAGAGGAATCCTGAGATATTACTTTATGTTGACGCTCATGAAGATAAGAGAAGACCAATCAGTTGCTGTTTGCGAAAAAACCCATGACACGCAATTTGGCTATCATGACACCAGCATTGACTGGTCCAATGCCCCAAGTGTATTTGAAAATACCTACGGAGTGTTTAAGACTATATAGTGCATCTTATATCACTCACTAAACCATTTTTGACATCGCCATACCTTCTTTCATTCTATGACACTAACAAAAAGTTAGGCATCTTCCACCGAATTACCCTACATATTGTGTAAACCAGTCTCGCTTAATTTTGTAATGACATAATTACAAATATTCAATTCACTTGACGGATATAATTGATCTTAATTAAACTTGAAGGCAGCACCTAGGCGACCGATTCCTTGTGAAACGAACATTGTTTTCGATTAATTTTTATGTTTATATTGGTTTCCTTCATGACTATTCGGTCTTCTTATTTTCCACGTGTGCTACGAATTGTAAGTGACAAACGTAGATAATTATAAACAAACTTTTTTACACTCCCAAAATTTTAAATTGAATTTTAAACTCACGGGAATGTTTTTTTTTCATTAGCAAAAGAGTGTGATTAAAATTCTACGAATTTATTTAGGGAATAAAAAAGAGTAATCCAAAACAGCCTATTTGAAAGGTGCATCATAAATTTATTGATGAATTTCACAGCAACGATCCGAATTAAAGATTAAATGCTCTTAAGAGGATGATTTTAAGCTGCTCAGTATTGCTCAGTATATGCCCCTCGCTTTCACTAAAAATGTAAATTTATAAGAAACAGGTACATGTATGTGCACATGTAATTTATTTCTTCAATCAATGTCGCATTAGCGTATGCATAAAAAGAAGATAATAATATTTGAAACATTCCATTGAGTGGAGCAGCTAGTATCATTCCCGGAAATAGATGTGCAATAATCACGCTAATTCGATGATGCAATAGAATTAGGATTTTGGCGTCAAATAATGCGATCTAAGCGAGAAAGCAAAAAACGCTCAACCGAGATAACAGAAAACCGGAAACCTTAAGTTTGTCAAAAATAAAAAGATTAAATTTTGTGCGAAAATTGTAATATTCTTTCCGTGATAAGAGATTAGTATAGGAGTCGGAAGAGATACAAATGCGGTAAACGTCTAAATGTGGTCGGTGGCGGGTTGAAAGGGACACAAAATGATTTTCAAAACACTTAAATCACACCTCTGAAGCTATTACTAACTTCCGTAGGCGTGAATCCGCATTGGTTTACCTCATAGATTAATAAATTCATTCAAAAAGTTCCCGAACTTCTTTTTTCCCACAAAATCGCCGAGCAGAAGAAATGTAAAACTCTGGTGGTTTAGTGAGGATCCCCCAATAAAAATTAAAAAGCGCCGAACTTGAGAAATAGAGAGCATCCTCACTCCCGCGGCACGTTGCAATAGGAGGCAAGTAAAATGGGACCCCTCCATCCATACCAAGCCAACTCTGGGCCTAACCCTGCCGTAGGCGGTCACTAGATTTTCCCTTACAAGGCAGTCTTTTTCTTGGGCTGGTACCCTAACCTCGACCACTGAGGGCATCATCTCACCGAAGACTGTCCTTCAGCCGAACCAGAAGCGAGGGTCGATCCATCGAGAGAAAGCGTAATAAGGAATAAACTCTAAATGAACGGACTAGAATTTTATCTTTCAATGTCAAGACGACATTAATTGTTGTCAGGTGCTTTAATGTGACACGAAAGTCTTCCCCTTTGCTTGCGTTATTGCTAATATAAATTTTTCCAAGCTTTTCCAATTGTCTGCATTTTAAGATATTTTCCACTTTTGTTTTATTGCTTTATTTCTTTTATTAGATCGATTAAATTTGTTGTCAGGTGTTTTATGTTGTAAGAACACGTAAGTCGTTATATCCATGCTCAAATCTAACGTGAATCCAAAGTTAAGTATACCAAAGAGTTAAGTCGAATAAGTCAATTTTTTAGGAGAATGCTTCAGACGTTAGGCTACCTTAAAATGATTTCTTTTAATATGTCTTCCGTTTAAATTTTCGTAAAACGGAGACTACAATTTTTTTGTGCTTTGCAGAATATCCGCCCGCTCCAAATGATTTCACCGGCGATATTTCGCGGACTGACTCGGTAATTCTATGAAATCGAACGCACCTGCGCCTTCAGATGCTATAGGAAATTCGATTAATTTTATTCTATGCTTTAGTGATGAAAATAATATTTCAGTTTCAGAGTTCTTTGAATGTATACAATTAACTGGGCTCTTGCAAACCCTGTGCGTACAGCAATTACGCTTAAGAGTTTCTGGAGTTGCAATTGGATGGCAAGTAAAATAGGAACAGTGACCCACGTACAAGTGAACGCTGGGCCATTCTACGGGGATCGGACAGAAATTGACCTCTTTTTTTTAAATTGATGAAATATTTTTACTTGCGTACTTCTATGGTGAATCCTTATCAGTATAACCGAAGACGTCGACGTCGTACGCAACCATAACAGTTTAATAAACCGGCCACCTTACATCTTTTTGGAGCAGAACGACAACTACAGACACATGAAAATTGCCGAATGTGAATGTTTGTGTCACGGTAGTATCGTATGGTATGTTTGAATAACGTTTCCATTACCAATCTCTTTGCCTCGAGTACAAAAAGATGCTCAACCAATGACGTAAGAGTAGTATTTTAAAAAGTAGGTTTTGTGAATGGGTTATTAAGCCAGACATGGAGTATGACTGACCACAATATTTAAATGAGAGAGTCAAGAAATGCGGGGCAAAGGGTTTGCTATGCCTTGCTTTGCGCTATGACTATGTATCACTATGTATGGTCGTATGAAAGTGAGACTCACTACATGTTTCCCCCTCTTGCTTCCTTCTCCCAAATTAGTGACATACTCTCTTTGTACGCCAGCAGGGCAACAAGATTACAACTGATCATTCCTGGTTAGATATCTTTAAGTAACTAAATAATGGATGTGAATGGATAAAGTTTCACTGCAGACGAGTAGTAGTTATTTTTATATTTCGTTTATGAAGAGAAAAAAAAATATAAAATAAATAAGTAACGTAGACAGAAGGTATGTACTGTAGTTTTATCTTGGTTATATATGTTAAACAAGAAGCCTAAAATGGCACATCATAAAAGGAAGTGGCACTTAGAAGAACAGATTTTACGTAAATGTGGTAGTGATATTTTGTATTTTCGTCTACATTCATTATGCAATAAATGCATTGAGTGTATTCGGTATAGATAAAGTACATATACGTCGTTATAGCGAGGACGCGTACTATTCGTGATTATAGTGCTCAAAGAAAATTTTTAAAACATTCTACAACATTTATATTATGACACTCCAATATATTAGGGATTTTGTTTGGATTCGTGTGGTGAGGCATTGGAAAACGAAAGACTGAATTTGCCCATAGTTTCGTTACTGGATGTGTAGATACCGATATCTATCGCTAATAACGAGTTACATCGAAACTGGCAGTGACACGAAATATGAAGGTGCGATTCTTTGGTATTTTTTTAAGCGTTTGTTTATTCGTCTGTAGTGATTAGAATGTTTGCTGTAATGTACTTGGGAGGGGAAATTGAGTATCCGTGTTCGTCTGCGAAATTTTCGCACGGGACAACTAGTCTATCTACAATTACTATTATATCATTCAACTTTGGATTCTTCCAGATATTTCGCTTTAATATTTACGGAGGGAATCCTTATAAAATCTGTGAATTTCAAGTGACACATTCTAAATTAAAATCAACAAAAGTAGTCTCACTATAAAAGGTTCAAATTTGACGGAAACATGTCTCTTACACGTATATATATTTACATATATATACACGTATTACACGTTCATCACAATATCATCAAATGTAAAACTCCTACTTGGTTGCTTGAAATAAAAAAATTTCCTTTCCTTGAAAATTCAAAGTGTTAAAATTACATTGTTCTTTCTCGTGGTAATTACAATAGTAATATGCACGACAAATTAAATGCAAATGACGATAACGAACAACTACTTGTCACTTATGTAGATAAATAGTTGTGAGTAACATGTATTAATTATCATACGTATTCACGTCTTTACTGAGAAAATGCTATTCAAAGAATTGAACGACTCAGGCAAGGATTAAAAAAAGAGCAAATAATGCATGTAATATATCTACTTAAACATGAATTATAAATATAGATAGCAAGTTCAAATTACCATAAGGCGGCAGTAGGAGCACTGAATAAAAGAAATATATTAAGCGAAACTATTCTTTCCTACGTGTACTATTTTTACTACTTTTATTTGTACTACGCAATATATCATCAAAAATCATTAGTTAATGTACTCGTGGAAGGTCACCGCTTACAACAAGCCTATCTAAAAATGCAGACGATAGCTGAAATACGATGTTAATATCCTCACTTTCTTCACATTTCAACGACTAAACATTTATCAAGGAAAAAATGAATCCTCGATTAGCCTCCATCGAATAGCAAAAGAAAAAGGAATGAAAACATGTACTCACGCATCGGGTACCTTGAAGCACAAAGAATGAAGGCGCTGCGTGCTTACCTGAAAAATTAAAAGACAAATCAAAATGATAGAAATTATCTATGGATATGCATTTAAAACGATCTTCAGAACCCTCTGGTAACATTTATAATTTGGTAAAATTTCTTCTAAAAGCTACTATAGAAGACGACGTCATCTGCGAACTCCGTAATTTTCAATTATCTATCTACCCAAAAGTATAGTATATCAAAATAATTTTCAAAAATACGTGCAATACATTCTTATTAGAAATTTCCGATTTTTGGGGCCTTCTGGTATCAAACCAAGGATAGCTAGCGTCTAAGTCTGAATTATTCTAGTGACTAGAGCCAGTATGTCGTAAAAATTTCACGGCACTTTTGAAACATGGTTAGACTTCATATCCCCTATATATCTATTATATATAGCTAACTCTCCAGATATACCTATATATATATAGATATATATAGGGGATACGAATTCTGACCATGTTCCACAAGCGCCATCGACGTCAGACTTTTTCGACATACTGGCCCTACACTCTAGACGCCAGAATAATTAAGACATCGACGCAAGCTATCATGAGTTCGATGCCAGAAATTAACAAAAATCGCAATTTTCCCATAAGAATGCATTGCGCGGATTATTGAAAATTATTTTGAGGCACTAATCGGTAAGATAGAGGAACCAAAATTTCGGAGGTTGAAGTTGAGGTAGTCTTCTATGCTTCTCATGGAAAAAATGTAGCCAAATGACAGTGAGTTCGACGTCAGGTGGATGCAAAATTCTTCCATAAGATATGCATTGCTGAATGCTTTGACGATTTTTTTAAATGCCTTCCCGATAAGCTGGAAAGATAAAACCCGGAATGATGACAGTGGCGTGGGACCTTCCCGATAAGATATTGAATCGAAACTTTGGAACAAGTAAGGATGGCACTTATCTAATATTATTTTGCTATCTTCTCTCACGGAAGGGTCCTGAGTTCGACGGTGGGCGGTCTTTTGCGCGTATTTTTGCAATCTGTTTTGAGGCCGTTCTCGATGAGATAGAGCAATCAAAATTAGTCTTTGCAGATGACATGGTCTTACATAGTACTTTAGGAAGAAATGTTACCAATGGCCGTATTTTCGACGCCAGGTGGGTTCCAAATGCTTCAGTAAGAAATGCATTGGTGAAATTTTGGACGATTTTTTTAAATGCCTTCCCGATAAGCTTTAAAGATAAAACCCGAAATGGTGACAGAGGCGTTTGAGAAGATTCTTTCATGACGTCCACTGCTTCTCTAGTGGTCCTTGGTTCGATGCTGGAGCGTCATTCCGATTCTACCATGCATTTCAAGCGGAAAGAACGGAATCTCATATTAGGACCTTCCCGATAAGATACTGAATTGAAACTTTGATACCTATATAGATATATATATATATATCTATTATATATAGCTAACTCTCCAGATATACCTATATATATATATATAGGGGATACGAATTCTGACCATGTTTACAAGAGCCGTCGACGTCAGATTTTTTAGACGTACTGGCCCCACCCTGTAGATGCCAGAATAATGCAGACATCGACGCTAGGTGTCATTGGTTCGATTCTAGAATGTCCCAAATATCGCAATTTTCCCATAAGAATGCATTGCGCGGATTTTTGAAATTTTTTTGAGGCACTTATCGGTATGGTAGTGGAACCAAAATCTCGGAGGTTGAAGTTGAGGTAGTATTCTATATTACGAATGGAAGAAGTGTTACAAAATGACCGTGAGTTCGACGCCAGGTGGATGCAAAATTCTTCCATAAGAAATGCATTGCTGAATTCTTTGACGATTTTTTTAAATGCCTTCCCGATTAGCTGGAAGGATAAAACCCGGAATGGTGAGAGAGGCGTTTGAACACATTCTTTCATGAATTTCACCGTTCGTCTAGTGGTCCTTGGTTCGTTGTGAGAGGGTCATTCCGATTCTACCATGCATTTCAAACAGGAATAACGGAATCTTATTTTAGGACCATCCCGATAAGCTATTGAATCGAAACTTTGGAGGAAGTCGGAATGTCACTTATCTAATATTAATTTGCTATTTTCTCTCACGGAATCTTCCTGAGTTCGACGCTAGGCGGTCTTTTGCGCAATTATTTGCAATCTGTTTTGAGGCCGTTCTCGATGCGGGGTAGCAATCAAAATCACGGGGATTGTAGATAAGTAGGTCTTCCATAGTACTTAAGGAAGAAATATTTCCAAATGACCGTGAGTTCGACGCCAGGTGGGTTCCAAATGCTTCCGTAAGAAATGCATTGCTGAAATCTTGGATGATTTTTTTAAATGCCTTCCCGATAAGCTAGAGAGATAAAACCCGGAATGGTGACAGAGGCGTTTGAGAGCATTCTTTCATGAGGTTCGCCGTTTCTCCTGTGGTCCTTGGTTCGATGCAAGAGTGTCATTCCTATTCTACCATGCATTTCAAACGTGGAAAACGGAATCTTATTTTAGGACCTTCCCGATAAGATATTGATTCGAAACTTTAAAACACGTCAGAGTGGCACTTCTCTAACATTCGTATGCCATTGTCTCTCACGAACGGGTCCTGTGTTCGACGCCAGGCGGTCATTTACGCTAATTTAAAAAAAAAATTTTAAGACCTTTCTCTATGCACGAAGCTATTCAAAATCACAGCGTTTGCATTTGAAGTAGTTTTCTATAGAACCAGTGGAAGAAAGGTTACCTTTGACCGTGAGTTCGATGCCAGATGGATGAAAAATTCTCACGTAAGAAATGCATTGCGGCAATTTTTAAGAATTTTGCTGGATAAGCTTCGAAAATGTTACCCATAAGGGGAGCTTATAGTAAATTTTTACCAATTAGCTTGCAGTATGCATGCAACTTTTACTCGTTTATCTATTTTAAATAGCTTCGTCTCTGGATATGCATATATTTCAACGAGTAAAAGTTGCTTGCATACTGCAAGCTAATCGGTGAATATTTGCCAAAACATCCGATTACGCTCGGAACGGCTTGCAAAAATATTCCTAGCTTCAGCTAAGCGTAGATCAGAACGAGAAAATATTCCCCGTCAGGTATCGAACCTAAGTCCATTACCACAAAACTTGTGCCGATTTACTTTCGGTATAGACCCCTCTTAACATATGCTGAATTTCGAGTCTATATCATACCGGGCACGCCATCAAATGTAATTCCGCATTTCACATTTAATTGTAAGGTAGAATACAAATTTATCCTGGCGTCGAACCAAGGGCCATCAAGAAAATGGTAAAAACAAAAGAGGCTGCTGTTCACATGCTGTGTTACGGGCATCTATCTTCTTCTCTGATCAATAGAATTCCTTCCCGCTACCATCATAACACCCTGAACATTAACGAGATTTAAATGAAATATCCAAATGATGAAGAAAATAACATGGCAAAAGGTAAACGTCGCGGATTTAATCCAAGTGGAAATGCGCCTTTGACCTTGATGAGCCAAAATTTCATAACTATTGATCCAATATATCGACACGTTCTAAACGCCGTCTACACGTCGATCCAACTTTCACAGCACATGATAGAAAAACCTCGAAGAATAAACAATTTGATAGCCAAATTCGAGGTTTTCGAAACAAAAGGATAATGCGATGCAAAATGACAGGTAAAATCAATAAAGAACCGTATTTTTATAATCTCGAGGAATTGAGATTAGTTGGTTTGATGGCCATATTTATTGAATTAGCAATGAACGGTGGTGTTCTTCTGTTGAGACAACTGTTATCAACACAAATATTCCATTTCTTCAGAAACACATTAACTAATTCAAATTTCTATTCTTCAATGTCTCCACGAGGGGTTCCCATTAAACGTTCGCTCGGCAGCGAGTAATTTTCCTGAATATTTTATTTGAATTATTGACATTCCTAATTAACCCTGTTTATGCGTTTCACTCCGTGGCACTAAGTTAATGATATTTCCAGCATATAATGATACATAATCATTATTATTTAGAAAAAAACGGAGGAATAATCACGTCATTCCGTTAATATGTAATCTCAGGAAGAACAACTAATAGCAAAAATTTCTTATAAGAGTACATATCATTGACGAATATATGTACATAACGAGAACATAAATACCATATAAAACATATTTAAATAGTTTTTATTATTTAACCTACCATTTTATTAAACATTCTATACAAAAACTCCTGATGAGGTTTTACACCACAAAGAATTGAAATCATGAAAAATCCGCCTTCCTTACTTTCCGCATTGAAACTGCGCATGCGCCAATTCGTGCAATTTTGTACCTTCAGTCGATCGACGCTCCGCTACAAAATCGCCAAATTGGTGGTTTCGATCGAATAAGAGGCCCTTTTTGACGACTCAAAGTTTCGATCATTTACTAAATACATGCGTCAACCACGACTGCAGCACCGCTAGTCTGTAAAAAACCATTTGCGTCCGGAAAAGAATGAAATTATTCCTCCCATCTACTCATCCTATTAGATGTAGTACATCTGTAGTAAATCTCTCAATCGTACGGCATTAGGGGTGATGAAACGTAAAAAAACGTATGAAAAAATTCCCCTTTAAAAAGTTAATCGCAAAGAGTATGGAAAAATGGAATGAGGTGTATAAAGGAAAGAAGAAGGAAAGGTGAAATCCCGTCTCTAATGCAAAGACAAGGCGATAAATCCATCGAAAAGAAACTTTCCGAAAAAGTTTGTCCAGAAGGAGGCATATTTACCAAGGATCTTCAACTTCGCAAATACAACTTGTGGAAAGAATAATCATACTCATTCGGAGATCCTTCCCTGAATATCACTTTCCTCAATTTCAAGTACGATATGATTATATTAATAAGGGCTAAGGAAGAATTCGTTCCATAAAATAACGCTTTATGAGTTATCGCTTTATAAACGGCAAATCTATATCTGCTGTAATTTTTATATAACTAGAAAAAGTGTTTGATCGCAAGACTATAGCGAAACAATAAAGAATTGAATTACTTAAGCTTTCGACTTAATCGAGGGATTGCTAAATTAACAGAAAGTGAAGGAATGGGAGATTCTTGTAGAACATTGTGTATTCAAAAGTCTTTCGGAAGAGGAAAATATATTTCATGTACTCCCGCCTCATTGTCTCTTTCATGGCTATGATGGTATGAAAACCACTGACGAGGTACGAAAAATATTGAAGAATAGCATTCCGAAGAGAGGGGCTGCGCTTATGTGGCTGCCTAAGCATAGGAAAACCTTTCGGCTCACTTCTTCTTCAGAGCTTTCGTTAGCTGTTGCAAGCAGATAGTTGGACTCCACATGAGTGTTCTTTTTACAGATTTCATTTACGGCTTCCTCTTGGAATCAAATTCCTTTTTTACACGCTTAATTACTACTTCATGAAGAATTATGCGTGTATGTTAAACGAATCCTGTCCTCCTTCGAAAACAATTTAATTAAAGGTTGATTCAGATCGATCAGATACATGGATCTTTTGTTTATTTTTTAACTAACTAAGATAAGAGCCGACGCATTCGTGCATACTAACTGAAGCAATGGGGTGTGAAATACTAACTGAATACAGCGGAGAAAATATCGACGAGGAGTAAAAAGATCATGCACGGATATTCGGAAGTTCTTTCTATCTTGTTTATCCGACTACAAGGCCTTATTTTGAATGACAAGGGAACTTAGATCGAAACGGCAAATAGCGTATATACTGAACTTTGAAAGAGGAAGGAGGAAATGTTCTCCGTGGAAAAGAAAATGCATTGAAAATTAAGCCTTCTAAGGCATGGCCATGACTGTAAAGTTAAATAAAGACATAAAGGTGGAAACAATCGGCGAGAGGTCTTCTAAAGAATTACAAAATATTATGGTCGGAAAATGAAAGGAGAAAACACATTCAGGAACGGAAAAGAGCTCAAGAAGTGAACAAAGAAAAAGAAAGCTTCGGGATGAATGACGAATTTATACGATCGGTGAGAAGAGGAGAGGAAATTTCTCTCTTTTGGATTCTACAAATTCCTCTTAATGTAGAGATAAATAAATATACATGCAATAATCGTTTTCAAATATGATCGAATTTGGAGGCCTCGGTACACATTTAGAAAGTGAGCGTTCAGAGATCACCGGCAGACTACAAATTGAGATGGAAAAGCATGAATTGTAAGAAATCTCAAAAAATGCAAAAACAAATAACTACGTAGCTGTTTTAATTTCGCGGGGGAGATTACAAATAAGCTTGACCAAGATGCTCCTAGAAATAGGATGGGAACAGTTGGAAGAGAGGTTATTAGTGCTTAATAATTTGGGAAAAATTGGGGTAATAAGAGTACCCGATTCAAAACTCATTTGTCATAGCCATACGAAATAATATCTAATCAGGAAGAAAGTATCCCCGTTTTAAAATATTTTGAGAAAAAATGTGAAATTTTAATGTAGTTGTCAAGGAATTGTAGATACTAAAATATTGCGGTTAATTTTGGGCCCCGGGACCGCCAACGAAGCCGTGAAGGCCTACTTGGAATCCTGAAAAATCTTGCATGGGTAATCATGTTTTTATTGTATGCTGTAACATTCCTATTTATAAAAAATTTACTATATATAATTGTAGAGTAATTATAATGATATTTTAATTGTAAATGTAACTATGATGTAATTGTAACAGTTATATAATAGTAATTTTTAATCTTAAATTGTAATGTATTGTGATAATTACACTGCCATCTGGCTTATGTCGAACTGCGGCGTAAAGTCCTAATAATAATTATTATTATTTTCTCAACTGACTTGACATAGTAGCTCTATCATATTGTTTTTTTTCAAGAACGAACAAACGCGAGTTTACTTATTACTTTAAATTATACTGATGCTTCCATTTTATCTTGAGCCGAAAGCTGGAAAAGTGTTTCCGAGGAAGATAGTTATGTATTGCACACGTAAACAGGAAAGAGGGAAATACCAGCGGAAATAGGCTTCGTAGGAAAAAGCGGCTGCATAGAAAGGTCAACGGAAGGGAAAGAGTGAATCGGAGAAGCTATATCGATGGATAAAGGTGAAACGCAAGGAAAAAATCGGCAATTAATAAACCAAATCCCTTGAAAACTTGCAGAACGTAAGATCAGATTAGTAGAGTAAGCTGTCTTCTTTGCGAGGGACAAGATGTCTTTGAGGAGGTCGTTTCTGAAGATACATGGACTAAGGAACTCATATGAAAGATATTTCATTCTTTCTTTATAAAATTGAAGAATTAATCACGAGAAGAATTATACTTTGTGAATCATAACAACACTAAATTAGCCGATCGCCTGAGGAGAAGTTTTTGATGGGTATAACTAGGCACCCCCTCAAAACATCGCTGCATAAGCTCCTGATATTAAAATTCCATTGCATACACTAAGGAAAGGAAATATTCGTGATGAGTGATGATGAGATCCACACCTTATCTATTCATTGCTGGCAAAGATAAGGTATTGTATATTAACATTCCAAGTGAGGAGAGCTACGAAAATGCAGTAAAAAATGTGGTTCACTCTGCGCAGTAATGATCTAGATCGCGTTTCACAACGTATCTTCATTATCAAATGGTGAATAGCAAAAGATATAGTAAATAATAGGTGTGTATCAAAACAACGATCTAATTGCATAGCAATAAATGCTATGCGAGTTTCAGTGAGCAGGCTACACTTACAATAATTGCTTCCACGAAACACGTACGAAAGAGAAAATCAAACCATAATTCACAAATCTAAACCAACAAACATAAATATTCCAAATCGAGAAAGAAATAATGCTGAAATAAGATCCGCATGAAATAAGTTGAACGTCAACCTGCTACTAACCACATTATGGACTTACAGAAATATTATCAATGAATCTTTCACATTTAAAGATGACTGTAAAGAATATGAGATGGCAAGACTTCGGGGAATTCCATGCAATAAAATTCTTTCTACTCCGTATTTTCCAGATTTTTAAACCAACTACCGCTTTCTGACTTTCAGACTTTCTCAGGTACAACACAGGAAATAAAGAAGGCCAAAAATTAGAAGTATTGAACCAAGTTTAGAGTTAGCAGTTTATTAAAATAATTTTGTGGGAGAAACGAAGCACAAATTTCATTCATTTACTGTTAGGGAGACGAAATTACGATTTACTTCATAAATTAGTTGATATAATTTCTATATATAGCAGTCATATAATGTCTATGCTGCTGCTTGGAATGTCGGAATAAACTCATTCTTCAGTTTATTCACTAATTCAGGGAATCTGAAAAAGAAGACAACTGATGAATTAGAGCTGCTAAAATAGAGCAACGAAGACGTTATAGAGCCTGTAGACTATTGAGAACAATCCAATTATTAACATCGGGAAAAGAACGCTAGGTCACCAATGAGACTTGTGGCCAAACGGATGGCAAAATACAAACAATGAACGCTTCACGTGGGTATCTATATATTTTTTGATACACACTACGTGTATATTATTTCCTGCTAGCTAGCTTCATAATGATTTATGAAAGAAAGAAAAATGTTTACAGTCATCATTGGATATGTACAAAAAAGATGAAAATTATGACGTTTCCAAATTCTCGAACTTCGAAACAAGTCTCGAACATTATTCACGGGGAGTTGATAAAAATTATATTCTTAATATCGTAATAATTATTCAGCATCAAGATAATGTTTAGTATCATTTTATTTAAATCTCAAATATAAAATCAAAAGTAAGTTAACTAACTTACTTAACCGAATCTACATCAAGAAAAGATTGATAAAATCCTTGGTTTGGAATGTAGTGTTGTACGGGTGTGAAACATGAACGTTAAGAAAAAGAAGATATTAAAAGATTAGAGGCTTTTGAGATGAGGGTATGACGTAGAATGGAGAAAGTAAGTTGGGTCGATAGAAAACCGAACGAGGAGGAGATGGTTGGGGAGAAAAGGGTAATAGTTGAAGTAATTAAAAATAGACAAAAGAAATGGGTGGGTCAAATATTGAGAGGAGAGGGATTATTGAAGAAAGCGATCGAGAGAAGAATGCAAGTGAAAAGACAGAGGGGAAGAGAAAGACAGAAGTTGTTAGATGAATTAAGGAGTGGGATAAGTTACAGGGAATTGAAGAAGAGGGAACTGAATAGCATATGTGGGGGAACATGAACCTACCGAAAGGTAGAACACTTATATGTAATTTCTAAACGAAGTATGCAGTAGCAAACTGATTTTTGTCAATCTTTTGGAAATGAAAAAAAAAAAAAAAATCTCTCCCAGAAAGAATGACTCGATATTCAATGAAACTTCCAACATCTTTACCAAAACCATAGTTCCTACGTGTAAAGGGTGTAAAGACTATTTTAAAAGAGTAAATAATTTTCAGCAAGCCTCTTAACGACTTAAAGATCTTACCATACGGGGGATACGGGGAAAGATGCCCTAATGTAAGCTTTCACCAAAGTATGTTTATTAAAAGGCTAACAACCTAGATTATAAGAAATGCATCTTATAATAATGATCATAAAAGGACTTCATTTTCGGACGAGATTAAGACTGATGAATCTCCTCTTAAGTCTAACCCTTATATCATAAAAATATTGAAGATGTCTATTATCTATTATATAGAGGTAACTCTCCGAATATACCTATATATATATATATACGAGTAAAAGTTGCTTGCATACTGCAAGCTATCCGCTGAATACAGTATCATACCAAGTACTGCCTCAGTTCAAATTTAAAACTTCGCGCCAAAGACCGCCTGGCGACGAACTCAGGACCCTTCCGTGAGAGAAGAAAGCAAAGTAATATTAGATAAGTGCCATCCTTACTTGTTCCAAAGTTTCGATTCAATATCTTATCGGGAAGGTCCCACGCCTCTGTCACCATTCCGGGTTTTATCTTTTTTTTAAAAATCGTCAAAGATTTCCGCAATGCATTTCTTATGGAAGAATTTTACATCCACCTGGCGTCGAACTCACGGACATTTTGTAACATTTCTTCCATTCGTAATATAGAAGACTACCTCAACTTAAACCTCCGAGATTTTGGTTCCTCTATCTTAGCGATAATTGCCTCAAAAAAATTTTCAAAATTCCGCGCAATGCATTCTTATGGGAAAATTGCGATTTTTGGAACATTCTAGTATCGAACTTATGACACCTAGCGTCGATGTCTGCATTATTCTGGCATCTACAGGGTGGGGCCAGTACGTCGTAAAAATCTGAAGTCGACGGCGCTTGTGGAACATGGTCAGAATTCGTATACCCTATATACCCCAGAAATTCCCAAAAATCGCAATTTTCCCATAAGAATGCATTGCGCGGAATTTCGAAAATTATTTTGAGGCACTTATCTGTAAGATAGAGGAACCAAAATCTCGGAGGTTGAAGTTGAGGTAGTCTTCTATATTACGAATGGAAGAAATGTTACAAAAGACCGTGAGTTCGACGCCAGGTGGATGCAAAATTCTTCCGTAAGAAATGCATTGCTGAAATCTTTGACGATTTTTTTAAATGCCTTCCCGATAAGCTGGAAAGATAAAACCCGGAATGGTGACAGAGGCGTGGGACCTTCCCGATAAGATATTGAATCGAAACTTTGGAACAAGTAAGGATGGCACTTATCTAATATCATTTTGCTATCTTCTCTCACGGAAGAGTCCTGAGTTCGACGCTGGGCGGTCTTTTGCGCGAATTTTTGCAATCTGTTTTGAGGCCGTTCACGATGAGATACAGCAATCATAATCACGTTGTTTGCAGATGAGATGTTCTTCCATAGTATTTTAGGAAGAAACGTTACCAATGGCCGTATGTTCGACGCCAGGTGGGTCCGAAATGATTCCGTAAAAAATGCATTGGTGAAATTTTGGACGATTTTTTTTAATGCCTTCCCGATAAGCTTCAAAGATAAAACCCTGAATGGTGACAGAGGCGTTTGAGAAGATTCTTTCATGACGTCCACTGCTTCTCTAGTGGTCCTTGGTTCGATGCTAGAGCGTCATTCCGATTCTACCATGCATTTCAAGCGGGAAGAACGGAATCTCATTTTAGGACCTTCCCGATAAGATACTGAATTGAAACTTTGAAACACGTCAGAGTGGCACTAATCTAACATTTCAATGCCATTGTCTCTCACGAACGGGACCTGCGTTCGACGCCAGGCGGTCATTTACACTAATTTTTAAAAAATTGTTTTTAGGCCTTCCTCTATGCAGGAGACTATTCAAAATCACAGCGTTTGCGTTTGAAGTACGACGGTCATCCGGAAAGTAGTACCCCTTAGTGCCGCATGAAGTGCTGACGACGCGAGTAGCCGCTGGACAAGGTCAGATAGCTTCAGTGGCTTGTCTGCCTTCTCTGAGCCAAATTGCGTGACGCTAGCATTGCCTGTGTTGTTTCTGTGATTGTTTACAATGTTTAAAAAAAATTGAGAACGCCGCCAGTTGTGAAGTGAGGGCAGTGATTAAATTCCTCAATGCAAGAAACGTTCGCCCATGTGATATTCATTGCCAATTAAAGGAGGTGTATGGAGACAATGTAATGGACGAGTCGTCTGTTCGGCGGTGGTGTCGCAAGTTCAACATGGGGAGGGGGAACACACACGACGATGAGCGTTCGGGGAGACCGTCTGTCATTACAGACCAACTGGTGAGCTCAGTTGACGAATTCGTGAGGAACGATCGGCGCGTCACAATTGATGACATCTGTGAGCATTTTCCCAATGTTTCTCGAACAATTGTTCATGAAATTGTTAAAGACCATCTGCATTATGCAAAAATTTGTGCAAGATGGGTCCCTCGCATGCTTACAGATGAGCACAAAACCAAGCGTTTGGCTGCAGCACTGACGTTTTTGGGACGTTATTCTGATGAAGGAGACTCTTTCTTGACTCGCATAATTACTGGTGACGAAACATGGGTTTGTTATGCATCACCTGAGAGTAAACGACAGTCAATGGAGTGGCATCATGCTCATTCACCAAACAAACCAAAAAAATTCAAGACAGTTCTGTCCACCAGGAAACTCATGGCAACCATTTTCTGGGATCGACGAGGTGTATTGCTTATTGATTTTATGGCCCGTGGAGACACTATTAATGCCAATGCGTATTGTGAAACATTAAAGAAATTACGGCGGGCAATACAAAATCGGCGGCGAGGTCTATTGTCTACTGGTGTCATTCTCGTTCATGACAATGCCAGGCCTCATGCAGCTGGGATAACACAAAGACTTTTGCAGTAATTCAAATGGGAAACTTTCGACCATCCACCGTATAGCCCGGACTTGGCCCCTTCAGATTTTCATCTCTTTACAAAGCTTCAAGACTTTTTGGCGGTGAAAAGATTTGACAGTGATGAAGAACTTAAAGAAGGAGTGACCCTGTATCTCAATGAGCTGGCGGCGGAGGACTATGCAGCAGGAATACAGAAACTTGTCACACGTTATGACAAATGCCTTAATTTGCTTGGAGATTATGTTGAGAAGTAGTTTAAAGTATCCTCTTTCAAATAAAATTTTTTATGCTTGTTAATATTTACTTTTGTGTCTTTATTTCACAAACAGGTACTACTTTCCGGATGACCCTCGTAGTTTTCTATAGAACCAGTGGAAGAAAGGTTACCTTTGACGGTGAGTTCGATGCCAGATGGATGTAAAATTCTCACGTAAGAAATTCATTGCGGCAATTTTTAAGAATTTTGCTGGATAAGCTTCGAAGATGACACCCGTAAGGGGAGCTCATCGTAAATTTTCACCAATTAGCTTGCAGTATGCAAGCAACTTTTACTCGTATAGCTAACTCTCCGGATATAACTAAATAGATATACGAGTAAAAGTTGCTTGCATACTGCAAGCTATCCGTTGAATACAGTATCATACCAAGTACTACCTCAGTTCAAATTTAAAACTTCGCGCCAAAGACCGCCTGGCGACGAACTAAGAACCCGATCGTGACAGAAGATAGCAAAATGATATTAGATAAGTGCCATCCTTACATGTTCCAAAGTTTCGATTCAATATCTTATCGGGAAGGTCCCACGCCTCTGTCACCATTCCGGGTTTTATCTTTCCAGGTTATCGGGAAGGCATTTAAAAAAATCGTCAAAGATTTCAGCAATGCATTTCTTACGGAAGAATTTTGCAACCACCTGGCGTCGAACTCACGGTCTTTTTGTAACATTTCTTCCATTCGTAATATAGAAGACTACCTCAACTTCAACCTCTGAGATTTTGGTTCCTCTATCTTACCGATTAGTGCCTCAAAATAATTTTCGAAATTCCGCGCAATGCATTCTTATGGGAAAATTGCGATTTTTGGGAATTTCTGGTATCGAACCCATGACACCTAGCGTCGATGTCTGAATTATTCTGGCGTCTAGAGTGTAGGGCCAGTACGTCGAAAAAATCTGACGTCGACGGCGCTTGTGGAACATGGTCAGAATTCGTATCCCCTATATATATCTATATAGGTATATCCGGAGAGTTAGCTATATATAATAGATATCCGGAGAGTTAGCTATATATAATAGATAGATATAATAGATAGATATATATTTATATGGGATACGAATTCTGACCATGTTCCACGAGGGCCGTCGACGTCAGATTTTTTCAACGTACTGTCCCCACCCTGTAGGTGCCAGAATAATTCAGACATCGACGGACATCATGGGCTCGATACCAGAATGTCCCAAAAATCGCAATTTTCCCATAAGAATGCATTGCGCGGATTTTTGAAAATTATTTTGAGGCACTTATTGATAAGATAAAGGAACCAAAATCTCGGAGGTTAAAGTTGAGGTACTCTTCTATAGTTCTTAGGGGAAAAATGTTACCAAATGACCGTGTGTTCGACGCCAGGTGGGTTCGAAATGCTTCCGTAAGAAATGCATTCCTGCAATTTTTGAAAATTTTTTCAATGCCTTACCGATAAGCTGGAAAGATAATGCCCGGAATGGTGACAGAGGCGTTTGAAATCCTTCTTTCATGAGGTTCACCGTTTCTCTTATGGTTCTTGGTTCGATGCAAGAGCGTCATTCCGATTCCACCATGCATTTCAAACGGGGAAAACGGAATCTTATTTTAGGATCTTCCCGATAAGACATTGAGTCGAAACTTTGGAACAAGCCAGAATTGCACTTAACGAATGGCCTTTTAACGGTCGTGCTTTACAGAAACATAAGGAAGAAATTGGAAAAAAATTGTTTCGCGCCGGGACAGACGGTTTTTCCTCAAGCTAAAACACGATTTACTCCTCGGGGATTTGCTCTGTCCACGATCATTCTGCGCCTATTTTTATCCTAATCCACATCTATATAAATTTCAGGCTGAATTAGATGGTAATAAAAACCTCAACTACACAGTAAAACATAATTACTTCAAATGATTACTCGCAGTAAAACACGAAATAAGTGTCTCAGTTTATAATGTGATGTAACAGGGAATTGTATGAGCGTGGGTTAGATGCCAGGTGGGTGCAAAATTCTACCCTTTAAAATACATTGCGGTTATATTAAATAACGAGTAAAAGTTGCTTGCATACTGCAAGCTAATTGGTGAAAATTTACAATAAGTTTCCCTTACGGGTATCATTTTCGAAGCTTATCCAGCAAAAATCTTAAAAATTGCCGCAATGCATTTCGACCGTGAGAATTTTTCATCTATCTGGCATCGAACTCACGGTCATATGCAACCTTTCTTCCACTGGTTCTATAGAAAACTACTTCAAACGCAAACGCTGTGATTTTGAATAGTCTCCTGCATTGAGAAAGGCCTCAAAACAATTTTTTAAAATTTGCGTAAATGACCGCCTGGCGTCGAACACAGGACCCGTTCGTGAGAGACAATGGCATACGAACGTTAGAGAAGTGCCACTCTGACGTGTTTCAAAGTTTCAATTCAGTATCTTATCGGGAAGGTCCTAAATTAAGATTCCGTTATTCCTGTTTGAAATGCATGGTAGAATCGGAATGACGCTCTTGCATCGAACCAAGGACCACCGCAGAAACGGCGAATAACATGAAAGAATGTTCTCAAACGCCTCTGTCACCATTCCGGGTTTTATCTTTCCAGCTTATCGGTAAGGGATTGAAAAAAATCGTCAAAGATTTCAGCAATGCATTTCTTACGGAAGGATTTCGAACCCACCTGGCGTATCTCATCTACAAACACCGTAATTTTGATTGCTCTATCGCATCGAGAACGGCCTCAAAACAGATTGCAAACGTTCACGTAAAAGACCGCCTAGCATCGAACTCAGGACCCTTCCATGAGAGAAATTAGCAAATTAATATTAGATAAGTGCCATTACCACTAGTTCCAAAGTTTCGATTCAATATCTTATCGGGAAGGTCCTAAAATAAGATTCCGTTTTCCCCATTTGAAATGCATGGTGGAATCGGAATGACCCTCTTGCATCGAACCAAGGACCACTAGACGAACGGTAAAATTCACGAAAGAATGCTTTCAAACTCCTTTTTCACCATTCCGGGTTTTATCTTTCCAGCTTATCGGTAAGGGATTGAAAAAAATTGTCAAAGATTTCAGCAATGCATTTCTTATGGAAGAATTTTGCATCCACCTGGCGTCGAACTCACTGTCATTTGGCTACATTTTTTCCATGAAAAGCATAGAAGACTACCTCAACTTCAACCTCCGAAATTTTGGTTACTCTATCTTAACGATAAGTGCCTCAAAATAATTTTCAAAAATCCGCGCAATGCATTCTTATGGGAAAATTGCGATTTTTGGGAATTTCTGGCATCGAACCCATGATAGCTAGCGTCGAAGTCTGCATTATTCTGGCATCTAGAGTGTAGGGCCAGTACGTCGAAAAAATCTGACGTCGATGGCGCTTGTGGAACATGGTCAGAATTCGTATCCCCTATAAATATATAGGTATATATATATATAGGTATATCCGGAGAGTTAGCTATATATAATAGATAGATATTTATGAAGCTCTTCCCTGGAACCTAGAAACGTAAAACCCGGTCTGTAAACAGAGGTAATAAATACATTTCATATACGCAGTTCACCGTTTTTTTAATGATCCTTGGTTCGATGCTAGAGTGTCATTTGAATTTCACCAAACATTCAAATAAAAATAATGGATTCTTATTTTAAGACTTTACCGATATGCTATCGAATTGAAACATTGGAAATTTTAGAGGAGTCCCTATCTAACATAAATATACAATCATCTTTCACAAAAGGGTTCTGGGTTCGACATCACGCGGTCCCAATTCTCCCGTATAAAATGTACGGCGGTTAACTCAAATCTCTCATGAGGCATTTCCTAAGAAGATAGACATCCATAATCAGGCATGTGGACAGCAGTCAGGGATAACGTTGCTTACCGTTTCCCTGGCGGTGTTTGCTTCGACGCTTCGACGTCGCGACGTAAGGGATCCATTAGGATTCTACCATACATTTAAATGGGAAATAGGGAATTTCGTTTGAGATATTTCTCGATATATTACTGACCTGAAACTTTGGATTCGGTTTAAGATACTCTCATCAATTTGAACGATACAATTGCATTCTTCGAAACGGTTCTGGGTTCGATTCCAGTCGGTGTAAATCTTCCTCTATGAAATGTATGGTTGGGATAACAATATTTTTATGAAGGACTTCCTGAGAAGATAGAAATCTATATTTCGGAATGTGAACAAAAGCCATGAGTATATTGTGTTCTTTTTAGTAGATATATCAGTTCATCAACCCGCAACTGAAGTTCGACGTGCCTTCTTATGAAGAGATGATAGATGAATTCACTGTCACCGAGCCACCACTTACAGCCTCTCCCCCTAGGATCTTCAAGACATTAAAGATGATGCCAAGGAACCTATAAAGCAGCTTGCTACATTATTTGCCCTCCAAAATAATTCTCAAGCAGTCGAGCGAGCCGTAAAAGAAGTCACAGAGGCCTCACGGTTAGTCTAAGGCGACGATGCAAGAGTCGGGTACATAGGCGATAGGATCCTCTCGCGAATACCTAAAACCTGAACTAAGAAGCGAAGAAATCAGCTTGCTATGCTTCCACGGGTGGGTAGGCGGGCGGGACTCGATTAGCACCTCATGATGAGTCTTGGGTAGCTCACTGCAGCTGAACCAGCGAGGAGCTGCCACTTTCCATGATGTTTCCAAAAAATTTTAAACGTATGATATCTCGTCACATTCGGTTTTAATGGCTTAATATAATTGTTCCTCAATCAAAACGTATTAAAACAGCCATTTAGTCAAATCTATGTGCGATCTGTCAAAAAATTAACTCACCTAAAAAAAACGCAATTTTCACTAAAATTTCGAATTTTTGAGCTATTTGGTCAGGCCCAAGACGAACTTTGTCAGAGCCGTGTCTTTGCACACTTATCATTGAGCCTGAAAGGCAACTTTTCCAACCTATTACGTTTCCACTATTAAAAATTTTTGTTTTTCGATACCCCCTGCTGTACATTCTGTGCCCGTGCTCTGTATTGACCCTTTTCCATTGCATTCTTTCCATTTCCTCCATTTTATTTATCATTTTCTAACGTCACCCATGATATCCTAATTTTGTTTTGGTTGACCCTCCCAATGGTTCCTTGGGCACTATCCTTGATGCTTGTTTTGATCTTTTCCCATCCTTCGCATATGGTCAGTTCCCTTTCGTAATATTCCAGAGCCCTGTTCACTGACTTTTGAAACTCTCTAGCTTTTCTGCCCCGAAGTCGGGGTGGTCTCCCCTTGCCTTCATCAACAGTGTTTTTAACGTGAAACCATCACTCATATAGGCCGCCCCACTGAGGTACAGACGCTGAGTGGACTACCTTTCGTCTAGCCCCTAGAACTGACTTTTCTGGCATGGATGACCCTACCAGGAACAAAGTTCCAGCCAGTATAGCTCTGTAGGTAATAGGAAGACTCAAGCCCCTCCACCTCGTAAAGGTATAGTCCGTAGAAGGGGACACTGACAAAATAGAATCTAATTAATACTATTTCGTGAATGGACTGCTGAAAAAACGATTCAAGAATACCGCAAAACAGAAGAACTACATAATTTTTTCGAGCGATGAATTTTTCCATGTATTGGGAATTCTTATACGATAAGCAGGAGTGGATTACAAACGCAGCGTTTTCATTTACCGAGGAAACCATTCATTCAGAGTTATATAAAAAAATAAAAAGACGGAGGGAAGCCAAATGAGGAGGTAGTTCTGTTATGCGCGGAGATATTTTAGAAAGAAATGAAAAGAAGGCAAACGGAAAAAATGTACGGCGCATACATCGGCGCGCTGCATCCCTGAGAGAGTTCGTTCAATTCATCGGAGTTTAAACCAAAATTTGGTTGAGGAAGGGATGAGGGAGCATTTGAAAGTATTCACCTCTAAATTATACTCTTCGTCAGTTATAGGATAACAGGAACTTAAGGTAATTTTGTTCGATTATTAGTCTTGTCTGATTAAAATTGCTATAAACTGAGAAAAAATTATCACGAAGTTCTTTATCCTTGGTCAGGATAGAAAAAAATGTATTGTACATCTAATTTCGTTTAGGAGGAGGATGCAAGAATTAAATTCCTCTTCGAACTCTACTTATTCTCAATTATATAGATTTCTATTATAATATGATGCGAGTTCGAAAGTAATTACATCGAATAAGTATTATCCAAATTGCTTCAACATCTGACAATGGATCTCCACCGAGATTTCACCAAAGGCGAATGCTCTACCCACTCGGTTATCCGGAAGACCCCTCGAAGTAATATTTTACAAAAAATAAAAATACGTCCCACGTTGGTTATTTTTGATGCCTAACAGAATTTTCTCGTTATATTTCATGAAAATAGAAACGCTGTTAAAGTGTTTCATACTGTTTTCCAATATTTAACCTCGACTCCATATACAACGCTAAGTTTAACGCTATTTCCGCGGAATTCCTAATCCCATTTCGAATGTTCACTTGCAAGATGTTTAAGTCTTTAAACAGTTCATAATCATAGATCCGTAAACCTTGTCAGGTTCCTCATTCTTCTCGCTGACCATTCGCTAATTTGAATTACTTTAATCTAAAATCCGAGTTGTATAGAAATCAACACCCAAAAAGATTTAAATGTGTACACTAATAAATTGTTCGATGATAATTCTGAGAAATTGCCTAAGAACGGAACGCAGAATTGCCCACTTCATCGAAACTTTACGCGCCGTAAAATTGAAGCAAAGATGCTTACGATCCTGATGAAACCATTTCTATAATATATATCTTCCCTAACTTTCTGTTCTTAGACTGAAGTCCTGGAATAAACGGCAAACCGCACCTTCGGAAAGTTAAAATAGCACCATAAGATTGAGACGTCGGTATAAATCAACATTTGGGAGAAGAAACATAAGGGAATTGGGGGAAAGGAAAGGAAGGACAAGTGTAGATTAACACAGGGATATTAAAAGAAATCCCTCACAATTAGAGAAATGCTTTCTTTCTCGAATCGAACAATTTCGTTTGGGAACGAATGTACTTCCCCCCTCTCAAGAAAGACAGATCTTCACATTAATTCACACCATGTTCATCCACAATTCCTTCAAATAACATCGTCATCATAGGTCTTGTACTTTTCGGTAGATTCACGTACCTCAAAGTTCCCAATACAGCGCCATTTCCTTCATATCTTGGTAACTAACTCATCCCTGTCTTTTTATATAATCCAGCATCTCTTGCCTTTATCTCTCTCCTATATCATGCATCAATTTCCTTCTAATAGCCCCAATAAAAACCTCTCTTTTCTAGCACTTCCTCGTTTCTTTCTATTCCTTCATCCTACTACACATCTTGAAGGCTTCCAATCGTTTTACCCTCTCCTTTCTTGGGATCTATGTTTCACATCTATGCACCCAATACTTATATAACTTCACCAATTTATAATAGTTGAGAAATTCCTTCATCAACAATTCCACATGATAGTACTAAATAACCCTCGTTGGGGTCGGAAATTAATCTTTTGGAACGCAAAATGAGTTTAAATCCTTCTTGCCTTGGACTTCCAGATGCATTCCGAACTAATCAAGACTGGTGATGACATCAGGCTGTGGTGGGGCGACGATTTCCTAGCATTAATAACTGTAAAAGAGTGGAATAAAACAGAAACGCTCGGCTTGATATGATCTCTTCGTAAGGCGTAGATAGGGGCCTCGAGATTTGCTATTTAAAGAGGTATAGCGTGATAATGCTTCGATAAAAAAGTGGTTAATTGAGGAAGGCGTTGGAGTGCGCTTAGAGGCAAGGGACGGCCGAAAAACTTGATTCGCGGCCAGAAAAAAGATCCAGAAATACTCTGGTGCGGCGAAGGAGAGCATCGGATCACAATTCCGCAGAACATACGGAAATTGTCGACGGATGTTGTCAAACTGTGAAATACCATGAAGAAAAGCCTCGCCAGGTCGCATTAAATTGGAGAATTTTCTCTCCTGTTGATATGACTTAATCCACACAATTCTAAAATCCGTATAGTTTTGAAGTATGAATCCATATTTGGTGACATTCAAAGGATGTTGAGCATCGACAATCGTTCGTCAAAAAGAATGCGTTGGAATTTTACAGTAAATGATTAGAGTTGTTAAGCATATACCTTGTCTTTAATACATGTAAATCAAAGCTTCCATCAAATTTAATTTTAAAGTAAAATTTGACTTTACATAAGCCGCTAAATTTTTTAAAGTAGCCGATATAAAAATTTCAACATTTTGCATTTTTGTACTTCATTATATATTTAACTTGTTCTATTCAAATTCAAATATTTTGTATCTCCGTCTCATTAATCCCGATGATTTAACTGAGATTAAATAGAATAAATATTCCTCGAGTTTACTTGGCGATTAAATTCGCTTTTCTTCGCTACATTACGATTAGAAGAATTCATTAAACAATTAGAATAATTTCATTAAAAGGAAGGCACGCCTTAGGGTGATAATTGAAAAAGATGAAATGGGCTATGCTAGCATGGGACCACGTCAGCGATATTTATATCATATATTAGTTTACTTTCGTGCGATAATGCTAAATTTCTGGTATACATTCATATAGTGGTGTCATATAGTATCACGGATATAAGCGGTCAACTCTGCTGTAGCACAGCAATAATCTTTGAACGCTATTTCAGTTAGAGGAAAACCACTTGAAATTGCCTTCAAGATTTTGGCGAATCTTTTTATGAGATTTTCGTCAATTCCTTTTTAGAAATGTTTAATTAAATTAGCATTGGGAAACGGTAGTTTACGAAAAACTTAATAATATAAAACAGACCATATACAGAACGCTTATCTTTGTAAGTGAAGATTTCATCCCAATGTATTTCAGTTTCCTGATTTTCACATTTAATAAAAGATTATGCATTAATAAAAATAACTTCAACCTCGCACCTGCAATTTCAGCTGCTAGATACGGACTTTAAAAGAAACGCCTTGATGTATTTCCATAATCTGTGGAGCCATATCCTGGTTTAGGTACATCTACTATCAGTCCCATCTTTTTTCTAAACTCTTTTTGAATATAAGATTTTCTCTCCTTAAACAGTAATTTATGATTACCACGAGCATACCTAAGAATATTAAGATAAGTTTAATGGGTACGTCTTATGACATAACATCATACTCATCAATATGGTACTCTCACCTAGAGTTGCTTAAAGATAAGTCGGAAAGAAATAGAAAAAAAAAAATCGTATCTACCACCGTATTCTGATACATTAAATAAAAGGAAAATACAGTGGTACCTCGAGATACGAGTGCCCTAAGATACGAGATATTCGAGATACGAGCCGTCGAGCGAGCGAAGTTTTGCTTTGAAATACGAGCAAAATTTGAGATAAGAGGAACGGCCGTCTGCACACGACCCACCAGTAAACTGGTGGGTCGTGTGCAGCCTCCCGCCTTGCTTGTTTACCTGTCTTGCTTTACCAGTGTGCTTGTTTACCTCGCTGTCGAAACATCTTTGATAAGTTTTTCTAGGGCTTTGTGTTTTTTGTGCAATTAAATACTTTATCACATTTCTTTTTATAACCTTGGGTCCGAAGAAAGTGAATGGAAAGGCCAGTGTTCAGAAGAAGATGATGTCTAATTAAAGCGTGAAATCATGGTAAAATGAGCGAGGTGTGCGAGTAGCTGACTGACGAGTAGCGAGGCAGTACGGTCGTAGTACTTCCACAGTATGTACTGTGCTTCAACAGGAGTGAATAAAGGGTATAACGCCAGATAAGTGTGTTACAATAATTTCTAAGCTCCGGAGCTCTCTCCATGGAAAGATGAAGAAACAGCTGATGGTTTGAGTGACGGAGAAGCAGCTTAAAGGCGATATTTTAACACAGGACATCATATGCGAGAAAGCACGAGCAATTTACGGTGATTTGCTGAATCAGACCCCGCGCACTTCCACGGACGAGGCATCGTAAAGCTCGTTTAAAGCCAGTCGAGGCTGATTTGACAACTTTAGGAAAAGGACCGGCATTTACTCCGTTGTCAGGCATGGTGAGGCTGCAAGTTCGGATCTGAAGGCAGCTGAGGATTATCTCAAAACTTTTTCCGAACCGATAGAAGCCAAAGGACACATCCCCCAGCAAGTCTTCAACTGTGACTTCTGGAAGAAGATGCAAAATAGGACTTACATAACGACAGAGGAGAAGATTAATCGCCTAACTCATTTCCGCAGCATTCTGAAAGGAAAGAAGGCACAAACCTCCTTGGATATGTTTTTTTTTTAATTCGGCGAAAAAAGGCAAAGACCAGTGAAGAAAAAAGCAATAACAAAAATTCAGCATACGGCAGCATTTTAGTTGTGTGTAAGTTGCATTTTAGCGACCGAAATACAAATACACTTTATAAAGCAAATTTATTTCTTTACGTTATCTTTTATTATGTTTTTATACAATATTTGTCATTTATAAATACATTTTTCCTATTCAAAAACACGTAACAAGAACAACTGGGGTGGCATTTTGGGGCCTGGAACGAATTAATGGCATTTCAATTAATTTCAATGGGGAAAATTGCTTTGAGATACGAGCAATTTGACATACGAGCAAGGTTACGGAACGAATTAAACTCGTATCTCGAGGTATCACGTATAATGAATGTTCATATTATATTATATAAAAATATAATATAATATGAACAGCAGAAAAATAATCATGACCACCTCACCAGAGGAAGGTTTTTCTTGAGGGCTCCATCCCACAGACTAAGCCTAACAGGAAAAAGCTTTGAAATAATGGCACTAAAAGTATTCAATAAACTGCCTAGTTATTTGAAGAACTCAAATGATACACTCTTACCTAAGGAAGTAAGAAAATTCTTGCTCATTAAAGCATACTACAGTCTGAATGAATTTATAAATGAAAAGATTTCATAAATGTAATTTATAATATTGTACTGACAATGTATTTAATTTGTAAATGTCCTGTAAAATAGTAATGTTTGTATGATGGTGATGTATGATGATGTATTTTTTTTTTGACTTGTCCTATAACATATGTTTGTTCTTTGTATTAATAAAATTATTATTATTATTATTATTATTATTAATGAAAAACATACCTCGCCAGATATAATTCCTATGAAATATCTAAAACTTCACACTTAGGAATACTACCAGGATATTGTCGAAGACTTCTTGTTTCACAAAACTATCGTAGCTACAATACACAACCTCTTTTTATCCAATGTTCAAATAGAACTAAACCATTCCTAAGCTTGTAAGAAAAACACTGCGACGGTCACCAAAACAACTCCAGATGTGGGCAATTTTTGTATTTGAGAAAATGCTACGCTCATAATATCACAACTTATATTTCATTACTGTAATAAATAATTACACAAAGAGATGGCTTTTTCTATTGATTTTGTAAGAAAATTTTCAGTATTGTAGGGAGTGAGAGTGAAGAAGCATTCACTATCAAAATCACAAATATATCTTAAGCAACTATTACTTACGAGTAAACTTAAAAATAGATATCTAACATATGTACAAAGTATAATAATGCTTAAAATATACAAAAAGAACGAATGAGAATCGTATTGGTTCGTTGTTCCTCTCAAAACAGGAGAGCGTAACGGAGGACGGTGATCCGCCGCGCGGATTTAGCCCTAGTAGCGTTGACGAAAAGTCGACTTATATATTATTGGGGCAAGATTTTATTTCAGATTCCCATTAAGGAAGGTTTATAGCTTATTGTGGTGTAAGTAATCCCGTGTCACACGGTATCTCCATCTACTATTTTCCTCGCTTTATGTAAAAATTTGTTCCAAAATAAGGGTCGGCCATTTTGTAATGTAAAGTATATAAATATTCAACAAAGCTCATTGAAACTACGTCTTATGAAGGACAAAGAACATGTATGTAATATGGCATCATATCTTACCCGATGATTTTCCTAGTTTGGGTTCACAATCGACTGGAAGTTGAAGAATTTAGCGAAAAATGAAAACGGGAAATTTTCGCAAAAATTGGTCAACTTTAACCTCCTGTATAATTTAAATGCGAAGGATCCAACGTAAATGACCTCCATAGTTGTGTGCAGGATTTATTCATAATCAATCATGCGAAGTTTCGAGGTCCGCACTCAAGAAAAGCGTTTTCGTATTTTTTGCCAGCTTTTTTCGATTCTAGCCCACTGTGGAGCGGCAGAAAGCAATTTCGAAATGTAATTATTTATTAAGTATAAAAGTATTCAACAACTAAGGCGGAGGAACGTAAACAACGGATGAAGAGGTAAAAATATGACCGAACCAGTAGAAAACCTGACTAACCGGGACTCGAATCCAAGACCTACGTTGTTAAGTTGTAACGTTAGCAATTCCACCACCAAGGTCGACATATGAAGATATAGTGTACGCAATCGAAAATGGTCGTAAAATATAATACGTAAATACATCTTGTCGATTTCCGATTAAGGTATAGGAATCGTAAAACATTTCGCCAAATCGTTAATTCAGCAGCCTCATCCGCAAGGACTTTAATGTTCACCATTCAAGAGATCCTTCTTCGGCATTATTTATAATAAAAGTTTCGGGGATTAAGTTTATGCTACGAGAGTGGGTCAATAAGTCCGTGACCTCGTGAATTTCCAGACTATTAACCTGAAAATTAATCCTACTCTAGTCAAGAACTATCTTTGAACGGGTAAATGCTAAAGTTCTAGATATTTGCGTTATTTAGTTTGTGTTTGACAGCCACTGAAATGAGATAACTACGCCACTTCTGGGTGTGATAGAGCAATCATAATCACGTTGTTTGCAGATGAGATGGTCTTCCATAGTACTTTAGGAAGAAATGTTACCAATGGCCGTATGTTCGACGCCAGGTGGGTCCGAAATGATTCCGTAAGAAATGCATTGCGGAAATTTTTAAGAATTTTGCTGGATAAGCTTCGAAGAAGATACCCGTAAGGGGAACTTATTCTAAATATTTACCAATTAGCTTGCAGTATGCAAGCAACTTTTACTCGTATATATATATATATATATATATATATATATATATATATATATATATATAAATATACGAGTAAAAGTTGCTTGCATACTGCAAGCTAATAGGTGAAAATATGCAATATGTTCCCCTTACGGATGTCATCTTCGAGGCTTATCCAGGAAAATTCTTTTTGCTGGATAATCTAATAATTGCCGCAATGCATTTCTTACGTGAGAATTTTTCATCCATCTGGCGTCGAACTCACGGTCATATGTAACCTTTCTTCTACTGGTTCTATAGAAAACTACTTCAAACGCAAACGCTGTGATTTTGAATAGTCTCCTGCATAGAGAATGGCCTCAAAACAATTTTAAAAAAATTAGCGTAAATGACCGCCTGGCGTCGAACTCAGGACCCTTCTTTGAGAAAAAATACAATATTAATATTAGATAAATGTCATTCTGACTTTTTCCAAAGTTTCACTTCAATATCTTATCGGAAAGGTCCCAAAATAAGATTCCGTTTTCCCCGTTTGAAATGCATGGTGGAATCGGAATGACCGTCTTGCATCGAACCAAGGACCACTAGACGAACGGTGAAATTCATGAAAGAATGTGTTCAAACGCCTCTCTCACCATTCCGGGTTTTATCCTTCCAGCTAATCGGGAAGGCATTTAAAAAAATCGTCAAAGAATTCAGCAATGCATTTCTTATGGAAGAATTTTGCATCCACCTGGCGTCGAACTAACGGTCATTTTGTAACATTTCTTCCATTCGTAATATAGAATACTACCTCAACTTCAACCTCCGAGATTTTGGTTCCACTACCATACCGATAAGTGCCTCAAAAAAATTTCAAAAATCCGCGCAATGCATTCTTATGGGAAAATTGCGATATTTGGGACATTCTAGAATCGAACCCATGACACCTAGGGTCGATGTCTGCATTTTTCTGGCATCTACAGGGTGGGGCCAGTACGTCGTAAAAATCTGACGTCGACGGCTCTTGTGGAACATGGTCAGAATTCGTATCCCCTATATATATATAGGCATATCCGGAGAGTTAGCTATATATAATAGATATATATAGGTATATCCGGAGAGTTAGCTATATATATAATAGATATATATATATATATCCCACTCACACAGTTCATTACCTCAACGGGGCGGAGGGGTGTTATCGGAGGCTGGAGGCGATGTATAGCACAGGCTCAACCATGCTAAGATGGCTTCAACAATATCTCCGGTCAAATTGTGAAAGTGGTATTCACCAACCGGCAGTAGGACAGCCTGGTGAATTACTGTCCTTCATCCCTCAACGCAAATACAATTTTCATGATGAGATAATGTAATTGAAATTTATCCGGACGGAAAAGCACCACCCATTCGGATGCCCGGGAGGTGATGGCATTACAGATGTCCATCATGAGGAAAAGAACTACCACCCTCAACTACGCGACTTACAACTGCCGCAGCTGGAAGAGTGAAGACAGACTATGGAGCTACTGAATGAAGCAGAGAAGATGCATTGGGACGTCAGCGGACTCAACGAAGTTAGAAGAAAATCAGAAGACTTGATTACATTAAAGGAAGGTAATTTATTTTATTACAAGGGTAATAAGGATGGAAGACTAGAAGGTGTCGGGTTCCTGTTGGACAAGGGATGGAAAAACAATGAGCGTTACTCTGTCTACGCACTAACAGCAGCAAGCAGCGAAGAAGAAATTGAAAAATTTTACCAGACTCTGGGCACTGAGTATGATAAAGAAGCCCATAATTATAAAATTAGTATGGGCTAATACAATAAGGGATAACATCGAATACGTTGAGCTTTGTAAGTCTATCAGAAGTGCAATTAAGGAAGACGGAGAAATTTCAATGAGAAAATTGTGCAAGAGGCTACAGAAAACAGGAAAAGTAAAATGAAGAAAAGACAACGCCTAGCAATTGGAAGGAAAAAGAGTTAAGCCATACAGAAGGCAAAAATGCCACAGCCTCAGTAATGCTACACGAAGTTACTGAAGAATTCAAAATTGAGAAGGGAGTTAGACAGGGTGATTGCCTTTCCCCAATTCTTTTCACAGCTGTTCTGGAGGAAGTTCTTAAAACCTTGGATTGGGAGCAAAAAGGTCTGCGGATGAATGGGGAGCACATCAGTCATCTGCGCTTTGCAGATGATAGATGCAGCTCTTCGCAACCAACGGAAAAGATCTAACTTCAAGACTTCATGAACTGAACACAGCCGGACAGAAGATAGGACTCAGGATGAACTTAACAGAAGCAAAGGTAATGTAAAACTCTCTTGCAGTACAAGAAATAATCACATTTTAAAGTACGCCTTTGGAAGTCTGCTCAGAATACACATACCTAGGACAACTAGTGACAACAGGAGAGAATAACAGGATTAACGAAGTGAACATAAAATTAAACTCGGCTGGAGTGCCTTCGGAAGAAATGCACAAATTCTGAAGTCAAAAATGCCAATGGTCTCGAAGGTCTTGAACCAATTTGTTCTACCAGTGTTGTCCTATGGAAGTGAAACCTGGCTGTTAAACTCTGCAATAACCCAGCGATTTCAGACAATGCAAAGAAGTATGGAAAGATGTATGCTTGGGATCAAAAGAAGAGACAGGAAACGCAACACCTGGGTGAGGATGAAGACAGGAGTGACAGACGTCACAGATAAACTAAGATTACTGAAATGGATGTGGGCAGGCCGTATGGCGAGAAGAAACGACAACCGTTGGACAAGAGCGGTTCTGAACTGGACACCAAGAGATGTGAAGAGACCAAGAAGAAGACCAAAGGACCGATGGAACAGAGAGATCAATAAGTACTAGAGATGGGCGAATCCGATCCGATCTTCTTCAAGATCGATTCTTTTAACCCGATTCTCGATTATTTTGAATCGATCTTCTAGAACCGATCTTTCGATCCGATTCGATGCATCCAACCGATCTATGTGAATCGATTCGGACGTACGCGATAGAGGGTCAGCGTGGATCGGGCCTAGCGGGAATAAAGGCAGATGCTTGGAAATGCTTAGGCATATTGCACAGTCTTCGTTCTTCCAAGTTTATTTTCAAAGAAGAGGGTTGCTTTCATTTTCATATCTCGATGCTTAGGGGCGAGAACTATTACTCAGTTACACTCAAATTAATCTCCCAAATTGCATTCTAAGTTAGTTTTATTTAATCCAGTACATTGTAGATAATACGTAGCTCATCATCTCCTAACTTTCAAATAAAGATTGTAACAAAATTATAAGGATTATAATTATTTTCTCGAAAATGAAAAGGTACAACTTAACTAATTTACGGACGTAGTTATTAAAAATCAATTGTCATGTGGCCATTCCAGCCAATAGACATTATTGTAAACGCTTCAAAACAGCCAATAAGAGAGAGCACAACCGATCCATCCGATCCGATCGATCTTTCGAATACGATCTCGTGCCTGAATCGATTCGAAGCAAACGATTAAATTCGATTCGGGAGATCGATCTTTTCATTGAAAACTCCCATCTCTAATAAGTACTTAGGAGTGACATGGCAAGGAGGAGCTCAGAATAGAGAGAATTGGAAAGCGCTTGGGGAGGCCTTTACATCCTCCTACTTTCCGATACGAATATATGACCCCTGTTCACATTCCGGATTTTATCTTTCCATATTATCGCGAAATCATTCCAAACAATTCTTAAAAATCGCCGAAATACATTTTAAAGGGGACCCTTTTGGCGTTGAACCAACACTCCATTTCGTAACATTCCTTCCACTGGTATTATAGTAGACCACTTTTCTTTTTGATTCTATCGCACCGCGAACGGCTTACGGGCATCAATATCAAAATAATGTTTAGAGTAAAATAGTTTGTAATGCCATCACAAACATTTGGCGGCAAAATTTAAAAACTTCAAAACTAAGCGGCTTTTATGTAAGGAGACGAGGTGATGCTATCCTAAATAATATGTAAACAGCTTTGAGATGCTTCAAGGATCAATTCTCTACCCGTTAATCTTCTCCTCTTTTCCAAAAGATTATAAAGGAATAGCAACAACAAAATGCCCTTGAGCACAACAAGTCGCTTAGACAAGACGTATCCGACGAACAACGGATCTTACGGCAAGAAAAAATTACAATTTGAACTACAACTATCTATGTCACGCAAAATATCAGCTAGACCTTATTGACAATACGTAATCATCCAAAGAACAATTTTGGCATTCACGTTACTATATAAATACTCGCGGTACATACATCTTGATCCGTCTATTTTTTCCCCTTATTTACATAACTCTATCACTACCCAATAATTTCCTTCGACAATAATGATCATATTTGTGAAGAGTAGGGACATTTATGCTGGGCGACTGAAGAATAAAAACACTGAAATTCTCTTTTCTCGAAAGCTCTTCCAAGAACGGATTGGAAATAGAAACAGGACATTTTATTATTTATTACTACATTATTACGCACAAGAATCAAATTAGGAAACTTAAAACTAACTTGTTTTCTGACAGATAGATAGACACATAGAGTAGATGCAACGTGAAGATTACTTCCAGCAATTTATAATATTTTTAACAATTTTTAACTGTATTATCCGCGCTCTATCTTTCATATTTCCCATTTAAAAGACTATTTTCTTCACCAAACAACTGATTAGACGATGATTCATACAAAAAAGCCATATAATTTACAATAAACAAGAGGAGATATTCCGAGAGCGAATAAGAGTATTAATGAAATTTTGCATTCAAAACTTTGCGGTATTGCACCGATAAACGCTCCAGACATCGTTAATCGGCAAGAATATTTCAACGTCCATCGGTGGCGATCATCTTAAGGGCCTTTGCTTTCGATATTTCTCCAGAAGATGTCACTTTCGGGAATGAAATGAGAGTTATTCTCAACATGGTGGATTCGGCGCCGCGAGAGCAGGAGTACAATTACAAATTAGAATTAGCGACCGCAATAGTGGCGGAGGCGTTAGCTTAGGACACCACAAAGCTTTTAACGGAAAAGAATGAGGGCAGAGATAAATATAATGCAAGGCAACGAAATAACGACGAAATGAGCATATATTGGTGCAGGAGAGGTCAACATAAATTAATATACAACTTCTTCGCGACTTAGAGAGTTAAATCGAGAAACTACAAAACTTACAAACTAAACCTAACAACTTCCTTTATATTATTACTGACAGGTTCGTTCGAAAGAAAAGATGGTCCTTCGGGAAAATCGGCTGTCTATTGAATGGAAAAATATTACGTGATTCTGATATGACTAAGCTCAACTTTGCGGGAGGATGCCATACTAAATGAAACAAAACACTTGGTAACTTCCACAGAATGTATTTTTTTTAAATAGGCGACTAGTTTCCTCGACAAATCGACATCACTAGGCATTTAGAAATTTATCATCTAAGGCCTTCCATGAAATATTTCACTACTCTGAGTAATGATCAGGCAAAATCTACATTTCATTGTACAGTTCAATTCCATATCCCAAGAGATAGGCAAAAAAGACATCGCTTGCATCGAACGTTCTCGAATTTTCCGGATTTCGATCGTCAGTATGAGTAGATAGGAAATCCATTTACGTAGATAAAAACGGTGCTTGCGTATCGCCAAATTCACAATGCACTTGGATAAAACTAGGAAAGTGCGAGCAAAAATAAAACACTACTAACAGGAATAGCAGTTGAAGTTCATTAGAAAGGGCCTAAAGAGCTCAAACAAGCATTAGAAAATCACTCTGACATTAAAACGTTATTTACCGAGAGAAGAATAGCCGAAATAAACGCGAAAGAATACCTTCGATCAGTCCATCAATACGCAAGCATAAAAATTAATTTTGCCTAGCGGAATAACATTTGTTTACGGTTCTTATTCCCTTTATAATGTTATGCCATGAAGTTACGTTAAACAATAAAAATTATAATCTTAAGTTTCACATACCTGCATACTTTTTAATTTAAAAATGCGAAAAAGTATACAGTAATTCCATACACCATCTATGATCATGAAACAAAACTAATGCAAAAATTGCTAGCAAATAAAAGGTTTCACTTTCTGACGGGTTTTTTATTTTTATTTTCTGACATTTTAAATTGACAACCGATGAAAAAATTTTTAATGACTCCTTTCTTAAAAAAATCAAACACCGAATTTTAGATTACTCAACTCCAAAAATAAAGGCATATTACCAATAGTAATGAAATAATAGATGTCCCTTGTAAACATAGATCGATAATTCTCAAAAGATGGAAAACTTTAAAAGATCTTGGAAATACTGCCTAATTTGTAATCCTTTATCAACTATATATGACATTTACAAAATTAATTTTCGTTTTAACTATACTAATCGGAAACCGCTGAAAATGTAGTAAATTTCTGAAATTTACCATTAATAGCATACTTTAAGACTAAATGATAGTAAGAGAAAATAATGACTTACTTCCTACCTTACAGTATCTACCAAACGATTGAAATGTTTCATTTTATCACCATGAATTGCAGTATTAATTGACGTCAGATAACATTCAGTGCATAAATACTATGTAACTAGCTAACATAGCTAAATCCTTTATGAGAATCATAAAAATAGCTCCTTTTTGATATGCAGTTTAATATGAGACTAATTAGCCTAAATACAAAGAATTTAACATTAACAGGAAATTAAATCTTAATCCCAGTTGAGTACCTGTTTCGTAAACATAGATCTGATTGTTTTCGGAAGGGGTAGGAAGGGACTGAGTAGCAACGACAATCTTCTTGCATTGTTTGCAGGGAAACGTTACTAATAAATAACTGACCCAATTAGCATAACAGAGTAAAGCGAACAAAAATAACTTCTCAATCACTATTTTCATTCTAGCTCAATATAAGCATATATTCTGCTACAAAATAGATCCATATTACATATCCAAAAAGTAATGTCAATTTCCAAATCAAATGTTTGTATTTAAAGCTATAACTAGGCGTTAAACTTTTAAATGACATAGCGACACTTAATTAATTAACCGCAAACTGTAGCTTATCAACTTTTCTGTATATAAACAGTAAATAAAGCAAATTTACACACATAAGTAAATGCGTGCAATAGGGTGTAATAAAAACAATATGACGACACAGTTCACGATGTACAAAATTAAAAAATGTATTAGACTATCGATATTAGGATGTCGACCGCACTTTTGTCAGAAAAAAACGTGAAGGTAATCATTATAAAACATTGTCCGACATATTTTCACAAATCTTAAGTAACACATCTTAAAGCACACTTTTCATGCATTAACTAGAAACATACCTTGGTTTATCCTTGGACGATTTCCCCGTTTTCTTCACCATTTTTCGATATTTTACTATAATCACTGGTCAGACAACACACATACAATCTCAAGACACTGCTGAGGAATGTACGGTATTCTCAAAAACTTCAGAAACACTATTTACTTTTGCTTTTCGATATGAACAGACCTCACGAACAGGAACAACTTCAAAGCCAGCTGACGTCAGACGTTCTACTGCCACCTAATGGATGAAATTTTCATCCCGTTCTACGACTTCAGAGATACTAACATTCAAATGTTTGGTTTGTCAATTATAATTACTATATGAAAGTTATGCCTATGAATTCTAAATACTACATTAAATTTACCAAAATGTGCAACTGTAGTTTTGAAATTAAACGCGCTGCTGAATACACATTTATCAATCAATTTACTTTTCCGAGGTTTCCTATATCTATTATTTTAAACGAAAAAGTTTAGAAACACTAAAACTCTGATGAGGAACAAAGCACACATGAGATAAATATCTCAAAAAAATATACCAATCGAAGTATTTATGAATCCTTTAATTTTAAGAATAAAGAATCACAAAGGACTTTGATTATTTTTATTTAAACGTCAAGTGCTTTTTTACTAAGAATTACCAATTGAGGGATTTAAAAAATCTTCTTCACTGCATATAAAAATACAAAAACATTCACTTTAGAGATAGATTATTTTATTTCAGCTATGCATGTACAGTCTAGAGTTGCTTATCAAAGAAACAGGACAGGGAGAAACTTTCCGAACCCTGTAAACACATCTCTTATTTTCAAAATAACTACAAAATGTCAGTGAACTATGAACTTTCACATAATCCTTTTCAGGGCAACGCAAAAGAACTTGAGATGTTTCCGGATCAAACTTCATCACATCTACTTGAATGGTACTCCCGACCTGTGGAGTGGGAGAAAAGTTTATGTTTTGCATTTTAAACAGTTAATAAAAAATCATAGAATAAATACCTCTCCATAAATTGATTTTAGTGCCTGGGTAATGTGGTTCCTGACAATCTCAGAAGTGAAACAAGAAACTTTTCCTTCCACATCCCTGCTCATAAAATAAATGTTTACCATTAAAATTAACCAACAAGTAAATGGGGTATCGTGACAAAATATATTACTTACAGTATGCATCTGAAATAGAAATATCGACTGTCGTTTTCCATCCCCTTTTAATCGTTTTCACGAAGACTTATTATTTACTGCAGACACTAAAACCCATATCCCATATTTTCGAGTTACGATTCTCGATTGTTTCAGAGGTATTTTCAAAATGAACAAACATTCAATCGTTTAGATTTGAGAATTGATTATAGGATGGCATTTTCCGATTTAGTTCCATTAATACTATAGTTTACCAATTATCATAGAAATTTGATTCTTACTGTACCATCTATATTGCTGTTCGGGAGCAGTATACCTAAGACGGCAGTATTTTCTTAGAGAAAATTAGGTAAAAATGCGAAATGTGTTTCAGATAAAGTCTGAAATAATATTGAAAATTCTATATCCTCAAAGTGCAATATTATAATTTTTTCAAAATAAAAATTTCCAAAAATGGCTAAAATTTTTATCACAGGAATATCTGCGACCCTATAAAAAATTGTCTACAACTTAAACCAAAAGCAAATTTTAAATGTTTCTGTGAAATAGGACCAAGACCACGTAAATCTTATGGCACCATATATTCCTTAAGGGAGAATGGCGCGCGCTGTTTTTACTAATCTATCAGAAATCGATTTTGTTTTTTGCTTATGTCTTCAAAATAAATTATTGCAAACTTTCTTTTTCAATGCAAATATCGGAAAAGCTCGCCCCCGTAATTAAGACAAAGGGCCATAATGTTTATCTGGTCTCTTCATGATGTTGGACGATGTATAGGAGTAAGGTTTCGATCCAGAGAACCAAAAAAATTGTTATTTTTGTTGAAGTAAAAACAACATTCGAGCCAAAACAATGGAATCTTGCAAAAATGAAACTTATTCATTCCAATCTTGTTCCCAAAATGCTCATTTAGTCGTAATTGGAGGAAGGTTTACTAAACATTTCTAATAATGATCTGCAACCGGCTATTTCTAAAATTTAGCGTGAAAAAATCAAGGAATAATAAATCAAATAATTGAAGAAATATATTGTTTCAATGGTCAGAAGTGAAAAAAACTGTTCAGCATTGACATAAGGATGAAAACCATAACTGAATGGATATTTTGCTTTTTCGTTGAACTTGAAAAAAAATATTACAGTTCATTTCCCTACCTAGGAGTACAGTTTGACTCTGCTCTTAACTTCAAACTTCACTTAAATAAGATAACTAACAGTGATCTAAAAGTTCTTGTTTTTCTTTTCGGAAATACAAGAGGGTTCATGAATTTAAACAACCTCAAACTCTTCTATTATAGATTACTTGAAGTTACTCTACTGCATCATACTCTCTGTCATCATAGCTCCTTGTTTTATTAGGGCATGCAAGTCTCCTCACCACGAAAAGGTACATACCTGTGAGGAAGAAGTAAATAACAAAATCTCATGAAAAACCTATATTGTTGTTTTTAAACCATGAGTTTTTATTTATACTTTTTTTCACATCATGTTTATTATGGTACCTCCGATACAACCCATCACCTCTGTCAATTCTTTTCACTAAAACCAGTTGCATAGGACCAGGATGGGCAGAGAATCTGACAGGCTGTGCACTCCATGTACGAGTAGATTTGCACCTCAATCTAGTGCACCATTGATTCTAATGTGCACCCCAATTTTTGAGCCATTGATTGAAAAGGATGCATGTTGTTTTTGAGTAAATATAGTATATAATGCTATGGCTTAAGTTAGCAGTCAAGTTATGCTCTTCTTATATACTATAATTTATGAGAAAGAATATCAAACATTATAATCTAGAAATTGAAAATATTCACCATAAAATCCATTGTTACCCAGCCATTGATTGTTTCTATTAGAGAATGAAAAGACAGGCAATTCTAAAAGCAGTATGAAATGCAAACTGTTTTAATGCTAGTCTAATTTAGCAGTTAATTTAAATGAAGCAGTTAAATTTACCAGTTTAATTTGCAGTCTATTGCAATAAAGAAAATTTCAATGTTTTACTCAGAAAGAAGTAATGGAGAGAACACAATATATCCTTTTGTTGTGTGAGAAGCTTATAAACATTGATATCACAATTATAATATAATAATCATTGTTATCAATGTTTATATGCATCTATAGTAATAACAAGATCTTATCACATGCCAAACAAAGCTTTAAGTTCCGTTTTATGAAGAAGTATAGTAGGATGCATATCCACAGTGGTAACTTTTTGGAACTAGTTGTACATTTTTCTTTGATTGGGAGCACAACTGCCTTAATTCACAACACAACAGAGTAATTAAGCATAAGATATGAGTATAAAAACAAATTATTTGGAAACCAAATTTTATTAAAAATTATAAGTTACATTTCTTTTGTATAAGAATTAAATTTACATTGAGCCCATTTTTCATCATATTGCTGTGTTCCTAATAAACTGATTAAGTCTATTATTCCAATCCAATAATCAGGTGACTGGCACATTTTGTTATTTACCATACGTTAAATTTTATTTCTTGGACTGAAGTCTAGGAATGTACGGAAGTCTGGTCTATAAGACTTCTGTAATCATAATTGAAATAAAGATATTAAATTAAATAAAGTTGAAATTAGATATTTAATTCTAAGTCAAGTGAATGAATTCTTTTCCTATGATTCTGCCATTATCTAGTAGTAATAATATGTAATTTTGAGCTTTTACTTAAGCTCTATGAGGCTACTTTGTATGTTGGCACAAAGTAATGAACCCTATACAGCCATTTTTAAAGGACAAATGGGGCTCCGTTTATGTATAAGGCAGCCTGTAGACTGGGCCTTTTTCAGCCAGCCAACTGAATTTCCCTACTGAGGTACTTATTTTCCCTATGAATGTTAAAACTTAAGATATTAGGTTTTCCGTATTTGTTATAATATAAATTCAAATTTTCTTGCCTTTGAAGTTATGCACTGCATGCTCAGACTGCATTATGTCCTTCTATAGTGTAATCAGTGACACCCATACTCTAAATATTATAAATGATAAACATCTTTATTTTATAATTAAGATTGTTCTAATAACCATTGATCACCTTGTACCCATTCTGCAAAAAACTGAGATAAAATACCCTATAAAAAAGTGGTGCTTACAGGTTATCTTGTTGGCATTGCAGCCACCTTATCTTTCTTTTACAGCAAGATAGAAGCCATACCATCTACATAGGCACGTACAATAACTTTTTTATTCCTATGATACTTTTTAATTTCAATATCAAAGAACTTGCTTTTTCTTTCTCCTTGGAAAACAATATTTTTGCTGCCCAGCAACTACTTGAAAATAGTTATTCCTTGGAATTTATTCCAATTTTTAATTCCTGTTACATTCATAATAGAGGGCAATCATTTAACCTGCTCCCATTCCTTTGGAATTTTCAACATAACATCTTACACCATGGAGTCTTAAATCTCTCTGATATGCAACTCCAAGAGCACAGTGAACAAACAAATCAAGGAATTCATCAAATTATGGAAGAAATCTCATTCTGCACACCCATTCAATTTCATAATTAGAGTACCATTATTTAAATGTAGTTTAACAATTCTTATGAAGTTCATAAAATTTAAGTTATATAAATAATCAACTGTAATAATGTTCTATGAGCTTGGTGAACTGGTTTTCAAAGTTGATAAATGGTTTTAATATGAAGCAGGACCACTTGGAGCAGATAAAATTCTTAATATTTATTGCCAGTGCAAAGTTGTTTATTGTTTAATATATAGCACTTAGGATGCTATAAAATAATGTTACTTTCAGAAAGTTATTTAGAAGTCTGTATTGTGTATTTTGTATTTTATTGCATATAGTCATTTATACTTACATTTTACTATATTTATTTTTAATACCCTTGTACTGTATTATACAGTTGTTTTGATTTCATTTTAATTTTTACATTTTCAAATTTCTAATGTTGTAACTCATTTATATCTTTTTATTTTATTTGAAAATCTGAACCATTTGCGTAAAAAGACTTCATCCTGTACAATAAAGTCATTATTATCTAAGGAAACTCACATTAAATATGCTTTAACTGAAGAAGAAATATAGCATTATAGAAATAAGAAACAGTAAATAAAATCTGCCGGATCAATATTAGGAAGATTGGATACGAAGTCAAAATTAAAGTTTTTGTGATATAATGCACATAGAACCATAAATGTGAAATCATTCAAGTAATAAGCTACATCAATATAGAAACTATTTCAAGGTGATGTACACACATCATGCCTTATGACTGATACAATAAAGAGATTAGATAACATCTAATCATAGTAACAAAAGTGAAGTTCTAGCTAAAAACCATCATGATTCCTAGCAAATTTATAAAAGATCAAAAATTATAAAAGTTATCAATGACAAGTTTACTCTATACTGACATCAAGCTTTTGAATTATCACCAACCCAAGGGAAGCTGCTCTATACACAGTTGTTAAGTTATAATAGATCTGCTTCGAGTACTTAGCTCAAAACATGTAAACTAAATGTTAAGATAAGGGAAGGAAAAAGTTTCTTAAAAGAGAACAATTGTGAGAAAATATACTATCCTGGCATAATGGAAATAATAGCAGTACAGGTAAAGTTATCTGTATCTCTCAGTATTTACTTCATCATCATTCACCTAATGCACACAGTAATTTACCCCTTCCCTATACTTTACTGTAATGAAGATTCAAGCATGTTAAGAAAACTGTTGGGAAGAATTACTGTGGAAAATACTAAGTCTCTAATTTCAATTTTGAGTGATTTGAAGTTATGCTGCTTTATGGCTATGGAGATTTTCATTTTGTGATAAGAAATGTTTAGGAGAAACAATGATTCTTTCCTAAATTATTTTGGTATCTGAGGTTGATCGTGCATAGTATACAATTATCATGGAATTAGAACTTTTTGGGGATGAATTACTGAAAATATAGTTAAACCTCTCCCCCTTGGAGACATATATTTAGGGAATCAGACTGCAATTCTTTTGTTTCAGTTTTCTCTCTGGCTCAATTTAAAACCAAAATTTTGGTTCAGTTCTCAGGTAGTTGCATCAAGCACATTATCAAGTTTGGTTTTCATCATCAATCTGCCAAAAATACTTTTCTCTTTTAATTTTTCCATTCAGTTTTTTGTTCTGTTATAGATTTGGTGCCTTTTTTTAAAACTGAAATGAAGTGAGAAAAATAGTATCTATAATAGAAAAATAAATCTATTTTTCATTTGAAATAATGTTATTTTTATTTAAAAATGCTACTACTAATGAGAGAGTTTTCAGAGGTTTTGAGCTGAGTTAAATGAGTATGATAAAGATGAGAAATTTTAAGTCCTAGGGGACAAAAACTCATTGGTGGCCATGAGATGAGGGGGGGCTGAAAATTTGGTGCTTGTAATTAGGAGTGAAATATGGACAAATGGGTATGAGAATGGAATGATTACATTTATGTGCAGTTTATTAAATCTGAATACCAGAACATGAGTTCCTCTATGTTATTTTCAACTGCTATAACTGCATCATTTCTCCAAGGGAAGGAAAGTAAAGTAAAATACGAAGAATATAAAGCTACAAGTTTATTGACCATGACAGTTATCATAAGTTTCTAATTGAAACATTAGAATGGTAATAACAAATAAAATTTGGGGGCTATTGTGGAATAGGACAGCAAGAGTAAGCACAAATGAAAGATTTAATCTCCAACAAGTAATTGAAAAGCTTGTTTAAGTAAATAAGGAAGAGCATTGCAAAGTTGTTTATTTGGAACAGATATACTATTATGTAAGTAGGAGAGAACCGAGGAAGATTCTTAAAGAAAACTGCAATGAGGTTATGATTGAGGTATAGCTTGTGTGAGGGTATATAGTGAGCAGATTGTGTTTTCAATGAAAAGAGGTGAAAGGCAACTCATATGTGCTATAGAAGCTTAGATAGAGAAACTTATGACACTTGGGAAACTTTTACCTGTATATGATAGATTAAGAATTAGAAGATTAGCCAAATGAGCGAAACAATGTATAATGCAATAGAGTAACTATGATTGTAGAGAGAATGATTTGAAAATACAAGTTGAAGAAAAAAGTTTTTTCTTTAAATAAACAAACTGAATGGTTGTAACTTTAGCATAAGTTGTTAGAATATAAAACAGGTGGTAAAATTACTTAAGTTAGAATTTCCTAAGAATGGAAAAAATACATGCAGGGGGGGAAAGGTGCATAAATGCACGTAGAGGAGTTGAAAATGCTGAATGAGGTGCTGAGTAGAAAATAATTTTTCATATAAGAAGATAATGCATGCAAAGATGTGTGATAGCTAAAGGGATAGATAGTATATGAAGTCTAAAGTAGAATGTAAATTGATAAAAATATGTGCATATTCCAAACAAGAATGGATGATGCACAGATTGATGTATATGCAATGACAAACTTAGGAAAACATTTCTTTTGAATGGTCTAATTAAAATAATTAATGGTGTATTAATAAATTATCTATGTTCATTAACAACAACAAATACTTCTTTCAATAGCAGTTCTAGTTTTAGTAATGAAATTAACAAGGTATTATGTATTTTAAATAAGGTAATAGCTAAGGAATCAGTAACATTGTTTACTTCATTGGAATCTATTAGCTTTTGGATTCTAAGAGGTTCCATGGGCAAAAATCCATTCTCAGCCATGGTCTGCAACAGCCTGGATCATACCAATTTGACCATAGGCCATGGAGATTACCATTGGAATAAATGAAGAATTATATTAAAATGCATAATTTTTAATGCATTAGGATGAATAGCTATACTCACTTACCAAGTAAGCAATCCTAATCAACTTTCTATATAAAATATGACCATACAATGATCACATTTGAAATTTAAAAATTTAATAGTATAGACTTCACAATGATATTTTATGATTTTTATCTTCAAGTTATAAACACTACTACAAACAAGCAATTATGGCTCATCAAATCAATCATTAGTACAGGAAAGTTTAATAGAAATAGAATACTTACATATGAAATAACTCTTCACAGCTATAGACTTAAGAAGGTTTAATAATTAGTAAGAAAACTTTTGTACTTTTTCCACAAATTAATTTTATTATAAACAAAAGACTGTAAAGAACATACGACTAGTTTCGGAGATTGATCTCCATCATCAAGCTATAGACTTAAGAAGGTTTAATAATTAGTAAGAAAACTTTTGTACTTTTTCCACAAATTAATTTTATTATAAACAAAAGACTGTAAAGAACATACGACTAGTTTCGGAGATTGATCTCCATCATCAAGTGACTTCGCAAAACTGTTAAGCATTATATAAACAATGGACAGAGAGGTGAGTCAGGGGGGAGGGGACGGAACTGGAGGTAGAGCAATAATAATTTATATAATGCTTAACGGTTTTGCGAAGTCACTTGATGATGGAGATCAATCTCCGAAACTAGTCGTGTGTGCTTTACAGTCTTTTGTTTATAATAAAATTAATTTGTGGAAAAAGTACAAAAGTTTTCTTACTAATTATGGAATATTTCCACAAGACAACGCCTGAAACTGTGAATTTTATTTAAGAAGGTTTGTTTAAACATCATATTTACATATATTTGCTTTCTGCCATTAAAATTTTGTTGAATTTTTAGGTGAAATATTAACCTATAATTATTGCACTGAATGGCAAACATTAGAAAAAATATGTCCATTTTTTCACTTTTGCAAAATTTAGTGTCTTCACAGGTGCAAACACAGAATTAAGAAGTATTGCTCGCAGAAGCCATGTTGAGATGGCCACTTTTATTCAGTATTGAACACACCTAATTGCAAACTAGTCATCTAAGAAACAGTACACCACACTAATCAGCTTAGTATCATAGATGTCTATTGTATTACTAGTGAATTCCCCTGTCAAAAAAGATGGAATTAAATTTAATTTGCAGAAAAATGTACAACTATTGTCACATACATCTGATCCTTCTGAATAATGAAAATTTTCTTTACTGACACAGTAGATTATGTACTATACAGTAAATGTATGTAAATGAAACATGATCACAATTATTTTCTTCTGAAATATTCCATTTTATCCCCCATAAAGTTACTCTATATCTTCCAAAAATATATCCATGTGTAGACTATTTGTTTATTTAGCAGCTAAAAAGATATCACCTTTTATTGACATTATTACCTTTGGAATCCTTTCAATGAAAATTATCCATGATATTGAGAACAAAAGCATTTATTATTTAAAGTGCAAATTTAACAGTAAACATAATAATGTACGATATATTAATATACATATATAATTTTACAGTATAGAAGGTTATATTTTTTGTACATTTATGTTGCTGATTTTAGATTTCCAAAGTTTACTAATGCTTCCTTACCATGAAATGTTGGTTCTTCTCCCCCTTACATTTCATATGGGATCTTTCTTTGTGTTATTATAAGGCTGAGGCTGCAATGCAAGTTGCTCATCTTGCAGGTAGTGCATTGTTACTGTCATATGCATTCAGATAGCGCTCGCCGAATTGCACCTAGCTTCTAACCTATCTAGCCTAGAGACTCGCCAAGTGAACCACCAAGGATTCAGTCATGTTAGATAATTCTATCTACCCACCAGCCTCCACCTCCTCTAGCCTCCAACCTGTCCACTTGCAGTGTAGCCTAGCATTTAGAGTTAAGTTCAACAATCACCTTTATTGCTAAGGGGACGGATATTTTATATCCCCAATATTACACTAATTTTTGTAGAAATTCTTGCAATTCTGATAGGAAAACAGTAAACCATGCCAAAAATAAGAATATTTATTCAATTTCCTTTATTTTGGTACTTGTTGTGATTTCATTGAACCATAATTTATGATGTAATTTTGCAAAAGAAAAGTCTGCAATCGATCAAAATGAACTTACCATACATTTCTTATAGGAGTGTTTTTAAGCCATCCAGAGGCGAACCATGGATACTTTAGACCAGTGGTTCCCAAAGTGAGCGCTACCGCCCTCTGGGGGGGCGGTGCTCTAGTCTTTGGGGGCGAAGAGAGCCAAGGGGGCGGCAGGGGGGCACCGGAGGATCCTGACAAAGTGACAAATGCGAAGGCTCGGTAACCTCCCTTTTGTCTCCGTTTTCAAGCTTCGTTTTTTAAGTATACATTGTTTCCCACATCTGGAAGCAATTTAAACCAAGTGTTTCCTTAGATTTTAAAGTAAGAACGGTTGAAAAATATTTCCAAGCCTTTCTCGCACAAGGGAAACATTTGAAGGGGTTTAATCTCATTGGTCTATCGTTGGCACAACTTCACGACACCGAGTACTTCGGCAGTAAGGTTGTTCGAATAAAACGAGTGTGAATCTGGAGAGGAATCAGGTCATCTAATAGTAAGATTCGGTGGTTTTACATCAAACATTACCTGAATAACCATTTTCCAAACAAGTCGGTTCCAACGATATTATCAAGGCTGTATTGGTTAGTTATTTTTCATTCATCGCATGATATCATTCTTGTTATAGTACTATTATATAATATTTTCTATAATTACTTATGATGGCGAAGTATATCACAAAAATTAAAGGCCAGTATATTGTTTATGTTTTCATGAAATGGTAATAGGTTGTTCAAAACGAGGACCTTTTCTCTCATACTTCGTATATATACGATAAAATTTCCCCTTTGCCGGCTGGATATCAATCCAATAAATTCTCGGTTTACTGATCTAAGGTACGGTTTTGCTGATATTATGCATTTCCTTGCACAATAGCTTTTTCAAAAAATGGGTAATACTCGCGATAGTTCTTTAAATAAAAAGAACAAAGTGGACATAAATCGCCTTCACGAGTAAATTGAGTAGTAAACATACTTCTTCACAAAATTATTCTTAATGATATATCATCAAATGAAAAGGTGACCTTGCTACGGAAAAAGCTTTAGTTGAATCAACGCACACACAAGCAATCAAAAGTTGAATCAATTCTACCGCAAATTTCACCGCAAGTCCCTTGAACTGCCGTTCTTATGAATACAATTTAGGGAATTGCATGAACTAATATGATTCATAACGACAGAATAGGAGCCAAAGAAATATTAGTTCACCCTCAACTGACTAGACCAGTAATATAAATTGAATTCGAGAGGAACTTGGTGCATGTGTATAACTCCGGAACCAACTCCTTAAGCACCATTTTCGAATTCGCGCTCGCGTGATAAATGTTTTGCATTTGGATATGAAATGTACAATATTTATCTAAAATAAATAAACTGTATTAATATTTTCAGTATTTACCTGAAGTAAAACTACTACCGTTCCAGAGCAAAATAACGTGTATATAAATCCAGTTCTATACCAGGTATGCATATATTGCTTATATTTGTTTGAAATTATGCCGCAAGCATATAAATATTTTGTTTTGATGTTTTTCATTTGGTTATTAGTAATTTCATTTTAAAAAGCAATCACTTAAAGATCGAATCCACGTCTTATCATTAACTGTATTCTATTACATATACCCGTATTCTATTTCATTAATAATTAATTAATTTATATTTATTGAATAATAATTTTAATTTAACAAATTTTATTTTAACAAAATTAAATATTTTAACCTTTGTTGTAGAAACAGAATGGCAAGAACTTACTCATCAAAGAAGAAATGTAGACAGTATAATGTGGATTATCTTAAGTACGGATTTATAAAGTCACCTTCTAATAAGCACCTGCCTATGTGCTTACTATGCGAAAGGTTGTTTTCAAATGAGGCAATGAAACCTTCCAGACTAATTGACCATTTGAGGAAGGCACATCCTGACAAGACATTAACATTTTTTGTCTCTTCGTGACAGTGCAAATTCGTCCATCACTTTCAAGTATGTTGTGTAATGCTTCAAAAATATCACTGATGGTTTGTGGGCATCATACAATATTTCACTATTAATAGCCAAATCTGGAAAGCCACATACAATTGGTGAAGAACTCATCTTAAGTAAGTGAAATCCTGAGTATTGTTCTCCATAAGCCACCATATGATACAATAAAAATTATTCCCCTAAGCAACACTTCAGTTCAACGACGAATAGATGAAATGGCTGAAAATATGGAAGATATATTGTGTAGCATACTGAGAACAACAGAATTTGCATTGCAATTGGACGAGTCAACTTTGCCAGGTAATGAATCTTTGCTTCCAGCTTACGTACGCTTTATTAAAGATGAAAATCTATCTCAGGAGTTGTTGTTTGCAAGGCAATTAGAAACTGACACTAAAGGGGAGTCAATATTTCGTATCTTAGTGCAGTTCTTCAGGGACAAAAAAAATCCACTTTCTAACATATTTGCTGTTGCGACAGCCGGAGCTCCGTCAATGACTGGTCGTCATTATGGTTGTATTCCATACTTAAGAAAATATGTACCAAATGTCTTTGCTATTCATTGTGTCATTCACCGACAACGTTTAGTGGCTAAAAATCTGAGTGATCGCCTTCATAAGTCCTTAAACATTGTAATTGCAGCAGTTAACAAAATCAAAGCCTCTTAATGCTCGACTCTTCCGAGAGTTGTGTGATGCTTCTTAGTTGCTTGTAGTACCTTCTTCGTAACACTATATAGTCGGAGCATTTAAACGGAGCGTACCTGTCTCTGCTGCAGTCTCTCAACGTTGCACTCCGTGGCAATCCCTGAAAAGGGCCTTTTTTTCGGCCGCACCGACTTAGCGACTGACAGTGCCCTTGTTGCGAGTGTTTCGTTCCACCGAGGGGGCCCGCTGCCCTGCGGACCACCCAACGCACCAATATGAGCGCAATGGACGAAGATCCCTCAGACGACCAAACCAACCAGCCACCAGCAGCACCACTCCCCGTCAGCGAGGAGGAATACAACAAACTACACGACGCGGTCATCCAAGCGATGAACCTGATCAACGCCAGCCGCACCCGCCTCTCCAGCGACCAGTGGGCCACAATCGTCAGCAAAATGAAGACATATAAACCACCTCAAACGGTAAGTGCGAGTGGCAACTCCTCTTCTTTACCTTCCCACCATTCCAAACGACCTAGCGAACCCGAATTCCAGACCGTAAATAGTAAACGCAGGTCTATCCCACGCGCACCTTCTACTCCCGCTCCCATCCCCACCTCTAATACCTTTTCCCCCCTTCAATACACCCCCAGTGCTTCCTCTTCTCCTGCTCCCGCACCCCAATCTACCTCGAAACCCAAAATCCCGTCCATAAAGCTAAAATTGTTTTCCGACTGGCAGATTCTAATCCGCGGCCTCAAGAAACAAACTCAGTACCCTCCGGTGTGCCAGTTAATCAACTCGAACATGATTTTAATCAAATGCACCTCCATAACTGATTATCGTTCGGCTCTGGCCTTTTTGAAAAGCGAAAATGTTGAGTTTTTTACTTATCAAATTCCCGAGAACCGAAATGTCGACTTCGTAATTCGCCATCTTCCAACCGATGTTGACTTAGATGACGTTGAGGAAGAATTGAAGGCTCTAGGATATGATATTGTGTCTATCCTACCCCTTTTTACCACCAAACCTACCAAAGCCGAGTCAGATGAAGGCAAATCCATTGGCGAGAGGCGCCAAATACCGGTCTTTAAAGTAACTTTGTCCCCCGTAAATAATTTTGAAAAATTCAAAAATTTGAGCGAATTAGTCGGCATAAGTATTGAAATCAAACCATTCATTAAAACGCTTGAACCAATCCAGTGTTTCCGGTGTTTACAGTTCGGTCATACCAAAAACTTCTGCCATTTGAAGCCAAAATGTAGTTTGTGCGGAGACGCACACTTACTGAAAGAATGTACCGCAAACCCCACCAGCCGCCCAACCTGTCTCCACTGCAACGGTCCCCATTCCTCTACCTACAAAGGCTGCCCCCATTTCAAAGAGCTTCGGCGAAATATCATCCTTAAATCTAAAGACGCTAGGGCGATTCCTGAAGCATCTCCTGACCTCTCTTCTTCGCATGCGTTTCCTTATCTATCAACGCCCAGTTATGCGTCAGCTGTCCGCAGCACAAACAACCCCGCCCCCCGCCCTCCCGCTAGTTCCTCCTCTTCACCTTTCTCTTTTTCTTCGCTCACCTCTCTTCTTCCAAAAATCTTCACTGCTTTTCAAAAAGTTATTAGTGCACCTACTCTTCAGGATAAAATCGTCACCTTCTGCTCTGAAGCCCTTGCCATCCTCAATGGCCTATTTACTTAATCTTTTATCGTGGAACGCACGAGGCATAAAAAATAAATTCCATGATTTCCACCACCACTGCATCGAGGTAAATAGCCACATTACCTGCATTCAGGAAACTAAACTCAACCCACTGCAACGACTCTCTTCCCCTACTCACAATATCTTGCGCCTCGACGTCGGCCTATCTGCGAATGGTCTTGCGATCCTCATTCATAAAAGTATACCATTTTCCCCTTTGCCGGTCCCCAAACTGAAATCCATCGACCTCCTCGGTATTGAGATCAATTTTCAAGGGAAACCTATCCATATTTACTCTGTCTACGTCAAAATCGGTCGCCTTGTCCCCGAAGAACTTTTATTTTTGAACTCTTCCGCCGTTCCAACACTCTTCATAGGTGACTGGAATAGTAAACATCCCCTCTGGGGATCGAAAAAATCAAATCCTAATGGGATAAAACTTTTTCGTTTCCTTCAACTTCATCATTTACAGTTTTTTTCTCCCTTTCGTCCCACTCATGTGTCCTCCCAATCATCCGATCTTCTTGATTTCATCTTGGCTAACCATTCTTTCGACCTGTCCCCCGTCATTGTACATGAAGCCCTCTCTTCTGACCATTTTCCCATCACTTGCTCCCTCCAAGGCGCAATTACCACCTGTGATCTTCCAACTGTCCCTCTACTTCACCTCCAAAAATGCATTCGCCTCATTTCTTCTAACATTTGTCATATCCCTCCCATTGATTCCCCTCCCACCCCCGTAAAAATCGATGTTCAAATCGATCTCGTCAATGAAATCTTCCTCACTGCCAAAGAAAAAAGCACCACATTTGCAGCTCCCCAGATTTCCGACCGACTTACTCTGCCGCCTCATATTGTTAAAATTATTAAATCTCGCAACAACCTGCGTCGCCGTTACCATCGTACCAAAGACCCCGCCGATAAAACGGCCCTGTCAAATCATAACATCCGAATCAAAAAAGAAATCCACGCCTTCAGAAACGCAAAATGGACCGCGTTTGTGAACGATCTTTCCTTTGAAAATTCTTCCACTTGGAAAATAGCTAAATCCTTTACTAAAAAGTCTGTTTTTAACCAACCTCTTCTTATTGACAATCAACTAAATTTCGACCCGTCCACAAAATCCGACCATGCTGTTCACTTTCTCGCTTCTATTATGCAAAATGATATATCTCATCCTGCCCACGATTGTCCAATTAATGATTCTTATAATTCACTTAAATTCTCTCAACCTTCAGATCCCCCTCTAACAACAACAGCTGGTGAAATTATTGAAATTCTCGAATCCCTCAACCCGAAAAAAGCTCCTGGTCTCGATCACTCTTCAAACAAAATCCTTCAACCCCTTGCCTCATGCAAACACTTTGTAATGCTTCTTGAAAATCTCTTTAACTCCTGTTTTGCCATCCATTACTTTCCCTCCGCTTGGAAAGTTGGCCTAGTCACACTAATTCCCAAGCCCCAAAAAGACCCAACTATCATTTCTAATTATCGCCCCATCACCCTTCTCTCCTCACTTTCCAAAACATTTGAAAAAATTCTTTTAACTCGCATCCAAACTTTCGTTTCCGAGAAAAACATCCTCATCCCCGAACAAATGGGATTCACCTCCCATCTCTCAACCACCCATCAAGTTCTTCGTCTGTTCGAACTCATTACCCAAGGATATCTCAAGAAAAATCACACGACGCAGGTTGTCTTTTACGATATTAATAAGGCCTTTGATAAAGTTTGGCACCAGGGCCTCATTCACAAACTTCTCAATTATGGTTTCCCTCCCACTATCTGTAAAATCATTTTAAATTATCTCACCGACCGGCAAATTCACGTCCGCTCTCATGATATCATCTCCCGCCCTCTCCCTATCTCAGCTGGCGTGCCTCAGGGCAGCTTGCTCAGTCCCATCCTCTTCAATCTATTTATTAACGACCTTCCGCAAGACCAATATATTCACCGCTTTCTTTATGCCGATGATCTCGCAATTGCATCGCAATCTCCCTCCCCTAACCTCGCTGTTCATCGAATCAATGAATACAACATCAAACTTGGAAACTGGCTGGAAAAATGGCATCTAACCATCAATCCCGATAAAAGTGTTCACTTAACCTTCCCAATCAAAAAAAATAGGCCCACTTCGTCCGAAGTCCTACTTTATGATTCTCCCATCCCCACCAGCAAATCAACTAAGTTCCTTGGCTTCTACCTTAACACCAATCTATCTTGGACCGAACAAACGAATAAAAGTATTCAGAAAGCGCAAGTTACCAAATCCCGTTTATTTCCATTGCTCAATAAAAAAAGTCCTCTCCCAACTGCGCACAAACTCCGCTTAATTAATGCATTCATCCTCCCCCATCTTACCTATACTTCAATTCTTTCATTCAACACTACTAAACTTAATATTAAAAAAATAGAGGTATTTTACAATAGGTGTATTCGTTCAGTTACGTCAACAAATAAACTCATTCCCCTCTCGGAAATCAAAAGGTATCATCAATTAACTTCAGTTTCCAACCTAGTTGCCAAGATGATTGAAAAATTTAAACTTAACTTAGAAAATATTAATAATCCCCTCCTCAAAGATATTTGGAACTACCATCCTAAAAGCAGAAGGCGCAAGAAAAGTATCCGCTTAACCAAAGAAATCGTTGGAAAATTTACCTTTTGCCCATATAAAAATAATAGGAAAAAACGGGCCAGATAGCCCTTACTGAGCGCATACCACTTCGGAATACTCCGCGTAAAAATTACGATTCTCAGCTCAGAACAAATTTCCGTGCCTTCTCTTTCATCATTAAGTAACAATTATTAATTAAACAACGACTATTCTCCAAACTTACGCAAGTCGACGCCGAATTTTTCAAAATTCAAATCCATTGCACTCAACATCGTAACTGATCGGAAGGCCAGACCGACGATTTTCCATCACCACTACAACACAAACATACTCACATAACAACATAAACACTTCTACATCATTACTCACACCGACTAACACCATAACAACTTACTCACACTCACCGGAGGGCACAAAATATACATATCATACATTAAAAACATCTACTGAGAATATTTGTCGCATAGATTAGAAATACCGCATTCAAAAAAGAGTATTATCTGCCTTACCTATCCCTCATTCCTCTACCTTGAATGCACTGCACCCAACTTAACCTCTCCACCCTAACTACTACCCAAACCTCGTTGCTAAAAAAGTCTGGAATTTATTCCCACCTCACCTATTCCTGCCACTCGCACTACCGCCTGCAACTGCCTTTCGCAACGGCAATAGTAGGCAAAGATTTGCACCGCATCACCGGACAGGAGAGTTGTGTGATGAGAACGACGAAAATTTTAAATGTTTATTATTACACACAGAAGTTCGCTGGCTATCAAAAGGCAATTGTTTAAGGCGCTTTTATAATCTTTTTGACACTGTCGTGCACTTTTTTGAGGATAAATTTGTTATTCTCAGCGAAAACCTTAAAGAGACTAGGAGTGACGTTGCATTTTTATCTGACTTGTTTGCAAAGTTTAACGAAATGAATTTAAAATTGCAGGGAAATGATACAAACCTCATAAAGGCAAAATCTGTGGTGACTGTATTTATTTCTAAGTTGCTTTTATTTAAGCGCAACATAGGTCGCCGCGAGCTTCATCAATATCCTTCCTTGCTTGAGCTAGAAGAGGGTGATGATGATTTGAGTCTTTTGTGGCCATTTAGCCACCTTTCATGATAATATGACGCAGCGATTTGAGGATCTTCTTTTGTTGGAAATTCCAGACTAGGTTATAAATCCGTTTGTAGATATTGAGGAAGTTGGAGTATTAGAGGAAGAATTGATTGGACTAAAAAATGACATTGAATTGAAACCAAAATTTAAGATAAATTATCAACAGTTTTGGTTACAGAAGGAGGTTTCCGATCGTTATCCTGCATTATGAATGGTGGTTAAAAGACTCCTTGCTTTTCCGACTTACCGGACGTTGGAAAACTGGTATCATGTCATCAAGCCCATCCATCCCGTTAAAATAGTCACTTAATTGCTTTACTAATTTTAACAAAACATGGTTGGTTATTCTATCTCCATAAATTAAAAATGTTAATGTTATATATTTGCCTAATTTAGTAAATAGTAAAGTAAAGAAATGACATGTAAAACTTCTAAAAGAAAGCTTTCTTAATGTTATTTGTTTTGATAATTTATTTTTATGTAAAAATTATATTCTCACCTAAGTTCTTTTTATTGTGTATTAAGCCTTTTGCATAAATCTGCTATGAAAACTAAACATTTGTTGGATTACAAATAAACATTTCATTAGTCATTGTTTTTAATTTAATTATTACAATGTTCCTCGTCTGGTTATTTATACTACATGAATGAGCTGATACTAGAGAGAATGGATAGAATGAGATTGTTCATTGAATGGAGGTGGGTAGATGAGGTATCTCTTTGGTATCAAGTGACAAACAACATTTGAAAATTTTGCAGAAGTCCTTTGAATCTGCTCTTCTTTGGTGCTTATCTTAAATTGGTTATACACATTTTTCCACGTTATCTAAAGGCTAGCAGTGATGAAAAAACCCGTTTATATTACTGGATTTTGTTAGGAAAAAATGCCAAAACACTACCAATCTAATCAGACAACTTCTTACACTCACTGTTAGGAAAATTTTCAATTTCATTAAAAAGGAAAGAATGAAAATCTATCTGAAAACTCGAGATTTTCAAAACTACAGTTAGAATTTCATTAAGAGGTGAACACAATGTTAAAACTCCTACTCAAAAGTATTCTACCTTTGATTTACTAATATATCATGATCACATGGAGGTCTTTTTATGACGTCAGCCTCAGCTTTGGGCATGAGCTATAGCATGCACTGTTAATTATATGACTACCACTTAACTTTAGAACGACAAGGGAACAACAGGGAACCTATACAATTGAAAAGAATTTAATAAATCGTTCAAGTGAGACCTATCCTGGAAAGTTTGTGGAAATAGAGCCCTTAAGGTAACAGCTTTGGATTGTGATAGGATATGAAAATAATTGTTTGGGTAAAAATTATGCAGAGTGAGGCAAAATATTGAAACAAAAACTTGATTTAAGTTCAATAGCAAATAAACAATTCATGAAAACCAAGAGGTTCAATGGAAGGTAAATACACAATGTATCTAGGTCAAAATAAACTTAAGCTCTTGTGAAATTTTCTTTACAAGTCCAATGTTACACTGTTAAAGACTTCCAGTAAAGAAAAGACTATGTTTAGGGTAGTGAAAATTAACTTTCAATAGAAATTTAAGAAGGGTTTCTCTAATATAATATGAAAAATTGAAAAGTTCTAGGACCAATCAAAATTATGACTTGGCATGCTACGTAAGTATTGAAAGATGTATGAATATAGAAGCATGAGCGACAGTATGTGAAAAATTTATGAACTCTTTATTAATTTGAGGTTATTATTTAGCACTGAAGCAATTATGAATTATAAATATGAAGCACATTGTAAGAGATTTCTTTGAAGACTTACTACAGCCAACTTCAAAAGACTGTAAAAAGGGCAATCTGACAATATCTGACTGAAGGCAATTAAGCAAAATCATGCAGAAATGTGATCCATTATGCTTCTTTTTTGCTTCACATAATTTTACTTAAATATAAGGGTGGTCGGAAAAGTTTCTGATCCCAGATTTTTCAGAGATCTTCAGAAAACTTGTTGAGAAATGGCGAAATGTCGGAAACTTTTCAGACCACCCATGTAGCTCTTTTTTAACAAATGATATTTCTTAATGAGGAGTATCTGACAAAGTCAAGGTTTTACAATTTATAAAGTTAACTTCTTGGCTTTAAAAAAAAATAATTAAGGGGAAGAAATTAACTGGATAATCCTGTTCATGAGGAATGACTCAAGAAAATAACTTTATCACCAATATCTGAAGAAAATTAAAAATGTCTAATGGCCACTTTTTGAATGAGGTGGATGCTAGGAACTGAATATAAAGTTGAAGACAAAGAATTGAGCTTTTTATTGATACCAAGAATCAAAGAGATGGGGATTAAGTACATGATGTTAGATACAAAATTCATTTCTACAGAATACCAGTAGCTGAATTACTTATAATGATATACAGAGTGAAATTGGAAAAAAGAAGTGAAAATAATTAATAGAAAAGAAAGAAAGAGGAAAAACATCAACCTATCTGTCTGCATATGCCCAGTTACCTTCTGTTAACCAAGGATTATGCGGCCATCGATTAGTAATATCTGATTCAGAATCTTCACCAGCCAGGTTTACTTATACGACACAAAAGAGTCACTTAAGTTCAAACAATTACATAATAATTCTTGTAGAATGAAAAATTAAAAAAAAATCCATTTGAAATGGTAAACAAATAATTATAAACCTATCATTGATTAATTTATTAAAGAAGGTAAACTGGTCAACCTTTTAAAATGTTTGACAGCATACACTGAATACAATGATAAAAAATTGTTTCCCCAAACCAACCTCAGGATTTCACTCCACTGATCAGAGGACAATTAAATAAAACAAATACAGGTTTACTTTTTCCACAGATATATTTGTTTCATGCAACCAGTTTTGACAAATAATCGTCATCTACTGGCCAGTAGATGATGATCATTCATTGAAACTGGTCGCGTGAATAAACATCAGTGGAAAACCTCCTGTCTTTGTTTTACTCATTATGGAGTTCCACATAACTATGCCTTCCTTTGTGGACTTTATTGTAAGTGCAGAGCACAATTCCCTTTGCTTGTACAACAGCTGCCTTTTCTTTATGTGGGTTCAACTTGGATACTGATATGTTCAAATTCTGAGCAATATCTTCATTTCTCATACCAAAAAATGAAAAATAATACTGAAAAATCACTATAGAATGTCTCATTCCAACATAAAAGCTTTCACAGTCACAGCTTTTACAAGCACAATATAGATCAAAAGATCTCTCAAGATCTTGAGATCAAAAAATACAATGGCTGAAAAAACTTTCTAGGATGAACCATGATTAATTAGTCAAAAGTATGTGTAATATTAAGCAAGATAAAACCCATTGGGTGGTGTTGCTAATAAATCAAACTATGCATCAGCAATTGAATGGCATTACAAGGAGTGTTACCAAATGAATGTTGGTTTGACCTCAGGTTGGTGTAAAATTCTCTAAAAAATGTATTTTGGCAATTTTTAAGAATTGTTTGGAATGCTTCTGCGATAACATGGAAAGATAAAATCCGGAATGTGAACATATACATATAATATATGGAGAATAATAGGATATTTTGGTAAATCCCTTGAAAGGACTGTTTTTCCTGATTGCTTTAAGACTGCATATGTTATACTTGTTTTTAAGAGTGGTGATAGACATGATATATTTAATTATAAACCAATTGTTATTCAGCTGGTCCTGGTTAAAGTTTTTGAAAGCATTCTGCTTGATAAACTGTTTCCTCCTATCAGTAGAATTTTAATCAATGGTTTAAACATAGTTTTTCTAGTGGCAAGTACACTTCTACCAATCTTTTGTTATTTCATAACTTTATATCTCATGCCCTGGAGCACCATACTCAGGTAGATACAGTTTATACTGACTTCTCCAAAGCAAAATAAAGTCAATCATCAAATACTTTTATCTAAATTAGAGGCCAATGGTATATTGGGGAATGTTTTGAACCTGTTAAAGTATCCTTACCAATAGAAAATATTAGTTAAATTGATGGACTCCACTTCCTATACCTTTACTGCTGCTTCTGGCATTCCTCAGGGATCCCATTTAGGTCCTCTTTTATTTCTTATCTTTATTAATTATATTGGCGAACATCTTTGTCCCATCAATTATTTCTGTATGCAGATGATTTAAAGATATTCTACCCCATTGACAACCGCAATAATAGTTTAGAATTACAGGAATGTTTAAATAGGCTTGGCAACTGGTGTAATTTGAACTCAATGTGCCTTAATCTTAATAAATGTAGCATTTTAACCTTTCAGAAAAAGAAAATTCCTATCCATTACAATTATTCTCTTTATAATAGCAGTCTGAATAGAGTTCAATTTTTTTATGATGTAGGGGTTACTTTTGATATGAAATTAAGGTTTCAACTACATATCGAGACTGTAACTACAAAGGCTTATAAAATGCCTGGATGTATATTTCTTATGACCAAAGTCTTCAAGAATATTAACTGTTTTAAGCTGCTATATATTTCACTTGTTAGATCTATCTTAGAATATGGGTCACTTGTACGGAATCTTTATTATACAAAATATGAGCTCCAACTTGAGAAGATACAAAGAAAATTCCTCAGAATAATTGCTGCTAAATTTAAATTGGAAAGAGAAAGTGGTGAATATGAGGGTCTTATAGCTTCTTACATAACATTTTAAATAGCAATATTAAATGTTGTAAACTTCTCTATTTCATAAATATTAATTGTCCATTAGCTATAACCAGAAAACCTGATCTTTTTAATATACCTCACTTACAAAGAAATTAGATGTTTTATTTACCTTTCCATCATATCTTAAGAGAGGCTAACAAGTTCTGTAAAGGTACAGATTATTTCAATACTTTAAATGTTATGTTCAAACAATTTCTTAGGTCTTACATCATGTAGCTTTGGTATAATTAAAACCATCCTATATGAGTGACCTGAAGTTCTTGTTTACTTTCTATTTTATGCACTTTACCCTCTCTTTACTTTTGTTGTAACTTAATTACATATCTTGATTTGTATCTTAGGGAATTTCTTTTATCTGTGATGGTTATGGTTTATTGTTTCATAATTTATTGTGTTCTTTCTACTGATACTAATCTCCTTAAGCTCAAAATTTCAAATTTTTCTTAAATATTTATGTTATCTTTTAAATCTATGTATGACTTTATCTTTGAAATGCCTATATAATTATAGGTAAACTGAATTATTTTTAATGTTACTTTCTTACATATTTTACTGTTGATTTTATTTTAATTGATCATTGTATTTGAGATGTATTTAAACCTATGTATACTTATTTACTTTGTAATTTATTATAATCTTGTATTTCTTTATGCAATGGGGCTCCGCCCATAAATAAAATGAAGATTATTATTATTATTAAATCATTCGACAGTTTTCATTTGATACTGCTTATTTCATTTTTGGATCATTGTTACCATGTTTTACAGTGTGATGATATTTTATACATTATAATCAAAGTTTTCCAAAGAATCTTACAGTTCTCTTCAAGATTATCTTAAGTCACAGAATACTGAAAAAAAGATAATTAATTTCCCTCACTAAACTTTACTTATAGACTTATCACAAACATAAATCATCTGACATGGGTAAAGATTAAGTAATAGCACAACATTTGATCATAAAATACCTTGAAGCATGATGATATATTCCATTCACTAAGTATCATCTAAATGGATAAAATTTTCTTCAAACTATTGGCTGAACTGCAGATAAATTATATAAGATATCACAAATGGGCTGATCCTTAGTAATCAATGAGTACAAAGAGTCTCAAAATAAAAAGCAGTACCTAAACATGAGATTGACTGACCATGAAAATTCCTTCCTTTCCACCAGCATTAGATTAATTTTCCCTCTAAATCTTGCACTTTTACTTCTTCAACTGAACTTCAAGAATAACAAAAGATGAAATGTATCAATGTATATTCAATCTCTAATAATGGACAACATAATTTCCAATGGAATGGGAACAGGTATCATCTGCATCTTTCATCTGCTTTCTATGAATTACTCAGAGGGGTATGAAAATAGCAAACTTACCCAACACTCCCTCTCCCAGCCCACCAAGTTCCAAGGAAAGTGTTGAAAGTCACCTTCATCATCATCAAGAACCTTATCTTTTCCATTAATAAAGATAGAAGAGCACCTTTCCAAGATCCTCTCTGGAGCAGCTTTCATTACCAGGAGGTTGGGGGGGTCATTTGAATCTTCAGTCTCATTGATGGAAACCTAATATTTGTTGGTAGGGTTGAATGAAAACTCATAAACCCTCCTTTTATTTTTACAAATACTCGTTACATCCCCAAGAGCAAGTTCCATACACTTGAGAAGAGCAGCTCCAGGTGCATCACCATTGACTTCCCCATAATGAATAGATTGTACCTTAACAAACAGCTTAACATTTATGAATAGATAGGAATGTCATAGTAGGTTCACTGTTTTAGTTTGGTAGTTTAGGTGAGAACAATTAGCTACTTTGGCATAACTCCTTTCATCAAAATTAAATCCCTAATAAAAGTACATTTGCAATAGTTTAATCATTGAGTAATTCTTTAACTCCCAGCAGCAATAAATAAAAAATCAAAATTCCTAAGAGCCAAATAAACTTGAAAATATTTGACTCGGTTCAGATTCGTCAAGAAACTGACAGAAAAAAATCATGCTTGAAAGCAGGCTAAGAAGCTTGATGCTCAAAAACATTACTTCTTGGGCTGATGGGTATGAAATTTAAGTCAAATAATAGTAATAATACCACAATGTAACTCCCATTAAAGTAGAGTGTGCATTTAAATCAAAAAACATCAATTTCCACTGTAATCCACAAATAAGTTCATTATAAAATTTCTTTTTGGAGGTTTCTTATTGTTTACCATGCATTTTCCTGTAACAATGAGGATGTAAACTCCATCCCCTTGGAATTACGTTACAACTGAATTTTACTGCAATATCAAATTTCATGTAGTCCAATAAGGCACAGTAAATATTTCCCCTTTAAATGTAAGAAGTATTAATTTTCAAGGATTGGCACACCTTTCTGACATCCTTCGAACTCAGAACAATTGGAAAGAGTTGCATGGTAAGCCAGTGCCCTGAAGTGAGGGCTTGTTTTTTCTTACTGAACACCTGGAATGAAAAAAGACCAAATTAAATGAGCAAGAAACACACATTCATCAAATTATGGACTTTTTTAGCCTCTGCGAAACATTACCAGATTGATCCTCAGTGATATCAGCTTCAATGATCTTGTTATCAAGCCACATGTGAACCACTATCATCCTGTTTTGGGTTTTAGTTTTGTTAGAAATGGCTGAGGTTAATCACAATGTCCTCCACCAGTCCAATGTCCTGAGTCACAATGTCCTCCGCCAAGTAGTTCTTGGAAGCCATATACCAGAAATGTTCAAACACCTGAAAAGGATTACAGTAATTATTATCTGAAAAGGAAGAGATTACACTCTGACGCCTAACAGGACAATGGGATTTGAAGAAAGAAGAAGAGGAAGAAAGAGGTAGCATGCAAACGTTAAAATAATTATTGAATTATGGCAAAAAAAGCTGCTCACGTTAATCTTTTAAAATTGATACTGTAATTATGAGCCTAAAGAAAATCTTCTGAAGAAATGGATGATGAAGCAATCCCTCTTTCTCCTCTCAAAGGAGAAAGAGGCATTGCACTCCACTCCTCCTATTTGGAGTGGAGTGCAACTTAGATAATGATGCTCTTTGAAAATTTGTTAATATTATACCATTTCTTACTTATGGCATCATTTATATGAAACCGTAATAGCTTTTGTCAAAATGAAACACTGCAAAATTAAATTACAATATCATAAGCTATTGAAATTAATGTACAGGCCTCATTTATAAGAGAACTTTGATGATTGATGATGAGAATAATAATAATAATATTTATTGGTCCAGAATCATGTACTACATAATGTAGACTTGGTCAGAAAAACAGTAAAAAAACAATGAAATTAAGATGAAAGATATTCATCAATGTTATAGCACATCTTCTCAGCCAGAGAAGATTTACATCTGCTTTTAAAACTTTCATTAGATCTTATATTCTTGAGATTCTCTGGTAGCTTATTATACATAAAAAGTCAACTAACTCATATTGAGGCCCCAAAAGAGTGGATTTTGTATGTGCATAAGGGATATGTGAATTGCTTGCTATGCGAGTCCTATGATTATGGACATTGGCCTAGTATTGTTTGAGATGTTCTTGTATACATTACATGCATTCTTTTATACATAACAGTAGAAAGAAGAAAAATGCATGGAAGAGGTAAAATTTTGAGGTTTTTGAAGAGTGGTAAACTGGGCTCATCAAGCCTGGTATTTAACATAATGTGTATTAGCATCTTTTGAAGCTTAAAAATTTTGACAGCTTGGGGAAAGGATCCCCAAAACATAATGCTATACATGATATGAGGGTAAAATAAACTATAATGAACAGCAGCATTATATCAATAGAAACGGTTAAGTGGATGTTATGAACCAGAAAGCAGAGGGGACTAAGCTTTTTTAAAAGCATTTCCATATGCAGGCCCCAATAGAGGTAGGAGTTAATATGGATGCCAAGCAACTGACAAGAGTCAACCTGTGGTAGGGTGTGACCATCGAAGTTGACTTTTAATATTAAGGATACCTTATTTTTGCGAGAAAAACTAATGACTTGTGATATTAGAGGATTGAGTAAAAGAAAGTTATTTGTGGACCAAGAATGTATTTTCTGTGTCACAAGATTGCAAGTTTTGACCAGTTGATTTGAAGTACAGGATGAGATAATATTAGCATCATCAGCAAAAAGGCTTGGAGTGCTGCCATGTACACTGTTGATATGATCTGGAAGGTCATTCATGTAAATTAAAAACAGGGTAGGGCCAAGAACAGAGCCTTGTGGAACGCTTTGACTGTTTTTTCTATAGGAAGATATGTACTTTATACCATCTTTGTAAATTAAGACTCTCTGTGCACGATCTTTGAGGTATGAAATCAGCCAGGCTTTAGTTATTCCTCAGGCACCAACTCTGTCCAGTTTTTTGGCTAAAATATTATGATTCACATGGTCAAAAGCCTACTAAAATCAAAGAGAAGGGCACAAGCAGTATGGTTTTTATCTAGGATTGTATTTGAATGGTTTATTGTTTCATATATGGCAGATTTAGTGGATTTATTCTTCCGAAAATCATGCTGGTGTGGTGAGAAAATCCCTGCAAATTCAAAATAGGAAATCAAGCAACTGTGATGGGCTTTTTCAAAGATTTTGGCAAGCTGTGTTTGGATAGTAATTGACCTATAAGAGTTGAGATCAACAGGATCACCCTTTTTCTTATACAATGGGATAACTTTTGAAACTTTGAGAGCTGAGGGGAAAATACCCTCTTGAAAAGAAATATTTTAAAGGTACAACAAGGGAATCTTAATCCAAAAGAGAGTTGTATGATGAAGTTAGGAATGTCATCCATACCAGTACTAAATCTTGAGTCACAGTCGTTAACAATGAAGGTTCCTTTCCAAACAAGTAGAGAGATAAAGAGAAGAAGTTGTGTTTGAAATATTTAAGTGTTAAAGAGGATCATTAGTTATGGCACAAGAGGGGAAGGTAGTGAAATGGTTGTTGAATTCAAAGGCTAGAGTAAGTGGATCATGCACGTCAAAAGTTGGAGGTCTATTCTTGCGTTTGGATTCATTTATAATTTTCTAAATTTCACAGGATTTATTATGGCAATTCAATTGCTTATCATTATTATATGTCCTTTTTGCAGAGTTTAGAATTGCACAATATTGTTTTTTGAGGACTTTATATTTAACCTCAAATTCCTTATTAAATTTACTTTGAATGAAGAGGTCTCTCATGTAGGTGGAGAAAGTACGTATTTCATTGCTAATACATTGTTTATCAGGATTCTTTTCAGCATATTCTGTGTATTGTGGGAAGGCAACATTAAAACTAAAAGAGAAATTTGTCATAAAAATTAGGAAAATTGTCAAAATCAGGGTTAGCATTTACGTCTAACCTAGTCTCAAACTGTAACAGCCAAATGTTTCTTTCTCACAAAAGCCAAAGAAGATCACTTTAAGTTCTAATTATTATTCATGATTTATGTTGATTGCCCATTAGAGGACTTCATTCCAACAGTTGAGCCATGACAAAGAGAATGGCATTGGGAAATTTTATTGTATTCAGTGACAAGAAATTTTGAGATCATCTTTGCTGAAAGTTTCAGGAATAAGTACATTCATAATTGGTTTTGGGAATTTCCTTGTAAGGTAAAATCTTTTCCATGGAGTTCAGGGTAGAATCTAAGTAGAATCTTTTCTGTGTTGTCAGTAGTATTCTTTTATTTCTTTGTGTTTAAGGGCAAGATTATTGCAACCATCATCATCATTTCCAAAGTGTAATTTAATCAATTTAATTCACAAATTGACTTCAGATTCTCTTTAAACCTGTATTAACCGTAACTTATTTCTATGATTAGTTTAATTTATTGAGGTTTTGATTATACTTATGATCAAGTATACAACTATATATAGGAAAATTAAACCAAAAGGTGGAAGTTGATACTTATGTCTTATTTTTATAATGCTATCTAATATTTGTCTGAGGCTTAGGTTTTCTCTATTTATGATTAAAATTGCTTAGAATTGAGTGAGCAGCATTATGTGCCTGCTTTGATGGTTGGTGATTAAGTTTTGTCAATATCACCCTGTTAATTATACATGAAAAGTTGAAAAACAGCTAAGCTTTAGCATTCATCGTGGGTGACAAAAGTTTCATGACTACAATTAAGGTGTAACTGCACGAAAGTTTACTAATTTGATCGAAAAACAAAAAAGTGATATTGCATTTTCGAAATTATGAAAGAATTAGAAAAATTGGAGTTAATTTATTTCAAAAATCTTTTCCAGTGGATCATCTAATTAGTTAATTTGAAAGATATAAAGAATTTTTAAATTGGAATTTTCTATATAGGAAAAATATTTAACAAAGCGTGCAAATCCCTTTTAACTGAAGTGCAATGCATGAACTTTCATTATCGTAACTGGGGAAATGTTATTATTTTGCTGTAGGTGCACGTAGAAGATTGGGTAAACATTTCCCACATCAATGAGAAGCTTGATATCCTCTCTGTTTATATCTCATGTTCTTTCCTCTGTAAATTCTGTGGTAGCATGATTTAGCTTTGGTATTTTGTGGGGAACCTTGTCTGCAAGAGAAAAATCATCCTCTGCAATCACTACCTGACCAGTGTTTGTCAGTATATTGCTCCAAGCAAAGGTGTGACTTTTTTAGCCATGTTAATAATAATAATAATAATAATAATTTTTATAAATCCAAAGAACAAACATATGTTATAGGACAAGTCAAAAAAAAAAATACATCATCATACATCACCATCATATAAACATTACTATTTTACAGGACATTTACAAATTAAATACATTGTCAGTACAATATTATAAATTACATTTATGAAATCTTTTCATTTATAAATTCATTCAGACTGTAGTATGCTTTAATGAGCAAGAATTTTCTTACTTCCTTAGGAAAGAGTGTATCATTTGAGTTCTTCAAATAACTAGGCAGTTTATTGAATACTTTTAGTGCCATTATTTCAAAGCTTTTTCCTGTTAGGCTTAGTCTGTGGGATGGAGCCCTCAAGAAAAACCTTCCTCTGGTGAGGTGGTCATGATTATTTTTCTGCTGTTCATATTTATCTCTGTTTGAATGAATGTGTATCACACAAGCATAGATATAAGCACAAGGCATAGTTAAAATTCCCCACTCCTTAAATATAGGCCTACAGGATTGTCTCCCTCCAATCTTTGCCATTACTCTGAGAACTCTTTTCTGCATTACAAAAATGTGCTTCCAATGAGGGTAATTACCCCATACCAATATTCCATAGTTCATTACTGAATGGAAAGTGGCAAAGTAGGCAACTCTCAGTACATTTAAGGTGACTGTAGAGGTTAGTTTGCCAATCAGGTATGTTGCTTTGCTTAATATTTTACCAAGATATCTAATGTGGTCATACCAGTTTAGCCTTTGGTCAATCTGAACACCTAGGTATTTTACTGATGTTTGATTTATATTAGCTGCATTCCTTGCAAGAGTGATCTTTAGGGACTGGTATTTACTTTGGTTTACAAATAGTTGATTCTCACTGAACCAATCGGTGATTCTTTTATATTCAGTCTGCATTACAGAGTCAACATCATCATAATTCTTGCTTTTAACAAGGATCGCAGTATCATCAGCAAGTTGAAAGATTTTGGCAGTACAAGAGTTGTTCAGGTCATTAACATAAATTAAAAATAGAAATGGTCCAAGGACAGATCCTTGGGGAACTCCATACCTCACCAAAGTTTTTGTGGACAACTTATTATCAACTGACACATATTGGTATCTATCAGTAAGAAAACTCTCAATTAGAAGCAAAGGAGTACCTCTTATACCGTACGAGGATAATTTTGACAGAAGTTTTGCATGACATATACTATCAAAAGCCTTAGATAGGTCATTGAAGGCAAGAATGGTACTCTCATTATTTTCTAAAGAGAAGTATACATCACTAATCATTGACATTATACATTCAATAGTTCCTCTACCCTTTAGGAAGCCAAACTGAGTCTTACTTATTAGATTATTGACTTCAAAGTACTTATTTAACCTTACAAGTAATGCTTTCTCTATGATTTTAGAAATTATTGGCGTAATAGCTATTGGTCTATAACTTGAAGGATCGTTTTTTTCTCCTTTCTTAAATATAGGGATGATTTTTGACAGCTTTAGCTCCTTTGGATAAATACCTGACTCAAATATTTTATTAATTAATTTCGTAAGAGGTTCTGAAATTGTATGTGATATACTTTTCAATAGGTTTGAATTCATCCCATAGATATCACAACTGTTGCAGTTTTTCAAATTAATGATTAAATTACAGATTTCTTTTTCATTCACTGGTTCCAAGTAAAATGATTTTAGGGTAGAAAAGTTTTGTTTATTATTGTTCTTATTAGACAGGTGAATGTTAGAAGTTTTGACTAGATTTTCAATAACATTGGTAAAGTAGTCATTTAATCTATCTGGTGACAGTTCAATGGAAATATTATTTGCTTTATGATTGGTTTTGTTTTTTATGACATTTCAAAGGGCTTTTGATTTATTTGCTGAATTTGCAATGTATGCATTATTGGTTTCAATTTTTGCTTTCCTGATAGCTTTCTTATAATCTCTCTTTAATATTGTATACTGAGTTTTTGCATCTTCATTGAGGCCTCTATAGGCTTGTTCATAGGCATTTAACAGTTTATCTCTCATATGTAACAGATCATTATTAAACCAAGATATTTTATGGGAATCAACCTTAATCTTCCTGGTCTTTTCTGGCATACAATAATTCAAGGTATCAATAAATATTGACCAAAAATCTGAAAAGTTACAGTTCTCATTCGTCTCATTAAGGAATGACCAGTCATGATTGCTTAATATACTTTTAAGTTTGTTAATTGAATGCTGACTCAAATTTCTTGAATAAGTCTCTCTTTCTTTTTTACTAATGATAGTCTTTTGCAAATCCAGATGGCTTATTAAGCCTAAGTGATCAGACAGTGCGGTGGGAACAATATTTGTTGAGAGATTGTTACTCTGTTTGGGAATTGGTCAATGGGATGAGAGGATATTTTGGTTCATTCAACTTTGAATAGCCATCTCAAATTTTCTTGGCCTACTGATAGTATATTTATTGCATTTCAAATTCAGTGGTTGTAACATAATTTATTTCATTGCAGCAAAGGAATTTAATAGCAGAAACTAAATAATTAATATTTAAAACAAGGTGCCTTAGTTTTGTTTGAAAATATTCATTTCAGTAATGTAATTCACTTAGTTATATCCTTATCTGCTCTCTTTCATAATGGAAATTTTTGCGCATTCAAGTGCTCTTCAAAATGAAACTGTGCAAACTGTGTTTTGATTTTAAATGAGATTTAGTATTTTCTTTACAACTATCCTCCTTACTCCTTAACATATTCAAATATTATGAATTAGCTCAAGGTATACTCTCCTATGTAAAATCTTTATCAGCAACATCATTGAGTAAGCATAGTAATTGGTTATCTATGAAATGCCATATAAGTTAGGTAGCAGAAGACATCAAGGATCCCCTGTTTATTTTCTCTGCTCATTATTCTTTCCTTAGAATTGAAGTGTATGTATCTGATTAATTCAACTCTGCATGATGTGTGGTAAGATTGCAATCTAGGAAAATACTTTAATCATTGTTTTATTTATCTGAAAATTGCATGCTTCCTCTAGTTAAATTTTGTAGTAGAAATGTACTACTAGGTTTGAAGAAGCATCAATTTCCCAATCTATCTTTTCTATCAACATGTTATGATTATTTGCCATGGTTGAACTAATCTTCATGTGACCTCTAAAACAATGTTCATAGTCATGCAACTATACAACATCATGAAGTGTTAGATGTAAGAAGATACTCTCTGGTCTTAATATCACCCTAACAAAGACTCTTCATATTCTTATTAGTATTATTATTATTACATTAGCCTTCCCTGAGCACAAATATAAGCAACAGGGACTGCAAATTTTTATTGAAATACCAGATCACGTGAAAAAAGTTTCTTCCATACTGAATCCAAGCACAATTTCAAGTGTTTCCTTCTTCATAAGCTTAACCATTCTGTCAAGATCTTTTTAATCAGTTAAAAGGTTAACTTGTGTTCTGAGTGCATGTCTTTTGTATAACTTCCAAGCACTTCCATGTATTATCCCTTTCATTATGTTGTTGTTATTTTTAATTGCATATTTTGACTCACCATTACTTTATTCTTTTGGCTCTCATCTAAGACAAGTATTTCATTGCACTCTTGATATCTGGGTAAATATTATTATTATTATTACTAATTATTATTATATATTATATTATTATTACTAATGTAAATGTTAGATTTTATTTTTGAGCAGTAAATGTGGTCTTTTTATAATCAAGTAAACTTTAATAAGAAAAGACACAGTATGAAAAAGGGTACTTGATAGATTTAAATGTTGATTTTCAATCAGGCAAATTATCCCTTTGAATTTATTAGAGAGATTCTGTGAACAGCACATAGAAAACCCTCTTAATTATTTTTACTTGTTACAAGAACAGTTTTACTTCCAATTTTGGATCTTGGAATTCTTGGTTTTCATTTAAGTATGGAAAACAAAGGTTTTAACATAAATAATAAGGGAAATGAGTGGTTGAATACCTCATAGGGATAAGATTCTATTATAGAAATTTCTGAATACCAACACTGCCTGCCTCCTCAATTTTCATTGGCATCACAGCTCTAGTTACTTCAGTGTACATAAAGGTGAAAAGGTTATAAATAGAAGACAGGAAATCTAAGTAAAGATGTTCTTGGGTTCCTGTATGTGTTCAATAAATTATTATTATTAGAAGAAAAATATATATTGCAGAAGGAATTACTAGTACAGAGGCTACTTCAACACTTCTATCTCTTGTTTGGATTCAATGTTAGTAACTTTTCCAGAAGTTCTAGAAAATCATTGCTTGCAGCCAAAAATATATGCTTCAGTGGAGTTCCCACAAACATTTTAAGTTGAACACATGCTGGAAGTTGAGACACTCCCTGATAAAACAATAAGATAGAGGTTAAGTTACCAAGACAGAATTTTATTAAGAAGATAGATTCAGGCCAAACTTACTTGCCATGTGTCTTCTGTCGGGGTTCCTAATGTTTGGAAGATTTGTGTCAACAGATCCAAATCAGAATGGCAGAAATGGAACTCTTAATAGTAGTTCTGCCAATATGCAGCCAGTGGCCCGCATATTAACCCCAGTAGCATACATTTGAGCTCCAAACAATAGTTCTGAAGATATAAAAAAAGATGTTTGGTCCTTTTTGAATAAATGAACCACCAAATAATACACACGATATTATCTTGACTAAAATAGAAATGCATTACTTTATAAAATTTATATTAATTTATATAGAAGAATTACATTCAGCTTTAGGATTAGTACATAGCAACATGATATTTAATGATAAAAAATAATAAAATCAACTTATGAAGCTTTTATTATGTGGAGCTCCATCCTTGCAATTGAAGAGGAAATAGAAAATTAAGAAAAAAGCTAATTTATAAGAAAAGCAATACTCCTCTCACTTAGAAAATAGGCCCAGAAATTGTTTGGAAAGTAATAAAAATTATATGAGAAACCATATCTCTAAAACTGGCGAAGATTTTGAAAGATGACTAGATAATTAAGATTAAACTTGATATTAATATAAATAATAAAATGAACTTGTTTTGATAAAAATTTATTACAAATCAAAATTAAGATATTCTCAAAGGTGCATACATAAATGAGATAAAAGTAAGACTTTCCTTAATATACGATTATTTCGAATATTAAGGAAAGGCGATTCGAAACGCGAAGAGGATTAAGTTCTTAAATATAAAAGTGAAAAGCTAAAGTTCTATTCAAGATATCGCATCGAAAGAAACTGCAAATGAAAATTACAACATTTATTTCGATTTCTCTCGAGACAAGTTCTTCCTCACGTGAGAAACCAAAAATTTTTAGGCGATGTATAAATTGGACTGCACGCCGATTTTTTTCTTGAGTTACATTCCAACTAAATTATTTTTTACTAAGATGTGGTTGCTTTAAAATTAATCTCTTGCAACTTTTATGTATTCAGATGATACATTTAAGGTTGGCTACCTTGGGTACTTCTTGCTTCGATATATCGTACAAATGGTGGTATCCCAATGATCTATCGTACAACTTAAAGTTTATGTTAAATATAATCTCCGAGGTATTGTATGAGAACATAAACAGAATGGATGAGGCGTTGGATGTGGAAAAAGTTTGGGAAGACTTATCAGGAATTCCCGCTGATCCACCCGAAATGCGAAACATTTGCAACAGATGCGAGTAAGTAACATCGTAACACGATTATTTCATTAGAACTCTTAAAGAATGTGATGTAATATTTTTATGGTTCATAAAATTGAAGAAAGAAGTCTATTAAATATTTTTCTTTGCTCAGTCGTCCATCTGTAGTTTGTTGGTGTCCTTACTTGCCTGCGTCTCCTTTGAATACTCATTGCCGGCTCATAATTCTACAGCATCCTGCGGAAGAACGGCGGTGCCTTCGAACAGTTCCAATGTTGGTTCAGAGCCTTGAACCTGGTTCTTGTCTGATCTTCAAAGGAAAAAAGTTTCCAAGCAATAAGTAGGAATCTTTATGGTAGAAAATATAATTGTAAGTCTTTTTTAAATCAATGATTGTTTATAAATGACCATTAATTTATTGGACCAATTAATGTTGCAGGCATGAAAATCTCGCAAAAATATTAGAATCTGAGGATTCCTTACTTTTATACCCATCAAAGGAAGCGAAAGACATATCAGATGTGATAGTAGACGGTTCCCGACGACCCCAAAATCTCATTGTAATCGATGGTACTTGGGATCAAGCAAGATCTATGTATTACAACAGCCCTATGTTGAAGGATCTCAATCAGGTATGTTAAAAGTTATTTGCCAAAATGAAAGCCATTTCATGTTCAATGCATTCAACGAAAGATTTGCCAAAAACATTCAATGAGGTATTGCAAGAAATTATATTAGTAAAATCTACTACAAATTTAGGCAATTATTTTCCAATTCTCTAGTAGTATCATTATCTTCCGTGAAGTCATAATTATCGTTTGTGACATCAATGGAAAGAGTTTCCAGTCAAAAAATTCTTACTTGTTGTTGTGAAGTTCTTACTAATCATTCTACCATACATGGAGTACCATAAACGAAACAACTCTTGATTTTTGCTAGATCTGAAAATTTCAAAATGGATGTAAGTTAATGGTAAAATAGTAAACAGGTACATTAATATAGATTAACATTTAATGGTAAATCAGATAGTCTACCATTGGAGGGCTATTTAGGGGAAAGATGTGAACACTAAAAATAAATTTAAGGGGATAAGTTGTATTGCTACACAAGGATTTGAATTCACAAATTATATTCTGAACATTTTCTAATGCATCATGCTTTGGATAAAAAGTGTTAGAAATTCTTCAGAAATAAATGTAGTACATATAATAAATGAAATACGTGAGCCTCAGTAAATTTTACACCCTGTCTACTGTTTCTCACGTAAGAGAGCAATAAGTATTATTCCTTATGAGTTGTATGGGGAACACAGAACTTTATATGAGGACCTTCCCAATATGATTTTGACTTGAAATTCTGGATATAGTTAGATGAGTTGCTTCTAAATGGCAATAAGCAGTGACATCTCTCAAAGTAGTTCTGGATTCGACACCTGGTTGGTTACATATTTCTTTTAAAAAGAAACTGAGGTGAACTTGGCAATTCTATTTCAAGTAGTCTCAAAGTAATGGAAGACTATCATTTGGTATGATGAGAGTGGACTTGGTATATATATTTATAGCGACTTCAGATAACGCAAAGAAGTATGGAAAGATGTATGCTTGGGATCACAAGAAGAGACAGGAAACGCAACACCTGGGTGAGGATGATGACAGGAGTGACAGACATCATAGATAAAGTAAGGTCACTGAAATGGATGTGGGCAGGCCATGTGGAGAGAAGAAACGACAACTGTTGGACTAGAGCGGTTCTGAACTGGACACCAAGAGATGTGAAGAGACCAAGAAGAAGACCAAAGGACTAATGGAACAGAGACATCATTAAGTACTTAGGGGTGACATGGCAAAGAGAAGCTCAGAATAGAGAGAATTGGAAAGCACTTGTGGAGTCCTACATCTGACATTGGATTGAAAATAGCTGATATATATATATATATATATATATATATACACACACATATACGCATACACATACATACATATATAAAATTGGAATAACTTTAAAGGTTTGAACAAAACCTCGGGTTGAAAAAATTTAGTTATATTTTTGATGTAATCTATGATAGTTTAATACTCTAAAACTCTACCTTCAATTTTAGGTGAGGCTATCCCTAGATGCAGTGAGCGAATATGTTATTCGTACACAACCAAATGAAGGATGTCTTTCAACTCTTGAGGCTGCAGCTTGGGCTCTCTCTATTATAGAAGACCGCCCAAGCATGAGAACTGAGCTTCTAGGGCCTTTACATGCGTTGTGTTCATTTCAACTACATCATGGAGCTGTATCTCATCAAAGCAAGCAGTTTTTGGTCCAGTTAGATGCATACACCAAGCCAGTGGGAAAGCGAACTAGAAAGCTTTTACGACAGTCAGTTACTTTAACATCTAGTGAAAGCTAACATTAGCTTGTTATTAAATTATCTAGCTAAAATTATTTATTCACGTATGTTTGTCATCTATATCAATCACTAACCTCACATTCTCTCATGTTCAATTTTATATTGCTGTTTTTAATTAACAAATATTTCTTGATGTTTCATACAGAATGATAATTAAGATTATCTTTCGTAAGAAGTCTCTGATGATAAGTCTTTTGTATGCTTCATGAGGTTTCATGCTAGAGATTATTTATAAAAATATATATGTCAGAAAAATATTATATCAGCATTATTTATAAAAAATTTTATGTCAGAGTTTGTCTGTTTAGATTGTTGCACCACAGAAATTCTATTCATTCTGTGTCACACACACACACACACACATATATTCACTAACTGTAAAATTCAGCTATAGTGGATGGAGTTCTCAAATGTATTTTACGGGAAAACAGCAAAAACCTGTAATTAAACTAAATTTTACGACTAATTTATGAACCAGAGTAACTAAAATACTCCTATTATTTCTTTTGGTGTGATACTTGGTGTGCCTCCTTCAGTTTTTCCTATTTTTAACCCATATTAACTGTATTGCTGATCTCATCAATATCGATGATGGCTTATAGTAACTGTGTTGTGATTCATTGGGAGGTAAATGAGATAAAATTTGTTATAATGCTACTTACTCATAACAAAGAAAATAGTCAATGTAATCATCTTGGAAGACATGGTGAGAACTGTGGTATGTTTGAAACCATGGTGAATTGAGGCACGTTAGATCAGGATTTTACTGTAATTAAATTCTGGTGTGTCTTTGTATTTCATATAATCATAGAATATTATGATGAGTTTCTATACTAGTTTATTATAGTTGTGCCAAAAAATTTGTTCATCTTTTAATAGCGTTAGAGCTATAAAAACAAAAGTTTCTGTTCTGAAGGAATATAAGTTACATTTATGTATGATTTTCTTGTTGAAGCTAGAACTAACAGCCTCCCTACTAGTCTGCTTATATATTGAAGTTAAAAATTTTATTGAAGTGAATTTCTCAGAGAGAAAGTGTATTTTTAAGGTAAATTGAACTGTTGAGCTGCAACAGAATGTTTTTTATATTAAAATGCCTTCCTCTACTCTTTTGTCCACTTTTTCAGTTCAGGAAAAAGGTGATATTGATTGAGTAACAGTTATAAATGAACATGGAATAATATACTTTTCAGAAAAGTCTGTATTAAATTTTCTTGCATGTGTTTAATAATTTTTCATAAAGAATAAATCATGTAGGATTGCAGTACAAATTTTATCTGAATTTGCTTGATTTTTTGCTGTCTAATATCAAATACAAGATATGGTATGGAAAATTAATAAGTAGAAATATGCTGTATTTCCCCTTCTACAGACTACACCTTGATGTGGTGAAGGGGCTTGCGTGTTCCTATGACCAAGAGAGCTATACTGGCTGGAACTTTGTTCCTGGTAGAGTCACTCATGCCAGAAAGGTCAATAAGTAGGGGCCAGACAAAAGATAGTCCACGCAGCGTCTGTGCCTCAGTGAGGTGGCTGCAAAGGCGTCTGTACCCCAGTGGGGCGGCCTATATGAGTGATGGTGTCACGTTAAAAACACTGTTGAGGAAGGCAAGGGGAAACTACCTCGACTATCTATCCCATGATCGTGATGTGCCACAATAATAATATTGTCACTGGCAAAAACAGGACTCAGCCCTCTAGGGAGAGTGTCGTGCCCGGCAGGGATGGTGGTAAGGCCACCCTGGTCGTCATTCCACGAAATCCTTACCCAACAACACAAGAGAAGAAGAAGATGACCAAGGAAACCAGGGTAGGGAGCTGGAATGTCAGAACGATGCTTAGGAAAGGGTAGTTAGAAAACGTAAAGTTAGAAATGAAGAGGTCCAACATTAACATTCTGGGGCTATGCGAAGTAAGGTGGAAGGATGGGAGAGATTTCTGGAGCAATGATGTGAGGGTTATATTCAGTGGGGAAATGATAGTCAGAGAGGGGTTACTATAGTGTTGGACAAGGGAGTGGGAAATGCTGTGATAGCCACCGAGCTAATAAGCGACTGAGTAATGTCCGTTGAAATTAAGGCTGAAGCAGTTAACACTGTGATAGTGCGAGTGTACCTCCCTACTAGCGATTACTCTGAGAATTAAGTAGATTTAGTTTATGAACAAATAGAAGAGGTTATTGGAAGGGTGAAAGGCAATAAAAACCTTATTGTAATGGGGGATTGGAATGCTGTGGTAGGGCAGGGAAAAGAGGGGGACGAAGTGGGAGAGTTCAGACTAGGAAAAAGAAACGACAGAGGACAAAAACTGGTAGATTTTTGCATAAGGAATAACCTCCGTATCACCAACTCTCTCTTTCAACACCATAACAGGAGATACACATGGAAAATGCCGGGGGACACGGATAGGTACCAAATTGACTATATTTTGGTAAGGAAGAGGTTTAGAAATACTGTTAAAAACTCGCGAAGTTATCCTGGTGCTGATGTAGACTCGGATCATAATTTAGTAATGATGAAGACCAAGCTTAGATTCAAAAAGATTTATAGGGCAAAAACTGCACCCAAATGGAACGTAGAAGCCCTCAGGGGTAGGAAAGCTAGAGAGTTTCGAGAGTCAGTCAACAGGGCTCTTGATTGTATAGAAAGGGAACTCACCGTAAACGAGGGATGGGAAAAGATCAAATCCAGCCTCAAGGATAGTGCCCAAAGAACCATTGGGAGGGTCAACCAAAACCAAATTAGGAAACAATGGGTGACGGTTGAAATGATAAATAAAATGGAGGAAAGAAGGAAATGAAAAAGTGTTAACACAGAACACAGGTGTAGAATGTACAGGGCACTGAACAACTGAGGAGGGAAACAAATAGAGCTAGAGAATTGTGGTGGAAGGGACAGTGTAACAAAATAGAGAAAATGGCTGAAAGTGGGAGGGTTGACATATTATGTAGAAAAGTGAAACAATTAACGGGGATTGAAATTAGTAATAAAATGGCCTCTATTAGGGATAACAGGGGAAACGTCTTAAGGGAGCCAGCAAGCATAAGAGGACAATGGAAAGAGTATGTTGAAGAATTGTATTCTAAAGACATGAAGCCTACCCACATAAAGATACTAGAAATAGAGGAAGATGATGTTGGACTGAGTATCTAGATAGTGAACTTGATAGAGCACTGAACATGAAGGGGAAGAAAGCAATGGGTGTAGACGAGATTCCAGTAGAATTTCTTGAGATTCTGGGGGAAAGGGTAAAAAGCAATTCTATGATTTATGTAGGAAGATTTACGACGAAGGAAAGTGGCCAGAGGATTTTACTAAGTATATCCTGATTCCATTACAGAAAAAGAATAATTCCCTAGAATGCCGGGATTACCGCACAATCAGTTTAATCTCTCATGCTGCAAAAGTAATTTTAAGGGTTGTAAACAGAAGAATCGAGGGCAAAACTAAGGAATTCATAGGGAATGATCAGTTTGGTTTTCAGAAAGGGACGAGGGATGCAATTGGGGTTATGATGGTTCTCGAAGCTTAGAATTTAAAAGGGACGTTTGTGTTTGTTTCGTTGATTTTGAAAAGGCCTTTAATAGAGTTCAATGGTCAACACTGATGGGGATACTAAAGAGAATTGGGTTGGATTGGAAAGATAGGCGTTTAGTGCAAAATTTGTATTTAAATCAGACCGCACAAGTAAGAGTTGCTAATGGGGAATCAGAATGGGCAGAGTTAGGGAGAGAAGTAAGAAAAGGCTGTCCTTTATCACCATCTCTTTTTTACATATATGCAGAAGAAATGATCAAAGAAGCATGGGATGAAATAGATAAGGGAATAAAGGTTGGTGGGGAAGTAGGGAAGTCTGTAAGATATGCAGACGATAAAGCTATTGTGTGGGAATCTGAAAGGGGTTTGCAAATCCTAAGTACATGCACTAAACAATAAAGCAAAGGAGTTTGGGATGAAAATAAATGTATGAAAAAATGAAATTATTATGTTTTCCAAGGCAAAGAAATCCAAGTTAACGATAAGGGTGGATGGGGAAAAAGTAGAACAAGAAGATCAATTTTCATACTTGGGCAGCCTTCTTTCTTAGGATGGAAGATGCTCAACAGAGATTAGGAAAGGGATAGCGTTAGCGAAAGAAGCATTTATGAAGCAAATGGAACTAATGACGAAGGGCCTTATAAAGGAATCATGAAAAGATTGGTAAAATCCTTGGTGTAGACTCTAATATTGTACGGGTGTGAAACTTGGACATTAAGAAATTAGGATGTAAAAAGATTACATTAGGCTTTTGAGATGTGGGTATGGGGTAGAATGTAGAAAGTAAGCCGGGTTGATAGAAAAACGAGAGAGGAGGTTCTAGAGATGGTTGGGGAGAAAAGAGTAATGATTGAAGTAATTAAAATAGACAAAAGAAATGGGTGGGTCAAATATTAAGAGTGGAGGGATTACTGAAGAAAGCGATCGAGGGAAGAATGCAAGTGAAAAGACTGAGGGAAAGAAAAAGACAGAAGTTGTTAGACCAATTAAGGGGTGGGATAAGTCACCGGGATTTCAAGGAGAAGGAATTAAATAGGGAATGTGGGGGCACAGGAACCAAGACCTCGGAGGTTGAAGTTGTGGAAGAAATGTTGCCAAGTTACCATGAGTTCGATGCCAGGTGGGTGCGAAATTATTCCATAAGGAATGCATTGCTGCAATTTTTGAAAATTTTTTTAAATGCCTTCCCGATAAGCTGGAAGGATAAAACCCGGAATGGTGACAGAGGCGTTAAAAATCCTTCTTTCATGAGGTTCATCTTTTCTCTAGTGGTCCTTGGTTCTATGCAAGAGTGTCATTCAGATTCTACAATGCATTTCATTTAGAAGACTATCTCAACTTCAACCTCAGATTTTGGTTTCTCTATCTTACTGATAATTGCCTCAAAATAATTTTCAAAAATCCACGCAATGCATTCTTATGGGAAAATGGCGATTTTTGGGACATTCTGGTATCGAACTCATGATAGCTAGCGTCGATGTCTGAATTCTTCTGGCATCTACAGGGTGAGGCCTGTACGTCGTAAAAATCTGATGTCGACGGCGCTTGAATTCGTATCCCCTATAAATATATATATATATAGGTATATCCAGAGAGTTAGCTATATATAATAGATATGTTGTATTTAAAGGAATGTATGTTGAAATCTGCCATGTCCTTGTATATATGTTGTTCTGAAAATTTGGAGGTATTTTTATGGAAAGAATTTGTAAATTATGAAAGTAAATAAGTTACGGCTTTGGTTACACATGTGTTTTTTGGGATTAAATTTGGACTACACTATCCTACACAGAAAATATGTATCAAAACTTGTTTCTCATTTTTACTATGGAAAACCTTGTACCAGTATTCCAGTGGAGCTTATTGATGATTTGGGTTCATGGATATGTGCAGCATGTTCAACATTGGTGAAAGGTGCTTGATTCCCAGCAGGGCATAATTGTGTGGACCTCTCCTGTCAAAGCTTTTTTGGCTATACTACTTGTTAATCATTTCATCCCTCACCTTTATTATAAATAGCAGAAGCACAGATAATTTAAAGCATAAATGAGATCAAACTTTTGAAGCTAACCTTAGTTTGAAAGCAGTTGTAATGAAAAATTTTTTCTCTCTTCCTCCACTCCTTTGACCTTTCATATTCACAGCCCAAATCACCAAGGAACTTCCAAACAGAATTATATGCCCTAAATAAAATTTCATTCAGTGAATGGTGGATACTTTATACGTTTTTCATTAGGCTGTTCTTACACATTTCACTGTCCATCTATTTTTTGATACTTGGGTTAAACATCTACATATTTATATTTCATATATTTTATTTGACTTACTATTCTTCAAAAAATTAGAATTCATCTTTATCTTGAACAGGAGTTAGTTTTTCAGATCTTGGTTTTTAATTCCCCCACTTTGAAACGTTTTAATCTTGACTTACACCCGCTTACCATTATTTTATATATATTTGCATACTTGCTCACCAATCTGCCGTATTTTGACTTCCACATGTAGCACACTTTATACATTGGTTTCTGGTGTCTTGGTCTTTCATTTGACTTTTACTTTGAGACCATTTGACAGTACGTGGGGACTTCTCAGGATTTGTATAAAAGCTCCTTGGTGAGTTCAGCTGTGAATAGGAATGATCAAAGAAGAGAAGAAAGGGGAAAAATTTTGTTTGACAACAACTGCTTGCAAACTTATGGCTTTAATAGTTGTATTTCATTCGCAATCATGTACATAGATTGACTATTATTTCTATACCCTAAGGTCATACAACTGTATTAATTAAACTCTGTTGATAGTATAAGTATCAGAGATTAAAAGAATTTTCCTTAACCCTTAAACTGCTTGTTTTTGAAACATACCTTTATGTTCTGTTAAGGCAACTGCAGGAAAAACGTTCTTATACGTTTTGACCTGCTCCTTCAATTTTATGACCCTTCCTCTGAATGCAGTGCCAGATCGCTTGATCCTCTCTATTGTTCTGGGTTCAGAATATCTCATAAGGGTTTTCCCTTATCCGGGAAAACCCAAGTTTAGCAGGTTCCATCTTTACCCACTCTCTTTTACCACTCTTTACTGTTTTGACTGCCTTCGAGCGTGTTTTATTTTCTTTGTGATTAGTTATCATTGTTATAAATAGAGATATATGCATATTGCTTCAAAATAATCAAAAAATGCTTAGAAAACAATTCTGAGCTGAATATTGAATAAAAAATTATTATTAAATAAATAAAAATTAGCAATGGCATTTTCAATGCACAAGTAATTAAATTTCTCTACAACAACCGATGACCATGAAATGGCAATGAAAATGATGATTTTTTTAGGAAAAGGTCTATCCGGATTATAAATGTCTATATCTGCTACTACTGGCCTGTTCAAGAAGGAAAACAGTTCCATAGCTTTCTTCTGCACAGTTGTAGGAAAAATTAGCAGCAAAAAGCAGCTCCTGCAGTGGAAGGGTTAATGCAGTAGGTCTCCATCAGTAATTCAGAGAAAAGGATGTTAGGACAAATTCAAGTATTGTTTTAATTAGGCATATATTTATTTTGCTGCTCTCATAGTTAGTATCCATTGTTCATTCACATTTGACGTACACCTTGAATAAAAACTCAGTGTTGTAAAATGCTTTTCATTTTCACCTTCTCTTCAACCAATATTCAGAAAAACTAAAAATTTTCATCAGGGGGATAAAGCATGAGATCCATACACTGAACTGATTATTAAGATGATGCTCATCCTTTATTTCTCCAAAAATATAGCTGATCATTTTTATGCTCAGTGAAAGTCACAAAATTGCTTTGAATTTTAATGTATTACTTAAGTAATTACGGCTAAAATGTTAAGATAAAATATCTGCATTCTCAGCATGATCTGCATTTTTAAAGTTCCAAACATGTGGGTCTATTATCGATATTTTATTGGGATCAGGATTGTTTCTTATAGAGGCCATGTTAGGTGGATGTAAAACCTATTGCAAACATTGATCCCTTGAGATCGGAGTACTGATAACTATTGCTTAGTACTTCAGAAGGCGACATAACATGAGCAGATCAAATTTCCTGACTAACAATATAGCACAAACTTCAGGCTCCTTCATTATAGAATTGGACCTTATAAGGGTGTCCTTTTCATTCCTTCGTGAGTTTTTTCAATTTATGGTAGAAATTACTGGGACAAGGCATGCTCGGACCTAAAACACTGGGACTCCTAAGCAGGAAGCAAGGTGACTCTCATGAAAGGTTGCCTTTGAGCTCTTGATTCATTGTCTACAATTGTCGGCACATTTTATCCCTTGTTGTGGATGAGCTGACGAGACAGAGATACAGGATAAATTGCTTGAGCAGCCAACTCACTCTGATCCACCTGGATAATTTGCTTACTAAGTAAGATATAGGGCACCTTGAACTCAGACCAACCTGGCAACCATCTATCACTTCACTATAGCATACACATACATCTTTGTGTTGAATCAGGCCATTGGGCATGAGTATAGGTTGGTTAACCAGTGCTCATACCTACTGCAGAAGTCTCTTCTCTCCAGTGTCTCATTGACTAGTTTTTCTAGACTCATTTTCTTGTAATAGAAGAAGAAGATTCCATGTTTTCTGGGCTGGAAATTTATGTTACGTAAATATAAGAGATGCATCATATGCTACATAAATAAAATTTTCCAAATCTTTGGGTAGATTGTCCTACTTTTGTCCCACAGTTTTCCACTATCGTCATACATTAATCTCAAAATAATTCTACTTAGTTGAGAGTGCCTAAAATTTGAGATGAAGATTAAAATATAATAGGTTTTAAGTGGATACATTTGTGTATCAATAGTAATCTAGAACAGGTTCGAATTTCAAAGTAAAAAATAATTTCGAAACTGTGCTACCTTTTCTCACATTGTTTGTGTGATTATTTTGTTATCTAAGCTTAACTCTGTTTTATTTTGGGATTCTGATATAAGAAACCAGATAAGTAATTTTAGAACGTAATTTTTTAAACGATACTAAAGTTTTGAATGAAATTAAGCATTTTAAAACTGTCGCAACAAATTTTAGATGGTTATAATGATTCCCTACAGTAAATAAACAATCCAAGTCTTCTTGACGTATAGTGTCAAATTCTTTTCTGATTGCGTGAATTCTACAGCTACAACGGCTACAACCATAGTAAAACTAATAAACGATAACAGAATAGAACAGAATATCAATATATTCCTTGTTTCCCAGAATATCCTTTTCGTTAAAAATAATCCTTTATTTACGAGAATTAAGGATATTTTATTTTCAGAATTCCTGTGATTGTAATTATTATGAAAGAATATGGAAGAAACAGCATCAATGGAAGGAAAATATGTACTCAACTGTCTGTAGGAAATGAAGAACGTCTGCTTCATGCAGCCGTGACCATAAACAGCTGTATTTGCATGAAATTTCAGCATTTAAACTTTGCAATGAAAATTATTAATTTTCAAGAATATGGAGTGAACCTTGTAAATTGCTGAAATGTTACCATGATCCGAAAGATTCTATTCGAAAATCTGTGCCGCCTTTGTGGACAAGAAAAACAGAACGGTGTAAACGTATTGAATGGACCTAGAGGAAACGCACTCCTATTAAAAATAAATTCTCGTTTATCCAAAGAGGTAAATATCATATCTTCTCTTAATCACTTCATGCATTTTTCAAACATTTTCTTATATAGTATATTTATTCTTCTGTCGATAGATTGTTCATTTTCATCCTGAAGATGGATTGCCGAAGTTTGTTTGCTCGGATTGTGAGGTTGTTATCAACAGCTTTTCAGAATTCTGCAGTATGGTGCAATTAGTTCAGCAAAAGCTTGAAGTTATTTCAAACAGTTGCAGAGAGGTATATTTCATCCACCCTAGAAGACGAATAATCTCTTTAGATTTAGGTAGCTTGATCCAGCTGCTTTAGTAAATATTTTTTCGTTTGTATTTGCTTAATCAGCGGTACGATAGATTATATTCTTCACAATTTATTACTTATACGAAATGCTGTGTCTTATTACCTTCAAAATAATCTGCGCTATTTGTGCTCTAATTCGAAGTTTTCATTTAAGACTTCACAGACTTTGGAGCAAGGAAACATCGGATGTACAGCTTCCTTAAGCATATCAGATGGAGGATCTATAACTTGTCTTTTATGTACCACCACTCTGGGGAGCAATGTTGAGTGTGCAACGATTCATTCTGTCGGTCATGGAGTCGCGGTTCCTGTTTTTATTTGCCGTATCTGTGGTTGTAGTGGAGAGGGTCTGAATAATTTGATTCATCCTGTCAATGATGGGAACTGGAATCGATGCAGAGCATGCAATTCATCTATATCTTCCAATCAGAGAAACGAAGCAGATGGGATGAAATCTGTCCAACAGTTGCACCAGAATGGAATGCAAAATGATATCACTCTAAATGCACCAAATCAAGATGATCGTAACAGAAACTTAACGACACCGTCGAAAAATTTGATTGGTCAAAAGAGAAAAAAGTCAAAATCAACGACAAAAGGAAATGATAACTCAAGCAGTCAAGAAGGTAAGTACAACCTCTTATGCTAAGTAAACCTATTTCCCGTTTCCAGGTTATTAGTATTGCATCAGAACAGTAGAGGTGAATTAATTTTTTTTATATTTTAAATGTTTTCAACCTTATAAATCACATCAACAACTCTTAAATTTCGTCAAAAGTAACTTATTTATCTAACACATTGACAATTCTTTTTGAGTTAATATAAGTATTTTAGATCATGATATAATATTTTAATCGAATTTTATCCATAAAAAGACACTGGGAATTTCCTGAGAGATTCTAGACTGAGAAAATATGGTATGAATGTAGTTGTTTGTTTACAGGAAGAAGGAAAGGGAAATTTTGTAGAGTAGATAACATTACATGGAACGGTGTATAGAAGGGAGTAATCAAAGATAAATGAACAGTACTTTTAAATCTTAGAGGTAAGTAGTTAAGAGTAATCTAGAAGGGAATTATATAACTGACATATGTGATAATTTATACTTGAAGATGACAAAATATTCCTTATTGATAATGTGATAGAAAATTTATTGTTATGATGACTATTTTATCGAAAATAATTTGATTTAATTTTTGTTTTCATACGAACCATATTTTCTGTTTATAATTTTCAGAAGTATGCTCATTGTAATGAAGATATTAATATTATCATGAAAAATCAACCCACTACAAAATTTCTGTCCAATAATTTTTTCATTAATAAATAAAATTAATATGTGTGACAATATAAGATATGAAATAATAGATAGATAGCAACCTCTATGAAGTCTTGACAAAAATATTGGAAGGTAATTGAAAGCAAAATCCTTGTGGAGTTAATTAGAAATTTATTTGTAATTTTACTCATTTTGTATTGCATGGAAAATGTGGGATTACATTAAATATTTAAAATAAATCTTTCGTTGGTGTTTTCCAGATTATTTTGTAGTTCTTCATCTTTCTCACTACTGCAAAGGCAATCTTCATAGATACTCCTGAGTCATTTAATGGAAATACTTCATCAATGAAATTCAAAAATAAAAATGCATTTGACTTGTTTTTGATTTCATTTGCTTGTAGGGGCAATATCTCTTTTATTTTAATTATATAATAATTAATAAATAGTGTTCAAATGGTTCTACCTTATTTAAAGTCTAAGAGTAATCAAGTATGTCAGAAATATAGAAGAAAAGAAGAACAATAATATAAAAGTATATTGAAGAATGGCAAAATATTCAATCAATGCAATACAGTTTTACAATTCATTATTTTAAAACAATTAAAAAATTTAATCATGAAGATACCATGTATATAAACATATAAAATATAAAGCAAAATCAGACCAAACTAAAAGTATAACAAACACATCAGTTTTCAAACTTTCAGTTTTATTAATGATAATGTAAAATAGTGTTGACAAAAGTATAGTTGATACAGATATAGTTTTATAGATGATACATGTACATAACAGGCATAACTAGAGAAGAAGACTATAAAAAAATTTATAGAAATATGCAAATTGCATATAAACATATAAAATAATAAAAAATCAGATAAAACTCAAAATATATAATTTTTGTACATTTATATTTAGGATGCTACTTCAGCTGCCAATGCCTAATTTATTTACTACTATATATTATATGCTACTCCTATATATATATTACACAGGTGCTTCAGAAACCACCAAGAGCTTTGCATGTGAAGTGTGTGCACGTACTTTTGCATCACGAGCCCATCTGATTCGACACCGTCTTGTGCACAGTGGTGCTAGGCCATTCCATTGTGATAGCTGTCCTGCAGCATTCTCACAGAGAGGGAGCCTTCAAATTCATTCCCTCCAGCATTCTGGAACTGCACCATATCCATGCCCTCATTGTCCTCGTGCCTTCAGATTTAAGGTTTTTTCTTACAACATTTCTCCTCTTTCACCCTCAGAGTCATTTTATAAACATATTTTATTACAAATGTATTTTTCAGAAATAATTTCTAGAGAATTATATTTAGAGTTTTATGTCAACAAGAGTAGCATACTTTAAGTACAGGAAAGCCTGTTTAAATGCTACCACTTAAGATGTTACCCATTTTTAATGCGATTTCTTCTTCTTCCTGATCCCTTTTAAACTAAACACTGCAAAAATATTGATTAATATGCTATTCTTCCTATTTATATGACAAATTTTTCCTGTTCCCAGATGCACTGCAACCCAAGTTGGTCAATCCTCCATCTCAGGGAATTGAAATTGCTATAACAACATTCTTCCCTAATTGTCAACCTACAACAAATTACTAGGTTTTGGAGTGATAAATGAACAAAATTAAGTGAAAGAGGAAATGCTTTCAAAAAGCAGATGATTCTTAAAGGATATGATGAAAAGGCAACTAGTATTACACAATAATAGTTTTCGGACGCTGTAAACATTCAGCTGTTACAAGTAAATCAAACTGAAGAAGATTCTTTTTTTTTTGAGGTGTTAAGCACTTAACAATTAAAAAATCAAAGAGCCTGAAAACCTTTTGCTTCCTAATTTGAAAGTAATAAAAATTTCCACTTACAATGTGATTTTAATTTGGTTCCCTTAAAACCATTATATCCAGATTTTACTGTAGTAGGAACCGCAAGAATGTATGTCACTTAGGATATGGTTCCATTTTATCCACACACTATATAAAAGCTTATGGTCCCTGTGCAGAAGCTCTTTCTGTTTCCAGCTAGTCTCCCTTCAAGAAATGTTGGTTGAAAGAGGTTTGGCTGGCTGTATCCACCTAGCAGTGACAACGTATTACAATTCATGTTCCAGGACAGGACATATTAGATCTTTCCCCTCTAATCTTCTGCACAGATAGTAAGGTTCTCATGTTCTGTAATAATTACATTTCCAATTTAGATGAATCTATGAATAAATGAAAACACTTTGTAATTTTCACACTATATATTAGCTGTGCTTGCGGAGGCAGTTCCGAACCAGTTTGTAACTACGGTGCATGCACGTGATGATTTTGGTCTTTTGTGGAGCATTTAGAATCGAATTATGAATTAAATACTAATTCAAAATTGTTTGTTACAGGTTCTCTCGCTCCCTTAGTGCAGGACTAATCATCAAAATTTGGTTCTGAACTCTTCTAAATGACCAAAATTATCACATGCATGTGCTGCAGTTCCGAAGTGGTTTGGAGTTGTCTCCACGATCACACCTATTATAAAGACTACTGGTTTCAGCACAAAGCCATCATCAGGTCAAGAATACAGAAAATGCAAACACTTATATACATTTGGAGATTTTGGAAGGAAGGGTGAGGAGAGGGGAAGAGGTCATGAAAGTTATTTCATTGGTTAAGTTTTCTGAGGACATTATTTCCATCGCTTCTCACGCATCAAGCTTCTTTAGATGAATCTACTTTAAATAAATGTAATAGGAATAACTAAATTTAATTTTCAATTCCAAATTATATGTATTGTCTTCATTGAAATAAAAATATTTAATTTTTATCACAGTTTTATATGATGTATTTTAGGACAGATTAAAGCTAACACATGGAATATATTCCATTATACACTGATTTTGGCTCAATTATTATTCTTGTACAATTTTCATTACTTCCTTACTTGGGTATTAAATATTGTTACTAGAATTTGATTTTAAAGGTCTGAATTCTCCAAGTGTCATGTCTGTACTTCTTATGAAATTATTTTCATTGACAATCTGAGTGTTGATTACTGTCACCTTGCTTGGATATTATCATAATTATCAAGTTAGGGCATCTCAATTATCTCATGATCAATTATTAGAGATTCTTCAAAATAGTTACAATGATATGGAAGAATGTATGATCTTATATTTTTTTACCTATTATATTCTTTAATGCTTAAGAACTTAATAAGTTCTTAATTGCTTTGATTTGAAATATAAATATGGGTCATGGTCACAGTTGCTGGTTTTTTTTGGCCTAGTCCATCAAAATATTGACTGTAAATGAGCCATTATCATTAATTCATCATCTTTTAATCCTAGTTCTGTTTAGTGTATTACAGTCATGGCCAAAGGTCTATCTCAATTAACCTGTTGGCCTTTGAGAGACATTTGATTAACTCTTCATAGATATGCTTTTAACCAAAGTATGCACTAGTATTATATTTATCACCATATTTCTTCCTTCATTATATTAAGTTCTTTTCATGTTATGTACAGGTATGTGTTGGGATTAAACTAATAATGTGATATTTTTGTTTTGCTCTTCTGCAAATTGGATTCATCCTTTTGACATGAAATTTATATTTTTTATTTTTGTTATTTAAGATAGTTCGAAAGCTAAATCTTCTGTTTTTTAGAATCTGTTTTGCTCCAACCTCTCTCTGAAAATTAGGAGATATTTCATACAATTATATGTATTTAACATTGAAAAATATGTTATACTTTTTTAATCTGTTTAGTATTAGTGATAATTTGTGAATTAACCATTAAAACTCATACAGATTAAAAAATTATCAAATCTATTTATGGAATTTGTATGACATTCCCGTTCATAATTTTTAGAGCTCAGTAGCTGAAACTTGAACTGAGAGCTGAATGAATTTAGAGGAAATTTTAAAATATTTTGTTCAAGAACTCTCCGTTGACAATTAAGAAATACTGACCTAGCATGATTTTTTTTCTTCTAGGTTTCCCTGCGTTCCCATATTCTCAACATTCACCCTGGAGAAAGTGCAGACACTGAAAGAATCAATCAAAGTTATGCTAGCGGTGATATAAATGTGGGTGTTGGAACGATGGCAAGTGTAGAGCAAGGTGGAAATGAAGAAAATTCTATTTTACTTGGAAGGCCATCTGATCATCGGTGTGATCGTTGTGGCAAGAAGTTTGCCACGGCATACAAACTGGGGCGACATTACCGCAGCCACACTGGCGAGAGGCCTTTTGAATGTAGAGATTGTGGGAAGAGATTCTCACAAACTGGCAACCTTAATTTGCATCGTAAGATGCACCATTCCCAGCAGCCTATGATAGAAGAAGGAGATTCCATAGGGGATGAAACAGGTTCAAGGAATGAGCATATGGAACAGAATGGAGGCTGTGCTGAAACGTCTTATGATGCCAACAACCGCCAAGTCGGCAGAATTGAGAGCTTTGCAGAGATGGAAAGTTCGCTAGGTTTTGGCAACATGGGAGTGGAGAAGGGAATTCTTGGTGATGTAAGAGAGACAGCCAATGAGTGCATACTCGGGGATTTTGAAGAGGGTATTGACCAGTCAATGCTTGCAGAGAACACTAATAATGTAGTCCGCCACCATGCAGATTTGTCACTCATTCCTAGTCCATTGTCTTGTGCCACTCCTACCATTTCAGCTATGGATAAAGTTCTTTCAGGACAGACATTGTCACAAATTATGGATGGAGAAGGTTTAGTAGACAAGGTATTCTCAAAGTTAGGATCGCAAGGAGAAGGAAGTGTGGTGTACCATTCAGAAGGGCTTATAGCTGAAGAAGAGGGCTTTCCTGGGATGGGTTCATTGGGTGTTAGGCAGTTTGGGGAGTATGTGGGAAATGTAGGGGGAAATGAAGATGGTGGAGGATTGCTCTTTATGGTAGAAGAGGAAGGACTTGGTACTCCAATGCCCATTTTTCCAAGTTTGCAGACTCCACCACCTCATTCCCTTCCTCACAGTTAAAGTGACCTATTTTCAAGCACAGTAATAATCTAAGAACTGTTCTAATTACCATTAAAGTTACTATTAAATAGAAAATATTTGCAGTGAATAAAATTATCCTTGTCTTGGAAAAAACGTTATGAACAACACTTTTATTTTCTGGTATTCAGACTTTAAAAGTACATATCAATTCCTTTGAAATATATTTGCTTTATGGAATAAGCAATCTGCAATAATATTGTGAATTGATTATTTTATTAAGTGAGGGTTGTCTAACTCTGAAGAATTGCTAATCATTTTGTTTGATGAATTTTATAATCCATCCCTCAGGCTGTTATATGATTTAGCCCAGTAGGAACTTCTCATCATATAACCATTTCAATTCAGACTTTAGTTCACCAAATAATTATGCTTATTTGAGTGAATAGCTTCCTTCCTGGCTTATGTTTGTTAATCAAATTAAAGAGTTCTGTGTTTATCACAATGTAAAGATATTTGATAACTTTTGGAACCATGTTTGTTATGAGTGTCCATATTGTAACATTTCTCATATTGTTCGTTGCTATTGGAAGATTTGGTAAGATTGTTATATTCTCCATTGGAACTCAGTCTAAGGCTTAATAATTAAATATACAATGAATATTTAATACTAACTTGTTCCTACTGTTATTAATTGTGTTTGTAAGAATGATCCTTAACTGAATCTGTCACTTGAAAACTAAGGGATGAATCTGGCAGAGTGAATATAAAAATATTCAGTGATTCAAAATAGATCTCTTTTCAAGATAAGTATTTGTTGCAATAAACTTCTAAAAAGATATATAACTGATGTTATTTATTTCTAAGGATAAAGTGATCAGTATTGTATCCAAACTTATCTTTTCAAATCTTAACTGTGTTTTACATAAAAAAATCATGGTCAAAGTCTGTCAGTATCTGGGTAACTTTATGATTAAAAAAAAATATAATTATAAACTTCTAAATAACCAAAATATAATCAATATGGTATCCTTCTGTAGCACCAGCTTTTTTTATTGTATTCTTTAATCTGTTATGATGGGGTGCAGAGTGCTAAACCACTTCCATCTGACTGAGGAACAAGAGTAATGGCATAATTTAGATTCATAGGGAGAGATCCATAAATAATGAGTAGATTAAAGTGACTTATCAACATACTCAGAGATGCTTATTACCTTCTTTGTGTTTCATGAGAAATCAATCTCTTTCAATTTTTTGTTTTCATCTGTAATTAATTGCTAGTTTTTCTTTTTTAACTACTGAGTCTTAGATTTAAATCACAGTTTTTCATCCCTAGATGAAATTCAGCCCTTGCAGTATCATTTAGAGTTAATAGCAATGTTGCGAGAAAAGCAGTATGTGGTAACACAAAAGTTGAGGGATTTCTCATGGAACTCAAAGGGATAAATAAGTCTCTCTAGTTTACAGATATGTTGCTTTAATATACTTATTCTTGGATTATTTTCCCTCCATGCACCCTAATAAGATATTATTTTTCTCACTCCTCCTCCTTTGCCATGAATAAAAAAGTATACCGTTAAAGAGATGCTAATTATTATTAATTGTTATTCCTTTTAAAAAAAGCTTAGAAGTTCCCTCTGTTGTTTAAGTCCTTGAAGTCCTCTGTTGTTTCAGTTTCTCTCCATTTTTGACTTGCTCTGCAACAGCAATCCAATCCCCATTATCATTCTGCATTTTGCCTTTCATCTTCTTCTAGCTGTTCATGAAATAAGTCTAGTCTAGCCCTTGCTGTGATCACTTTTGGGAATGTTCACCTGAACTATGGCAGTATTTGCTGCCATAGTCTTCATTTTTGTTGCATATCCTGCCTGCTTATTGGCTCTGTGCCTATCACAACTTCTCCCTCTCTTTTATTCAACAATAGTGCAATTCTCTCTCAATCTAGAATCCCCCTTATTGAAAATAACTCTAATACTGCCAGACATCTCCTACATTTTCCCACTACCTTTCAGCTAGCCCTAGTATTTGAATATTAGACCTATTCGTTAGAGCATTTACCTTTTCTAACTTCTCTTTTGAAAGTACTGTTCTTACATTCCAGGTTCCCACCCTGATTCCCCTGGTTATCTTTGGATCTTGTCATTCTCTTGCAAAGAATTTCATGTAATTATGACTGAGGTGATCACTACTGGATATGAGTCTTCCTTCAGGGCAGAGTTGTACACCTTCAACATGTACACCTTCAACATTTTGGCACATCATGTTCATAGGAGAATTAGTTTAGGTGATCTTTTCTTGCCCTCACATTCAGTGTTTAGCAGGGCATCATCACCCATAATGGCCAACTCACTGGATTATTTGAACCCACTTTTGCAGCTACCTCCCTATGGTAGATTTAAATTTATCTATTGATCTATATGGCTCCATAATAGGAACAAAGTTCCAGCCAATTTATCTCTCTAGGTCATAAAAACCCTTCTGTTGTAAGTTTGTATTGTAGGGAAGAGAACTTTAGATAGAAGAAGCTTGAAGTTTTATCACTTCAGTTAGGCAGATATTTCTTTTCGGGGAGTTTCCCTGAGAACTGATCACAAACTTGTTTAGAGAATAATAAATTTTGATAAGGACATTCCCCCATACATTTTAATGAATATTAAAGTTTCCACATATGGAAGATTTTTTTCCTTCTACATTTCACGAGTTTCTGATCGCTCTTATCGTTTTCTTTTCTTGCATGTATTTTTTTACTGAAATACGAAATTTGGTCACTGGAAACCGACTTTACCTTCATATTTAAATACTTCATGCGTAGTTTCCAAGAAATACTAAATTCTAGATAAATTTACAACACTGATTTACACAGTGGTCTTTTAGAAAATACACTAAATTGCTTTATTCGTACTTATAAATCCTTCCTCGTGCTTCAGCTTTTTAAGGAGAAAAGTAAACTGTATACAGTATACTGTTTTATTGTAGATTGTTTTGGATATTTTAAATGATAAAAGTGAGAAGGATGTTCAATTTCACATAAAATTTAAATAATTATCAAAGAAACAGGTACCCTAAATTTTTTCCGTAGAGGAAATTAGCCATATATATCCAATGAAGAGCGGAATATCTTCAAGAGGCACTGCGATTTTTTGGTATGGTGAAACAAAAGCTTAAAGTTTCTTTAAAGTTCTTTCTTAAAGTTTCTTTCAGACGATACTCTCTGCGCTAACAACGACATAGTCGGTGACCGCGGTAACTATTATGTGCATGCACTGATACTACGGATGCTACGAGTACTACTACTCCAACGGCGCAAACTAAGGAAAACGTAGCATCAACAAACCGTCTCACGTGGATTGATGAATTCAAAGCTAGACTGTTTTCATGTCAATCACATGAGAATATGTTTCAGAACATTTTGAATTGAAATAGAATATTATATTCTGTTTATTGCGGTTGAACTTGAGAATCATTTTTGTGATTTGTGTGAAGAAGCATTATTGTTCACTATGCCGGTTGATACAAAGCGAATACAAGGACCTGAAGTGACCATTCCTTATTGTCAGTTTTTAGTTCAACCATCTCTGGAATCCGAAGAAGAAACGGTAGCAAAGGATAGGATCGATGGAAGGAAAAGCGATGAGCTGCGCGAAATATGTAAGTTTTGTTTTCCATGAATGCGAACTTCAAACGTGAAACTTTTATTAAGTCAGGAATCATGACTTATCCACTTTATGACATGCTTTTAGAATGAATTTTCGGATGTACGGGTACGAAAAAGATCTTTTATGCTCTGGAAAGTCAAACTTTAATAGTAAAGCAGCTGCTTAGCATGAATGAACTCTCCGATGATCTTCCACAGACTTTCGCTAACGTTTGTCTTTCGGTTCATTCCAATACTTTGCTAGAATAAGCCCTCATTTCTCCACCAGTTTTGAAGACGGCGGTTTTAAGTCAAGCCAAAGGATCTGCTTACATCGAAATGAACAATACCAAAGTTATATGTTCCGTATTCGATCCAAGAGAAATACCCAGAAAGTCTGAGTTCAGTGTTAACGGGGAACTTTTTTGCGAATTTAAGTACGCCCCGTTTTCTTGTCGACGAAGACGCGGTCATCAGCAAGACTCGGAGGAGAAGGAGATGAGTGCCTATTTGAAGAGAGCCCTCGAACCTGCTGTTTGTCGAGTTAGTTGACTACGCATTAATTTCCGTTGAACGGTTTATCAGTTCATTGATTTGGAATATTTTCCATTTCAGCACGAATTCCCAAATCTCCAAGTTGATATATACGCATTGGTTCTAGAAAATGATGGATCTGCGCTGGCTGCAGCCATAACATGTGCGGGACTGGCATTGGCAGATGCTAGTATTCCAATGTTTGACCTTGTAGTTGCGGTGCAGATGGTAAGGAAGAAATTATGATTTAAGAAAACTGTAACTAATGTTATTATCAGTAAGAAAATTATCTCAATTGAAGATCAACTTTGTGTACCCTCGTCATATTTATTTTTATTAGTCTAGATGAAAAAATGGATTCTTTTTGAAGATTGTAAATCTCTAGCAAAGTTAGCTGTCTTTATCATTTGCTCTATTCCATCATCGGATGCCATATATTATATATAAGTTATTGATCTTTGTTTTTGTTTAATTTAATAGAACATAGACATCTTATTTCTTTTCTCTTTTAATCAAACGGTGCTTATCCTTACCATATCCTAATTACATGTGTTAATTCACATCATTCTATGATGATAAAGACACCATTTATTAATTTAAATATATAGTTGTTTCGCTTTGTTTCCTAAACTGAGAAGCACTATTCACTATGCTACCTCACAGCAGGTTCATGCATCCTGAAATACCCCACTGAAAACCTTTTCTTCTTGATGACTTATCACAATATTTATTACTGTCCAGCAACTTTTGTGTGTGTCCTTCCCTTTCATCCTACCTTCCCCGTTTAAATATTTGTATCAGATTATCTTTGTAAAGATGATCTTCTTATTGCTGGGAACTAAAGTGACTTAAACCAGACTTTTGTAGAAAATTTATACTTGGTTTGTTTATATTTTATTTTATTCAGTGACATACAGACAATGTATATTTAGAATCTCACCCCTAAAATATCTATTTCCTTCATTAATGATCATTCCTGCGTTCACTACCCAACATGTCCTCTTCTGTACGCAAATACCTATATTACATCTTTCTTAGCAACTGCCTTATATTTCACTATGGGGTCCACCTTGGTTCAAACATTTTAAGATAAACTATTCAATTACTTGTTTTTAATTACATTCAAATCTTTCGTATCTTAGTACTTATCGGTATTTTAGTAATTTATAATTTCATTTTTATTTTTAACTGGTATCGAATTAATGCTGTTTTTCTACTGATCTGTGATCATTATTTTTATGTGAGCTGAAATGTTATTGTAATTATTTTTTGTTCTTATGGGTATACCCCACAGCACGATAAACACATTATTATTATTACTATCTTATTCATCCATGTATTTCATCCTTTTTCTGTCAAACTAACTTCCTTATTTGTTCTAATTCCAACTCATATCTACAAGTTTGTATTTCCAGATTCCAGCTATTTACTGTCTAAATGGTTGAATTAGCTTTCTTTTCTTTGCTGAATCTCATAACCATAGTTTTTCAAAAACGTCAATCCAAAATCCTTTTTGTGATTTAGTGCATTCACTAATGCAGGAAACTCTTAATTATCCAGACTAATGATGGGTGGAGAATACACAAATAATCGGAAAACATGAATAATCCAAAGTTTCACTTATTTCCTATGATTATCATAATTAATATAAAAAATACAGCATGTTTTTATTTGCACCCAAAGCCATTATTTTTGATTCTTCCATGGACTGGTTAAGTGCTTCTTCACCTGACTGCATATCTTTTAGCAGCTCTAATGTCATTGTATTAGAATGTAAAAGTACTTGAATTTTTGTGAATTTTTTCACAAAGATGACAGAAAATGTTGAGAAGTGTGAAAATCATGCAAAGATAATCTGCAAACCAGATGACTGTATTTGTAATCCACTTTTGGAATCGCATGCAACAACTTTTTCATCAGCTTTATTATTTCTCCATCTATCATACTTACATCAATTTATCTATGTCTTTCCAAATAACCTGTAATCATTTCTATAATCCTCTATACCGTATTTGATGGCATATAAGATGCACCCTCATTAAGTAGGACACACACAAGGAAAAAAAGTTTTAATAGTCCGTGCTACAGCGCGGTACCACAATAACTTAAAATGTAGTTTCTTTTAGTTCTCATGCTTCGTAAAAGCCAAATAAACAATCATTGAATGCAATAACCGAACATATTTTTATTAAGAAAAATTAACAAATGGCAAGCTATTTTGAACATGATATGTACATTTCAATAATTGAATGGCAAGCAATCGAACATAATACAAAATAAAAGCTGAAACAACAAAAAACACAGATTCAAGGAAAACGTAGCCTATCATGAAATTAGACTTTAATAACTTTCAAAACCATAAAATTCTTTTTCACTATCATCATCATCAAAAATGAGAAAATCGTCATCACTACTGTTTCCTTCATCGCTTGTATCACCTTCTTCAAATTATGCATCTTCTTCTGTTCCATTACTTATTCCACACTTCTTAAAGGACTTAACAATTACTTCAGCCTTTACGTCCTCCCAAGATTTTTTTAACCACTCGCACACCTCTGAAATAGAGGGCCGCTTTATTCTACCTGAGGGTGTGAGGTCGTGATGTGGCTCTCCTATCCACTTGTTCCATCGTTCTCGCACTTTTTGCTTAAATGGCTTATTCACCGATACATCTAAAGGCTGCAATTGGCAAGTCAGTCCACCAGGAATGACAGCTATCTGCGTTTTTAATTCTCTAGCTTTATTCTTTATGGTTTCAGTTCTATGGGCACTAAACTGATCCCAAACCAAAAGAGAGGGTTTTCTTGAGAGTCCACCAGGTCGCCTTGCCCATGCGTTCTGTAACCACAGTTTTATTCCAGCTTTGTCCATCCAGCCTTTCGGATGAACATGAACAATTACACCCATTGGAATATTTTCTTTCGGATGCGTTTTTATTTTGAATATTGAAAACGGCGGTAGTTTTGTGCCATCAGCACAACATGCTAGAACTACCATATAGTGGGTCTTTTCATGACCTGTGGTTACAGAATATGGTTATTGATTTAGATACTCACAGTCTTGTTGGATGGTACATCAAATGTGAGTGGAATTTCATCCATATTTCCTATTTGACCCCGCTCAAAAGAAGTTTTTTTCCATGCATTTATAACCAATCTATGATATGCTAGTATTTTTTCTTCATAATCTGCTGGCATTTTCTGTGCAATAGTTGGTTTTGTGCGCATTGATAAGCCATGCCTTTTCATGAACCTGTAACTCCAGCCCTCAGACCCTGAAAAGTTCTGATTCCCATTTTTCTGCAAATCCCTTGGCCTCATTGATTATCATTTTGGTTAAAACACTTATCCCAGAATTCCTCTTATCTATCACCCACATTTTTATGGCATTTTCAAGTTCAGGCCAAGATGAAGCTGGGGATCGAAGGCTAAGTTTTTATTTTTTAGCAGTCTTTAGTTGATCTTCCTGCAGTCACCAAGTACGTATAATTTTTTCGGTAGGTGGTGGACTGAAATGCCTTGCTGCTGCTATGTTTCCATGCATCTAATTTAACACTCCTAGTTTATACTGAATTGTGTAGCTTAATCTCTTGTTTCCTGTAGTCATATTTCCGAGGGTATTTTTTTAAACAAATAGTTTAAAGCACTGATACTGACACGTGTATATATGTAGCAGTGATACTGACACGAGTGTCGGGCGTCATACGTTGAACCAGTAGTATAATGTTGTACTATGTGCTAGTCCCTGCTTCTCCGCACTGAGGGTGGACCGAGTGCGACTAGTTTGGTTTACTTTTTGACGGGCATGGTGTGGTGTCAGAAGGAAACCATCCCAGTTCTCTCTTTTTGAGCTATATTTTTGTTGGCAAAAATTTAGTTAAACCTGATAAAATAATTATGGCGGATGTAGAAAAAATTATGTGTCTAGACCTTTATCCGGGCTAAAAATAGTATTCAGAATTGAAAGTTAACCTGTGTCCTTCACATATAAGATGCGGGTAAATTTTTTGAGACCTAATTTAAGAAAAAAGGTGCGTCTTATATGCCGTCAAATATGGTATATTATTTTAAAACATACATTTTTGGTGACCAAGACTTTTCTCCCTTATTATTCCACCAATGCAAATAATGAATAACCATTTGAAAGAAAATGTTTTCATGTTCCTGCTAAAAATAGTCAGATAAATGAAAAATCCACCATTTATTAATCAAATTGAATTAATATTTTAATCACAGCATTGCATCCTGGAGGAAAAGATACCCGGGTTGATATATACAAAATTTGTTTACTTAGAGATGTTTGTAAACTATGTTTAAAAGCAGACAGAAATATCTATTTACGGTTTTGAAATGATTGAAACAGGTTTCCCAATTAATATTATAGTCTTCATGAACGAAGACCTTGATGTTGTATGTAACTATAAATAATAATTTAATAAACCGCTGTAAACTTGCAACTTTTGGGAGCAGAACGACAGCCACAGAAACATGAGCACTGCTGGATACAAAGGTCTGGGTCTCACTTTTACCTGCTATTATAAATTTATGCTTAATATTCACTTAATCTAAATTGGAATTTAAACTAAAGTGATGTTTAGCAGAATGATATGTATTATAAAATTGTTTACATCCCTATTTAGTTTGATACCATTCTGAATAGGAGATTCCTTTAATAAGAATGATACACGTCGTCCATTGCTTAATGGATATCTTTCATTTATTGGATAACTCTGGTTCAGTGAATGGATAAGATGCAATCTCATTCCAGACGAGTAGTAGTTATTTTTATATTTTTGCGTGAATAGAAAAATCTAGGAAATAAATAAGTAATGTGGATGCAATCAATGGATGCGTGGATGCATCCATCAAGTGAATTGAGGTATTGATTATAAAATCAAATGCATATATCATTATAGTGATGATGCGTACTATTCATGATTATTCTGCTAAAAGAAAGTTTTTAAAGTATGTATTACATTTAATATGATATAAAAATTTCTCTTATAAGTTAGGGATTCATTTAGGTTCAAATGGTTATGCATTAGAAAACACAAGACCTAGGATAGGATTACTGGATGTGTAGATAATGATATCTATCGCTAAAATAGAGGTATATCAAAACGGACACTGATACAGAATATGAAGGAGTGTATTTTTAGGTATGTTGCTGTGTGTTTTAGTGTATTCATTTATAGCGATTACGGTTTTTTTGCAATGTATTTGAGTGGAGAAATTGAGTATCTGTCTGCGAAAGTTTCACATGGGGCAACTAGTATATATTATTTGAATGTATTATGTAATATTATATTAATATATAGAGCATATTAAAATTTAAGTTGGTAGGTGAACTTTATAACTCTCATGATAGGTAAATTAAGAAAAGGTTTTTTTGTATGTTTTTTACTTTCTGTACGTAATAATCTTACTATTAGTTTGATGGCTATCAAATTACATGGCATGCTAGTAAAATCTCAGGTGAAACCAAAGTTTGTAGCTTCTCCTTGTTGCATGTTCTTGTCATTCTTTCTCTTGTTTTGATTGATAATCATCGATAATTGAAATGATATCCTTAAAATAACAACAGATATGTAGTCCTAATCTTTTGTTCCTTTTATTAATTAAAAGTTCTTTCCTTAATGTAGGAATATGATATGACCTATTAAAAATATTCATGAATTTTTATGTGATTCCTTATAGGGTATTAGTGTCACTGGAAGGAAATTTCTTGATCCAACATTGGAAGAAGAAGCTCTTTGTTTAAATATATCTGGAAGTGATGAGAACTTTTCATTTGGGAGAGTTACAGCTGCTTTTCTTCCATCTTTAGAACAGTTTTCTCAAGTGGTGCAAGATGGCTCAATGGTCACAGAAACTTATGTTGAAGTGCTCAAAGAGCTTGCCCATGCTTCGAAAGATGCATACAGACTTTCACAAGAATGCCTACTAAAAGCAGTCGAGGCTTCTAAAGATGTAAAAAATGCTGAACAGAAAAACTAATTTCCTGAATTCTTATAAAGTTTTTAACTTTTGTTTGTATATTTTACATTTCACTCATGTTCAAACTTAAAGAAAAACCATAAAACCTCTGTTTTCTTAAGTACTTACGTATATTTTCCATCCATAAAAATATGGAATAACAAGAGAGAAAAACTGAAGGCAAACTGAATACCAAAAAACTTGTATACCTATTCATAATTGGTTCTATCCATACTTTGGTTTATCAATAAATCTCTGCGGTTGTATTACCAAAAAATGCATCTCTAGTGGCAAGCATTTCCAGTTACCTGAAACATCGGGTTACATTGTCATATATAACCATTCTAATTTACCCAATCATTGCTTAGAACAAGAGAAGGTAATATATAATGTATGCTCGATTAAGAGTGAATAACAAGAATTGTAGTTATGGAAACAATTTTCTTTAAATAAAATTCTGTCTAACTTGGCATTCATTGCCAAAAACAAAATAACAACTTAAAGTTTGCCGGTAAGTAACATGTTTTTCATTGCTCTACTGTCTCACATAAAGGAGGCAAATTCTGAAAATGTGTTTGATATGTACTTGTCAAGTAATACGAAAAGAATTGCATTTGATTGCATGGCAGTATGTTTTGTTAAGCCAGCAAGGAAAATTTTACATATTATTACTAGTACTATATTTTTCTGTACTATTTGAATTTAGAAAATTGTCAACGAAAATTTAAGGTAAAACAAGAAGGAAGTTATTTTATGATGCAATTTAGGGAATGAATTCAGTTTTTACTGAGTTCAAAGTAAGGAATGCTTAATTGATTTCCAATACTTTATCATATATTTTTTTACATGTCTTTCATAAAATCTCTTTATATGTTCCTATTAAGGTAAATATTTAGTCGTAAAAATAAAAATTGATGTATCCCTTTCTTTAGGAAACATGAAGTAAGATTGATCTAAGAATCTTGAGAAATGATATAATGTAAATACAAAATAGATAATACAGAAGTGAAGAATTCGTGGTATCTAGCATTTTACTGTTATTTGTGATAACTATTCAATTTGATTTTCAGTTATCAACTTGTTATCAACAAGCAGTATTGCATTGTATGCAAAGTATTTCATTATGCACAAATGATGTTTTAAATCGATTAGATTCCTAGAGGTTTTGTGGCTCCCAGAGGCTTTGATATGCTATGAATAGGAGACTATCATTATATAGTTATTGATTTGCAATTTATAATTGCTGTTAATCAGGATTAAAACTTTTTGTGATTCATTCCTTCTTTAACATCTTGCATGTTCACCCTTCCTTGTGGGTATTTTATTGCTTTGGTGCATTATTTTCCTGTGTGCAATCTTAGGTCCCTATAGCCACAAAGTCTTCTTCTTCCAAAAATTTCTTTTCAAGTTATTTTAATTTTTATATGACAGGAAGTTGTATGTAAGAAGACACTTGATAGTCTTATCCTAATAAAGTTTATCATTATTATCAGCATTATCTCCATGCATTGTTGAGATTGTAATCTTCTTCCATATCTTACCTTGCTGTTTTTATTGGAAGTCTCTTAGGGCAGATGTCTGTTATTATTTGTCTCATCAATATCTAGTTGAATCAGTAGTTCTTATCTTTGCTACTTTAGTGTCCTAATTAAAATGTCGAAAACTAAGGAGAAGATTACAACATACATTTCTCATGGTAACATCTCTCTGTAATTATTCAACATTGTCATTTTATTATTAATATTATTATCACTACAATTTGACATTTGTCAGGTGGCAGCCACAAACATTGTTAAAGTACAAGCCCTTTTGACACTCATATTTTTAAATTTAACATTCCTAAATAACATTATATCGGCCAACAGGATAAGGTCACTTTTTACAATAAAAAATTATGTATTTAACAATATCTAACAAAAAAACAAAATCCCAAACCCCCTCTCAATACATTTTTATAATATTTTAACACATCTAAACTTAAAATCTTTAACTGATTTAGGTAAGGGCTGGAAGGCCTCTTCAGGTAACACGTTCCATTCCCTTACTCCTCTATTAAGAAATGAAAATTAAGCCGTATCAGTCCTTTGTTTTCCCAATTTTAACTTCTCATTATGATTGCCGCATGCAAAATTATATGGTTTTTCTAATCTGTAACTTAATTCCCTCCATGCTTCGCCAGCTTTTTTTACTCGAAAAATCCCTACCAACCTGTTCAGCTTCCTTTTCTTTTCTAAACTTCCACACCCAAGAAATTCTAACATTTTTGTTACACTTTCCTCCCTATTGTGTTGATTTAAAACATACCTAGCTGCTTTTCACTGCACCTTTTCAATTTTCTTTATATTAGTTTTTCTGTGTGTATCCCATACGTTTGTCACATATTCCAATATAGACCATACTATTGTTTTATATCCTAATTTCTTCGCTTCCCTACTAGCTCCCTTTAAGTTCCTCACCACGTAATGGAGATTTTTAAATGCTTTAGAGATTACCTTATCAATGTGAATACCCCAATCTAAATTTTTTGTAAATGTAACCTCAAAGTACTTACATTCTTTCACCCTGAGAACTTTTTCTCCATTAACCTCCTATGAGACTTCTCTTTCCCTCCTCCTATTCGTGAATGTAATGTGTTTGCTCTTTTTTTGCCTTTATTTCCATTCCATTTTCCGTTGCCCACTTCTCAACTGCTTCAATGACCCTTTGTTATATTCTAACATCATCCTCACCATTAATTTCCCTATAAATTATACAGTCATCAGCATATAGACGGATTTTGGACTTAATGAGCTTTGGTAAGTCGTTGATATAAATTAAAAACAGTAATGGGCCGATCACTTCCTTGAGGGACCCCTGATGTAATATCAATTTTTTTTTTATATATTTTCACCAACTTTTACTCTCTGAGACCTACCCGTTAAAAAATTTTGTAACCATCTTTTAATCCTTGTATCTATGCCCATTTTTTCTACTTTTGCTGTCAGAAAATGATGCAGAACTTTATCAAATGCTTTACAAAAATCTACGATAATTCCGTCGACTTCCTTTTGTTTGTCTAACGAGTCTGAAATATCCTGACATAATTCTAATAGCTGCGATTCGCAGGAATATCCTTTTCTAAAACCATGTTGATAAATACTTAGCCACCCAGTTTCTTTCCAGAATTTCCTAAGATACTCTGTAACTAACTTTTCCATTAGCTTACATACTACCGAAGTTAAGCTGACTGGTCTGTAGTTTTCTACGTCCGTCATTACCCCACCTTTATGATTCGGTATGACTGTTGCTACTTTCCAATCTTCTGGAATAGAACCATTATTAGATCACGTGAATTAAAAATTTAATATATGGGACAATTTCAGTCTCTTCTAGTTTTAATAAATCACCTGATATGTTATCTGGGCCGCAAGATTTGTTATTTTTCAATCTTTCCAATTGTCGCCTTATCGCTGCGTTACTAATAACCAAGATCTCTACTTGTCCTCCCCTATCTTTACTAAAATCAATCTCGCCTTGCTGTAAATTGACCATAGACTTTTTGTACACGGTAGCATACCAGTTATTTAAACAATTTGCCTTTTCCTCATTATTTGTAATTATTCTCCCAATCAGATCTTTTGTTGCAATAATCTTCTCTTTGCTGTCACGATTTCTCCTCAGATATTTGTAGAAATTTCTATTCCCATCATTACCTAATATATTTGTCAAATATTTTTCTTTTGCTTTCTTTTTTTCCTCTTTAAGCAATTTTAGATACGTCTTGTATTTCTCCTTGATAATTTCATTTAAAGCTCTGGTTTTGTGTGCTTTTCTAAGCTTTCTTTTCGACCCTCTTATTTCTTTGTGAATAGTGAAAAGGGTCAAATTAGGAAAATATCCAGCACATTTACCCCCCTCGTTGGTCCCTCAACTACCTGCGTGAAGCCTTCCCCATTAATTATATTGTTTACTAACTCTTGTGCTCTGCCACCCCCCGTCGTCACCCCATCCCACTTGATTCCAGGTAAGTTTAGGTCTCCCGCGATCAAGACTTCCTGTCCTAATGACTTTTCAGCAAATAAATTTCCCAAGGCCTCCATCTCCAGGCCTTCCATAGGTTGCAACTACATCTAATGTTTTCGCTCTCTTAGATATTATTTTTATGCATATTGTTTCGCAGTCATCCCTCACCCATTCTAATTGGTCGTTATTTTCTCCTTAACCCCTACAAAGATTCCCCCTCTCCTCCTATCTCGATCTCTCCTATACACTATGAAGTTTTGCAGAAAAATTTCATTTGAGAAAATATTTGAGCTTAACCACGTTTCTGTGCCTATTACTATATCAGGATTATTCGCCTCTATCAAAGTTTGGAAATCCTCTACCTTATTTACAACACTTCTACAGTTAACCTGAAGCACCCTCAAACCCTTACCTTCGTCAACCAACAATAGGTTTTGATTCCTGATTCCTTTGTAATGTTCTGCATCTTCAGACTCCTCCCTCCTATCCACACTCCTTCCTCTATCCTCATTGGCATCTCCATATGGTTGTCCCCAGGTTTTCTCTTCCTTATTCTTCTAGGCTTCTCCTTCACAGTCCTTTCTTGTTGCTTCTCCAGTTCCTCTAATCGGCAGTTCCTGGCAGTCCATCCGGTATCCATCTATTTTCTGAGCGTTGTAAATTTCCAATCTTTGCATTATCAGTATCTAGATTCCTTACCAATGGTCATTGCATAATAATTCTATCAATTGTATATTGTATTGTAACAGTTCCAAAAATTTTAAGACTTTCATTTAAAAGTTTTGATTAGTTGAAGTTGTTTATAAGTAGAACTTTGTTTCTCCTTTATGTATTATGGATATTTTGGATTGATTGTTAGCATAAATAGCTATTTGAATTCATTTTCCTTGTATTCCCATTGGGGTCAGATTTAAAATTCCTATTTTTTACTATAATTCTTGGCTTGCCTCAGGTGTCTGGGTTCTGTACCATGGAAGCACTAACAGTACCTTCGTTAGAGGTGAAATCTATGGAACTGAGGAGACTTAACACTGAAATTAATGTCACCAGGCTATATTATACTATTATTTACTATATCAGGAAAATACTATTGATTTACATTAAATATATAGTACATTCTTGTTATATGGAAGGGGTAGCCTACTAGGTAGGTCAATTGCGATCAATTGAAAAATTCTTATCCTTTGAATAATTTTTATTTTCTCAAGTAGTTATATTTATGATGCATCTAAACTTATTTAGCCATGGTTAGTATTCAGGTCCTCCAACCCCAGAGTTGGTGATTTGATTCTTGACTAATCAGAATCTTCTTGTTACAGAATAGTTACATGTCCAATTTTCCTGATTTGGGTTAGTGGCAGGAAGGGCATCCAGGTAGTGGTGATATTCAAAAATATTAGGAACAGGTTCTTATCCTTATCTAAGTATGCAACCTTGCACTAAAATCTTAAGTACTACATTTTCCTTTATTAGTTGAATTTAGAACATAGTTTATGAAGCTTAATGATAAAACAAGAATTATTAGTATTATATAGAATTATAGTATTTTACTATATTATTTTACTGTATTATTTATATATAAGAATTATAGTATTTTATGATCCAACATTGAAATTATATTCATTTTGTAATGAGCCGATTCTAATACCTGCAAGTATATTGTTCTTTTACTATTGTATAAGGTAGATTTTGGAGCCAGTTTGGCAAACTTGTGAAATTTTAAGAACTAGCTTGTGCAAACTGGTGTAGATCCAATGAATCCCACCATTACATCTAGCCATAAATATCAGCCTCATTAGTGGAGAAAAAATTCAGCTGACCCTATTAGTAAAGAGGAAAAAGAAGAATGTTCAATTGAGTTCCTTATAAAGTTCTGAAGATGTGATTAAATAAATAATAAGCCATGAAGTTAGGAAATTATGATTATTTCATTACTTTTGTTTCAAAAAATGCCGGTAATATGTTAATAAAATATTATTTCTGTTAGTTGATTATGAATAAAAGATTAGTACCAAAGTCAATCACTGCAGGAGATAGGTTGGCCACAGAAAGGCTACTGTTGAGAAGAAAATGACTTATAGCTGTAGAACCTGACTGTATGACGATTATATTCAGGGATTTCTCAAACTTCTCTTAGCTGAAATACTTGTAAGGCTTTGTTTATAATTAGCAAACATGGAGACAAGAGGAAGCATATGATAGTAATCTTTCAAGCAAATGTCCAATGAAATTATTATTTTATTTTCAGTTGGTTATTAAATTAACATCTTTAACTTGAAATTTTATGGAGGGCCACTTCCAATTGATCATGAAACTTGGGTTTGAAGACCTTTGCAAATATTTAGTTCATGAACTTAAATCAGACTATTAAGATCCGGAAACTATGTGTAATTCTGTTTATCTGTATTTTTATAAATGTACAGCAAATCAATATGATCTAAAAGATATTTTAGGATGAGAATCATTTTAAGGCATTTAAGTTACATAAGCATTTTAATTGATGTGAATCACTAACAATAAGTGGAATGTAGTAATCTCAATTTTAATGCTTCATTGCCAGGAAGAGTAAGTAATGCTCTGACAGCAAAGATGTACATACATTACATGTAGATCTTTGTTGTATCTCATAAAGTTTTGAAATTATGCAAGTTTTTCATCTGGTGGTATACTGTTGAACTTACGATTGCTTTTTCTTATCATAAATCACTGAATATACAAGCAAAGCAGAGGTACAGGCATAGATGATTTTCTTAATGTGATATTAATCTCTAAAAGAAAGTTACTTAGTTCAATGCCAAACTTCATAAATTCCAACATTGGCGCTGCATTCATTGATCTTAATTGTATCTCTGAAATTCAGTAGGTGGCATTGAGGATAAGTATATTTTTTGTGTATGAATTGCTAGAATTCTTATGTATTCATCCTTCCTTTAAGAGTGGGAATTTCAATATTTGACTGTGAAGCTATTTCAATAAAAAGTATGTTTTTCCTTTTTGATGAATCTACAGTTTTATTCTTGGCTTTGAATTCGATCATCATTTGTAACTTTTATATCTCTGTGTTTCTGTTCTTACTTGAGAAGTATTTTATATTTTTATGATGAGTTAATGTGATTAAGGGTTCACTAGGTTTCCAAAAGCAATGATGAAAGACTTATGCCATCCCAAAGTTCTGTAAAATAAGCAAAGCTCTCTGCATTCATTAATGTTTGTGAAAACCAACAGATCAAGAAGGGTACATTTGATTGAAATGAAATTTATACCACAGATTAGGTACATGACAATACTCAAATGATTAGGAGAACAGAACTATACATGGTCTATGAGCTTGAGAATTAAGAAGATAGTTAAGTCCCCACATGCTGGAGCCTCCTGGATTGGGATTAATGATCGCCTGAGGAGAGGAATTTGTCTCTCTGCAATTTTTTCATTCTTATGATGTGGGGCCCATTTTTGTTGGTTAATGCTACTGCTTAAAAGAGTTTACGTAGGAGAGGAATTTTTCTTAGTAGGATAGGAATATTAGTATTTTTTAATTTGACCTGTACATGAGCTTGCTGTGGTTCACTGATATTTTCCAATTTTGACACTGTTTGGAATATTTATGAGATGGAATTATGTCTGTTGATAGCATTTTCTGTTTAGTTTGATTAGGTAAGAAATTCTGGAAGAAGTTTGTGAATGTCTTTAGTTTGCGGGATTACATTGTATACATGAGTGTAAGTACCTTTTGGTAGGATCATGTCCCCTCCTATTCCGTATACAGTTTAAAGCCCTTTCTTTCACTGCTTGGTAACCCCTTAATTCATCTAACATCTTTTGTCTTTGTCTTCGCCTCGACCTTTTCCCTAGAATTCTTTCCTCGATCGCTTTCTTTAGCTATCCATCTCCTCTCAATTTTTGACTCCCATTTACTTTGTCTATTTCTAATTATATCCATTAACACCCTCTTCTCCCCAACCATTTTAGCACCTCTTCGTTTGTTTTTCTATCTACCCAGCATACTTTCTTGATTCTATGCCATACCTACATCTCAAAAGCCTCTAATCATTTAACATCATCTTTTCTTTACGTCCACGTTTCACACCCGTGCAACATTACACTCCACAGCAAGGATTTTACCAATCTTTATCTTTATCAAGGCACTTCGTCATTAGTTCCATTCAATTCATGAATGCTTCTTTCGCTAATGCTGTCCTTTTTCTAATCTCTGTTGAGCATCTTCCATCCTTAGAAACAAGGACCCCCAAGTATTGAAATTGATCTACTCTTGTTTTCCTCCATTCACCCTTAACGTTGACTTAGCTTTTTCCCCTTGGTAAACCGCATTATTTCAGTTTTTTTTTACATTTATTTACATCCCAAAATCCTTTGCTTTACCGTTTAGGGCATTTACTGAAATTTGCAAGCCCCTTTCAGAATCGAACACAATAGCCTTGTGTGCGATTCTGAGAGACTTGTTTTCTTCTTTCCGTGTTCTTTAGGACGATTATCGCAAAATCGAGCTAAAAACTACTTTTTTGGTTTCATCGCGTTCATTTGGACGATTTTCCCAAAGTCGAACTAAAAACGACTTTTTTTTCGTTTTTTCGCGTTTATTTGGACGATTCTTTTGAAAATCGATCTAGAAACGACTTTTTTCCCCGTATTTTCAGGTTCATTTCAACGTTTTTTCCCGATTTTTTTTTTCGTTTTCTTTGCGTTCATTTTGGAGATTATTACAAAATCGTGCTTAATACGACCTTTTTTTCCCCTTCGGTTTTTCGCTTTCAATTGAACGATTTTTTTCAAAATCGAGCTAAAAAACATTTTTTTTGGGTTTTTTCGCCTTCATTTGGACGATCTTCTCAAAATCGAGCTAAATACGACTTTATATTGTTAAGAGCGTATATTTGGACGTTTTTCATCAAAGTTGTTCTAAAAACGACTTTTTTCCGTATTTTCGTGTACATTTCGACGTTTTTCTCAAAATCGTGCTTAAAACGACTTTATTTTCGTTTTTTCGCGTTCATTGGGACGAATTTTGTGAACATCGATCTAAGAACGACTTTATTTTCGTTTATTCGCGTTCATTTTGACAATTTTTCACACAGTCGTGCTTAAAAGTCATATTTTTCCCTTTCATTTGGACGATTTTCTCAAAATCGAACTTAAAACGACTTGTTTTCCAGTTTTGTCGCGTTCATTTTGACGATTTTTTACAAAATCAAGCTCAAAACGATTTTTTTCGCGTTCATTTCGTCGATTCCCTTAAAATCGAGCTAAGAACGATTTTTTTTTCGTTTTTCACGTTTCATACGACGATTTTGACGTTTTTTGTCCAAAATTGAGATAAAAACGGCTATTTTTCGACGTTTTCGCGACGATTATGACGTTTTTTGTCCAAAATTAGGCTAAAAACATTTTTTCGACGTTTTCGCGATGATTTTTTACGTTTTTTGTCCAAAATTGAGCTAAAAACGCTTTTTTCGACGTTTTCGCGACGATTATGACGTTTTTTGTCCAAAATTAGGCTAAAAACGCTTTTTTCGACGTTTTCGCGACGATTATGACGTTTTTTGTCCAAAATTGAGCTAAAAACGCTTGTTTCAACATTTTCCCGACGATTTTTGACGTTTTTTGTCCAGAAATTGAGCTAAAAACGCTCTTTTCGAGGTTTTCGCGAGGATTATGACGTTTTTTGTACAAAATTGACCAAAAACGCTTTTTTCGACGTTTTCGCAACCGTTTTGACGTTTTTGTGCAAAATTGAACTAAAACGCTTTTTTCGACGGTTTCGCGACCGTTTTGACGTTTTTGTGCAAAATTGAACTAAAACGCTTTTTTCGAGGGTTTCGCGACCGTTTTGACGTTTTTGTGCAAAATTGAGCTAAAAACGCTTTTTTCGATTTTTCGCGACGGTTTTGACGTTTTTGTCCAAAATTGAACTAAACACGCTATTTTCAACATTTTTCCGACGATGAAGACGTTTATTGTCCAAAATAGAGCTAAAAACGCTTTTCTCGAGGTTTCTGCGACCGTTTTGACAATTTTTGTCCAAAATTTGACGACTTTCTCAAAATTGAGCTAAAAACGACTATTTTTCTCTTTTTCGCGTTCTTTTGGACGATTTTCTCAAAATTGAGCTAAAGGCGACTATTTTCTCTTTTTCGCATTCCTTTGGACTATTTTCTCAAATTGAGCTAAAAACGACTATTTTTATCGTTTTCGCGTTCTTATGGAAAACGACTATTTATGTCATTTTCGCGTTCATTTGGACGACTTTCTCAAACCTTAGCTAAAAACGACTAATTTTCTCTTTTTCGCATTCTTCTGGACGATTTTCTCAAAATTGAGCTAAAAACGACTATATTTCTCTTTTTCGCATTCTTCTGGACGATTTTCTGAAAATTGAGCTAAAATCGAATATTTTTTATCTTTTTCGCGTACTTTTGGACGATTTTCTCAAAATTGAGCTAAAAACGACTATTTTTCTTTTTTTCGCGTACTTTTGGACGATTTTCTCAAAATTGAGCTAAAAACGACTATTTTTATCTTTTTCGCGTTCTTTTGGACGGTTCCTCAAAATTGAGCTAAAAACGACAATTTTGTCTTTTTCGCGTCCTTTTAGACGATTTTCTCAAAATTGAGCTAAAAACGGCTATTTTTCTCTTTTTCGCGATTTTTTTACGATTTTCTCAGAATTGAGCTAAAAACGACTATTTTTGTCTTTTTTGCGTCCTTTTGACGATTTTCTCAAAATTGAGCTGAAAACGACTATTTTTCTCTTTTTCGCGTTTTTATTACGATTTTCTCAAAATTGAGCTGAAAACGACTATTTTTCTCTTTTTCGCGTTTTTATTACGATTTTCTCAAAATTGAGCTAAAAACGACTATTTTTCTCGTTTTCGCGTTCTTTTAGACGATTTTCTCAAAATTGACCTAAAAACGACTATTTTTCTCTATTTCGCATTCATCTAGACGATTTTCTCAAAATTGAGCTAAAAACGACTATATTTATCTTTTTCACGTTCTTTTGGACGATTTTCTCAAAATTGAGCTAAAAACGACTATTTTTGTCTTTTTCGCGTTTTTTTTCCGATTTTCTCAAAATAGAGCTCTAAACGACTATTTTTGTCTCTTTCGCGTCCTTTTGGACGATTTTCTCAAAATTGAGCTAAAAACGACTATTTTTGTCTTTTTCGCGTTCTTTTGGACGATTTTCTCAAAATTGAGCTAAAAACGACTATTTTTCTCTTTCTCGCGTTCTTTTAGACTATTTTCTCAAAATTGAGCTAAAAGCGACTATTTTTCTCTTTTTCGCGTTCTTTTGGACGATTTTCTCAAAATTGAGCTAAAAGCGACTATGTTTCTCTTTTTCGCGTCTTTTGGACGATTTTCTCAAAATTCAGCTAAAAACGACTAGTTTTGCCTTTTTCGCGTTTTTTTTTACGATTTTCTCAATATTGAGCAAAAACGACTATTTTTGTCTTTTTCGCGTCCTTTTGGACGATTTTCTCAAAATTGAGGTAATGACGACCATTTTTGTCTTTTTCGCGTTCTTTTGGACGATTTTCTCAAAATTGAACTAAAAACGACTATTTTTCTCTTTTTCGCGTTCTTTTGGACGATTTTCTCAAAATTGAGCTAAAAACGACTATTTTTGTCTTTTTCGCGTTTTTTTTCCGATTTTCTCAAAATAGAGCTGAAAACGACTATTTTTGTCTCTTTCGCGTCCTTTTGGACGATTTTGTCAAAATTGTGCTAAAAACGACTATTTTTCTCTTTCTCGCGTTCTTTTAGACTATTTTCTCAAAATTGAGCTAAAAGCGACTATTTTTCTCTTTTTCGCGTTCTTTTGGACGATTTTCTGAAAATTGAGCTATAAACGACTATTTTTCTCTTTTTCGCGTTCTTTTAGACTATTTTCTCAAAATTGAGCTAAAAGCGACTATGTTTCTCTTTTTCGCGTCTTTTGGACGATTTTCTCAAAATTCAGCTAAAAACGACTAGTTTTGTCTTTTTCGCGTTTTTTTTACGATTTTCTCAAAATTGAGCAAAAACGACTATTTTTGTCTTTTTCGCGTCCTTTTGGACGATTTTCTCAAAATTGAGCTAAAAACGACTTTTTTTCTCTTTTTCGAGTTCTTCTGGACGATTTTCTCAAAATTGAGCTAAAAACGACTATTTTTCTCCTTTTCGCTATCTTTTGGACGATTTTCTCAAAATTGAGCTAAAAACGTCTTTTCTTGTCTTCTTCGCGTTTTCTTTATGATTTTCTCAATATTGAGGTAAAAACGACTATTTTTGTCTTTTTCGCGTCCTTTTGGACGATTTTCTCAAAATTGAGCTAAAAACGACAATTTTTGTCTTTTTCGCGTTCTTTTGGACGATTTTCTCAAAATTGAGCTAAAGACGACCATGTTTGTCTTTTTCGCGTTCTTTTGGACGATTTCCTCAAAATTGAGCTAAAAACGACTATTTTTCTCTTTTTCGCGTTCTTTTGGACGATTTTCTCAAAATTGAGCTAAAAACGTCTATTTTTGTCTTTTTCGCGTTTTCTTTACGATTTTCTCAATATTCAGCTAAAAAGGACTATTTTTGTCTTTTTCGCGTTCTCTTGGACGATTTTCACAAAATTGAGCTTAAAACGACTATTTTTCTCTTTTTCGCGTTCTTTTGGATGATTTTCTCAAAATTGAGCTAAAAACGACTATTTTTCTATTCTTAGCGTTCTTTTGGACGATTTTCTCAATATTGAGGTAAAAGCGACTATGTTTCTCTTTTTCGCGTTCCTTTGGACTATTTTCTAAAAATTGAGCTAAAAACGACTATTTTTATCTTTTTCGCGTTCTATTGGACGATTTTCTCAAAATTGAGCTAAAAACGACTATTTTTCTCTTTTTCTCGTTCTTTTGGACGATTTTCTCAAAATTTAGCTAAAAACGACTATTTTTCTCTTTTTCGCGTTCTATTGGACGATTTTCTCAAAATTGAGCTAATAGCGACTATTTTCTCTTTCTCGCATTCTTCTGGACGATTTTCTGAAAATTGAGGTAAAAACGACAATTTTTCTCTTTTTCGCGTTCTTTTGGACTATTTTCTCATAATTCAGCTAAAAACGACTATTTTGGTCTTTTTCGCGTTTTTTTTACGATTTCTCAAAATTGAGCTAAAAACGACTATTTTTGTCTTTTTCGCGTCCTTTTGGACGATTTTCTCAAAATTGACTAAAAACGACTATTTTTGTCTTTATTGCGTCCTTTTGGTCGATTTTCTCAAAATTGTGCTAAATACGAGTATTTTTCTCTTTTTTGCCTTCTTTTGGACGATTTTCTCAAAATTGAGCTAAAAACGACTATTTTTCTCTTTTTCGCGTTCTTTTAGACTATTTTCTCAAAATTGAGCTAAAAGCGACTATTTTTCTCTTTTTCGCGTCTTTTGGACGATTTTCTCAAAATTGAGCTAAAAACGACTATTTTTATCTTTTTCGCGTTCTTTTGGACGGTATCTCAAAATTGAGCTAACAACGATAATTTTTTCTTTTTCGCGTCCTTTTGGACGATTTTCTCAAAATTGAGCTAAAAACGACTATTTTTGTCTTTTTCGCGTCCTTTTGCACGATTTTCTCAAAATTGTACTAAAAACGACTATTTTTCTCTTTATCACGTTCTTTTGGACGATTTTCTCAAAATTGAGTTAAAAACGACTATTTTTCTCTTTTTTGCGTTCTTGTAGACTATTTTCTCAAAATTGAGCTAAAAGCGACTATATTTCTCTTTTTCGCGTTCTTTTAGACGATTTTCTCAAAATTGAGCTAAAAACGACTATATTTATCTTTTTCGCGTTCTTTTGGACGGTTTCTCAAAATTGAGCTAAAAACGACAATTTTTTCTTTTTCGCGTCCTTTTGGACGATTTTCTCAAAATTGAGGTAAAACGGCTATTTTTCTCTTTTTCGCGATTTTTTTACGATTTTCTCAGAATTGAGCTAAAAACGACTATTTTTGTCTTTTTCGCGTCGTTTTGGACGATTTTCTCAAAATTGAGCTGAAAACGACTATTTTTGTCTTTTTCGCGTTTTCATTACGATTTTCTCAAAATTGAGCTAAAAACGACTATTTTTCTCTTTTTCGCGTTTTTTTGGACGATTTTCTCAAAATTGAGCTAAAAACGACTATTTTTCTCTTTTTCGCGGTCTTTTAGACTATTTTCTCAAAATTGAGCTAAAAGCGACTATTTTTCTCTTTTTCGCGTCTTTTGGACGATTTTCTCTAAATGGAGCTAAAAACGACTATTTTTCTCTTTTTCGCGTTCTTTTAGACTATTTTCTCAATGTTGAGCTAAAAGCGACTATTTTTCTCTTTTTCGCGTCTTTTGGACGATTTTCTCAAAATTGAGCAAAAACGACTATTTTTCTCTTTTTCGCGTTCTTTTGGACGATTTTCTCAAAATTGAGCTAAAAACGACTATTTTTGTCTTTTTCGCGTTTTTTTTCCGATTTTCTCAAAATTGAGCTGAAAAGGACTAATTTTGTCTCTTTCGCGTTTTTTTTCCGATTTTCTCAAAATTGAGCTGAAAACGACTATTTTTGTCTCTTTCGCGTCCTTTTGGACGATTTTCTCAAAATTCAGCTAAAAACGACTAGTTTTGCCTTTTTCGCGTTTTTTTTTACGATTTTCTCAATATTGAGCAAAAACGACTATTTTTGTCTTTTTCGCGTCCTTTTGGACGATTTTCTCAAAATTGAGGTAATGACGACCATTTTTGTCTTTTTCGCGTTCTTTTGGACGATTTTCTCAAAATTGAACTAAAAACGACTATTTTTCTCTTTTTCGCGTTCTTTTGGACGATTTTCTCAAAATTGAGCTAAAAACGACTATTTTTGTCTTTTTCGCGTTTTTTTTCCGATTTTCTCAAAATAGAGCTGAAAACGACTATTTTTGTCTCTTTCGCGTCCTTTTGGACGATTTTGTCAAAATTGTGCTAAAAACGACTATTTTTCTCTTTCTCGCGTTCTTTTAGACTATTTTCTCAAAATTGAGCTAAAAGCGACTATTTTTCTCTTTTTCGCGTTCTTTTGGACGATTTTCTGAAAATTGAGCTATAAACGACTATTTTTCTCTTTTTCGCGTTCTTTTAGACTATTTTCTCAAAATTGAGCTAAAAGCGACTATGTTTCTCTTTTTCGCGTCTTTTGGACGATTTTCTCAAAATTCAGCTAAAAACGACTAGTTTTGTCTTTTTCGCGTTTTTTTTACGATTTTCTCAAAATTGAGCAAAAACGACTATTTTTGTCTTTTTCGCGTCCTTTTGGACGATTTTCTCAAAATTGAGCTAAAAACGACTTTTTTTCTCTTTTTCGAGTTCTTCTGGACGATTTTCTCAAAATTGAGCTAAAAACGACTATTTTTCTCCTTTTCGCTATCTTTTGGACGATTTTCTCAAAATTGAGCTAAAAACGTCTTTTCTTGTCTTCTTCGCGTTTTCTTTATGATTTTCTCAATATTGAGGTAAAAACGACTATTTTTGTCTTTTTCGCGTCCTTTTGGACGATTTTCTCAAAATTGAGCTAAAAACGACAATTTTTGTCTTTTTCGCGTTCTTTTGGACGATTTTCTCAAAATTGAGCTAAAGACGACCATGTTTGTCTTTTTCGCGTTCTTTTGGACGATTTCCTCAAAATTGAGCTAAAAACGACTATTTTTCTCTTTTTCGCGTTCTTTTGGACGATTTTCTCAAAATTGAGCTAAAAACGTCTATTTTTGTCTTTTTCGCGTTTTCTTTACGATTTTCTCAATATTCAGCTAAAAAGGACTATTTTTGTCTTTTTCGCGTTCTCTTGGACGATTTTCACAAAATTGAGCTTAAAACGACTATTTTTCTCTTTTTCGCGTTCTTTTGGATGATTTTCTCAAAATTGAGCTAAAAACGACTATTTTTCTATTCTTAGCGTTCTTTTGGACGATTTTCTCAATATTGAGGTAAAAGCGACTATGTTTCTCTTTTTCGCGTTCCTTTGGACTATTTTCTAAAAATTGAGCTAAAAACGACTATTTTTATCTTTTTCGCGTTCTATTGGACGATTTTCTCAAAATTGAGCTAAAAACGACTATTTTTCTCTTTTTCTCGTTCTTTTGGACGATTTTCTCAAAATTTAGCTAAAAACGACTATTTTTCTCTTTTTCGCGTTCTATTGGACGATTTTCTCAAAATTGAGCTAATAGCGACTATTTTCTCTTTCTCGCATTCTTCTGGACGATTTTCTGAAAATTGAGGTAAAAACGACAATTTTTCTCTTTTTCGCGTTCTTTTGGACTATTTTCTCATAATTCAGCTAAAAACGACTATTTTGGTCTTTTTCGCGTTTTTTTTACGATTTCTCAAAATTGAGCTAAAAACGACTATTTTTGTCTTTTTCGCGTCCTTTTGGACGATTTTCTCAAAATTGACTAAAAACGACTATTTTTGTCTTTATTGCGTCCTTTTGGTCGATTTTCTCAAAATTGTGCTAAATACGAGTATTTTTCTCTTTTTTGCCTTCTTTTGGACGATTTTCTCAAAATTGAGCTAAAAACGACTATTTTTCTCTTTTTCGCGTTCTTTTAGACTATTTTCTCAAAATTGAGCTAAAAGCGACTATTTTTCTCTTTTTCGCGTCTTTTGGACGATTTTCTCAAAATTGAGCTAAAAACGACTATTTTTATCTTTTTCGCGTTCTTTTGGACGGTATCTCAAAATTGAGCTAACAACGATAATTTTTTCTTTTTCGCGTCCTTTTGGACGATTTTCTCAAAATTGAGCTAAAAACGACTATTTTTGTCTTTTTCGCGTCCTTTTGCACGATTTTCTCAAAATTGTACTAAAAACGACTATTTTTCTCTTTATCACGTTCTTTTGGACGATTTTCTCAAAATTGAGTTAAAAACGACTATTTTTCTCTTTTTTGCGTTCTTGTAGACTATTTTCTCAAAATTGAGCTAAAAGCGACTATATTTCTCTTTTTCGCGTTCTTTTAGACGATTTTCTCAAAATTGAGCTAAAAACGACTATATTTATCTTTTTCGCGTTCTTTTGGACGGTTTCTCAAAATTGAGCTAAAAACGACAATTTTTTCTTTTTCGCGTCCTTTTGGACGATTTTCTCAAAATTGAGGTAAAACGGCTATTTTTCTCTTTTTCGCGATTTTTTTACGATTTTCTCAGAATTGAGCTAAAAACGACTATTTTTGTCTTTTTCGCGTCGTTTTGGACGATTTTCTCAAAATTGAGCTGAAAACGACTATTTTTGTCTTTTTCGCGTTTTCATTACGATTTTCTCAAAATTGAGCTAAAAACGACTATTTTTCTCTTTTTCGCGTTTTTTTGGACGATTTTCTCAAAATTGAGCTAAAAACGACTATTTTTCTCTTTTTCGCGGTCTTTTAGACTATTTTCTCAAAATTGAGCTAAAAGCGACTATTTTTCTCTTTTTCGCGTCTTTTGGACGATTTTCTCTAAATGGAGCTAAAAACGACTATTTTTCTCTTTTTCGCGTTCTTTTAGACTATTTTCTCAATGTTGAGCTAAAAGCGACTATTTTTCTCTTTTTCGCGTCTTTTGGACGATTTTCTCAAAATTGAGCAAAAACGACTATTTTTCTCTTTTTCGCGTTCTTTTGGACGATTTTCTCAAAATTGAGCTAAAAACGACTATTTTTGTCTTTTTCGCGTTTTTTTTCCGATTTTCTCAAAATTGAGCTGAAAAGGACTAATTTTGTCTCTTTCGCGTTTTTTTTCCGATTTTCTCAAAATTGAGCTGAAAACGACTATTTTTGTCTCTTTCGCGTCCTTTTGGACGATTTTCTCAAAATTGAGCTAAAAACGACTATTTTTGTCTTTTTCGGGTTCTTTTGGAAGATTTTCTCAAAATTGAGCTAAAAACGACTATTTTTATCTTTTTCGCGTTCTTTTGGACGGTTTCTCAAAATTGAGCTAAAAACGACAATTTTTTCTTTTTCGCGTCCTTTTGGACGATTTTCTCAAAATTGAGGTAAAACGGCTATTTTTCTCTTTTTCGCGATTTTTTTACGATTTTCTCAGAATTGAGCTAAAAACGACTAGTTTTGTCTTCTTCGCGTTTTTTTACGATTTTCTCAAAATTGAGCAAAAGCGACTATTTTTCTCTTTTTCGCGTCTTTTGGACGATTTTCTCAAAATTGAGCTAAAAACGACTATTTTTCTCTTTTTCGCGATTTTTTTACGATTTTCTCAGAATTGAGCTAAAAACGACTATTTTTGTCTTTTTCGCGTCGTTTTGGACGATTTTCTCAAAATTGAGCTAAAAACGACTATTTTTGTCTTTTTCGCGTTCTTTTGGACGATTTTCTCAAAATTGAGCTAAAAACGACTATTTTTCTCTTTCTCGCGTTCTTTTAGACTATTTTCTCAAAATTGAGCTAAAAGCGACTATTTTTCTCTTTTTCGCGTTCTTTTGGACGATTTTCTCAAAATTCAGCTAAAAACGACTATTTTTATCTTTTTCGCGTTCTTTTAGACGATTTTCTCAAAATTGAGCTAAAAACGACTATATTTATCTTTTTCACGTTCTTTTGGACGATTTTCTCAAAATTGAGCTAAAAGCGACTATTTTTATCTTTTTCGCGTTCTTTTGGACGGTTTCTCAAAATTGAGGTAAAACGGCTATTTTTCTCTTTTTCGCGATTTTTTTACGATTTTCTCAGAATTGAGCTAAAAACGACTATTTTTGTCTTTTTCGCGTCGTTTTGGACGATTTTCTCAAAATTGAGCTGAAAACGACTATTTTTGTCTTTTTCGCGTTTTCATTACGATTTTCTCAAAATTGAGCTAAAAACGACTATTTTTCTCTTTTTCGCGTTCTTTTGGACGATTTTCTCAAAATTGAGCAAAAACGACTATTTTTCTCTTTTTCGCGTTCTTTTGGACGATTTTCTCAAAATTGAGCTAAAAACGACTATTTTTGTCTTTTTCGCGTTTTTTTTCCGATTTTCTCAAAATTGAGCTGAAAACGACTAATTTTGTCTCTTTCGCGTTTTTTCCGATTTTCTCAAAATTGAGCTGAAAACGACTATTTTTGTCTCTTTCGCGTCCTTTTGGACGATTTTCTCAAAATTGAGCTAAAAGCGACTATTTTTCTCTTTTTCGCGTCTTTTGGACGATTTTCTCTAAATGGAGCTAAAAACGACTATTTTTCTCTTTTTCGCGTTCTTTTAGACTATTTTCTCAATGTTGAGCTAAAAGCGACTATTTTTCTCTTTTTCGCGTCTTTTGGACGATTTTCTCAAAATTGAGCAAAAACGACTATTTTTCTCTTTTTCGCGTTCTTTTGGACGATTTTCTCAAAATTGAGCTAAAAACGACTATTTTTGTCTTTTTCGCGTTTTTTTTCCGATTTTCTCAAAATTGAGCTGAAAACGACTAATTTTGTCTCTTTCGCGTTTTTTTTCCGATTTTCTCAAAATTGAGCTGAAAACGACTATTTTTGTCTCTTTCGCGTCCTTTTGGACGATTTTCTCAAAATTGAGCTAAAAACGACTATTTTTGTCTTTTTCGCGTTCTTTTGGAAGATTTTCTCAAAATTGAGCTAAAAACGACTATTTTTATCTTTTTCGCGTTCTTTTGGACGGTTTCTCAAAATAGAGCTAAAAACGACAATTTTTTCTTTTTCGCGTCCTTTTGGACGATTTTCTCAAAATTGAGGTAAAACGGCTATTTTTCTCTTTTTCGCGATTTTTTTACGATTTTCTCAGAATTGAGCTAAAAACGACTAGTTTTGTCTTTTTCGCGTTTTTTTTACGATTTTCTCAAAATTGAGCTAAAAACGACTATTTTTATCTTTTTCGCGTTCTTTTAGACTATTTTCTCAAAATTGAGCTAAAAGCGACTATTTTTCTCTTTTTCGCGTCTTTTGGACGATTTTTTAAAAATGGAGCTAAAAACGACTATTTTTCTCTTTTTCGCGTTCTTTCAGACTATATTCTCAATGTTGAGCTAAAAGCGACTATTTTTCTCTTTTTCGCGTCTTTTGGACGATTTTCTCAAAATTGAGCAAAAACGAGTATTTTTCTCTTTTTCGCGTTATTTGGACGATTTTCTCAAAATTGAGCTAAAAACGACTATTTTTGTCTTTTTCGCGTCGTTTTGGTCGATTTTCTCAAAATTGAGCTGAAAACGACTATTTTTGTCTTTTTCGCGTTTTCATTACGATTTTCTCAAAATTGAGCTAAAAACGACTATTTTTCTCTTTTTCGCGGTCTTTTAGACTATTTTCTCAAAATTGAGCTAAAAGCGACTATTTTTCTCTTTTTCGCGTCTTTTGGACGAGTTTTTAAAAATGGAGCTAAAAACGACTATTTTTCTCTTTTTCGCGTTCTTTCAGACTATATTCTCAATGTTGAGCTAAAAGCGACTATTTTTCTCTTTTTCGCGTCTTTTGGACGATTTTCTCAAAATTGAGCAAAAACGAGTATTTTTCTCTTTTTCGCGTTATTTGGACGATTTTCTCAAAATTGAGCTAAAAACGACTATTTTTGTGTTTTTCGCGTTTTTTTTCCGATTTTCTCAAAATTGAGCTGAAAACGACTAATTTTGTCTCTTTCGCGTTTTTTTTCCGATTTTCTCAAAATTGAGCTGAAAACGACTATTTTTGTCTCTTTCGCGTCCTTTTGGACGATTTTCTCAAAATTGAGCTAAAAACGACTATTTTTGTCTTTTTCGCGTTCTTTTGGAAGATTTTCTCAAAATTGAGCTAAAAACGACTATTTTTATCTTTTTCGCGTTCTTTTGGACGGTTTCTCAAAATTGAGCTAAAAACGACAATTTTTTCTTTTTCGCGTCCTTTGGGACGATTTTCTCAAAATTGAGGTAAAACGGCTATTTTTCTCTTTTTCGCGATTTTTTTACGATTTTCTCAGAATTGAGCTAAAAACGACTATTTTTGTCTTTTTCGCGTCGTTTTGGACGATTTTCTCAAAATTGAGCTGAAAAAGACTATTTTTGTCTTTTTCGCGTTTTCATTACGATTTTCTCAAAATGAGCTAAAAACGACTATTTTTCTCTTTTTCGCGTTCTTTTGGACGATTTTCTCAAAATTGAGCTAAAAACGACTATTTTTCTCTTTTTCGCGGTCTTTTAGACTATTTTCTCAAAATTGAGCTAAAAGTGACTATTTTTCTCTTTTTCGCGTTCTTTTAGATGATTTTCTCAAAATTGAGCTAAAAACGACTATTTTTCTCTTTTTCGCGTTCTTTTAGATGATTTTCTCAGAATTGAGCTAAAAACGTCTATTTTTGTCTTTTTCGCGTCGTTTTGGACGATTTTCTAAAAATTGAGCTGAAAACGACTTTTTTTGTCTTTTTCGCGTTTTTATTACGATTTTCTCAAAATTGAGCTAAAAACGACTATTTTTCTCTTTTTCGCGTTCTTTTGGACGATTTTCTCAAAATTGAGCTAAAAACGACTATTTTTCTCTTTTTCGCGTTCTTTTGGACGATTTTCTCAAAATTGAGCTAAAAGCGACTATTTTTCTCTTTTTCGCGTTCTTTTGGACGATTTTCTCAAAATTCAGCTAAAAACGACTATCTTTATCTTTTTCGCGTTCTTTTAGACTATTTTCTCAAAATTGAGCTAAAAGCGACTATTTTTCTCTTTTTCGCGTCTTTTGGACGATTTTATCAAAATTCAGCTAAAAACGACTAGTTTTGTCTTTTTCGCGTTTTTTTACGATTTTCTCAAAATTGAGCAAAAACGACTATTTTTGTCTTTTTCGCGTCCTTTTGGACGATTTTCTAAAAATTGAGCTTAAGACGACCATTTTAGTCTTTTCGCGTTTTTTTTACGATTTCTCAAAATTGAGCTAAAAACGACTATTTTAGTCTTTCTCGCGTCCTTTTGGACGATTTTCCAAAAATTGACTAAAAACGACTAATTTGTCTTTTTCAGGTCCTTTTGGACGATTTTCTCAAAATTGTGCTAAAAACGACTATTTTTCTCTTTTTCGCGTTCTTTTGGACGATTTTCTCAAAATTGAGCTAAAAACGACTATTTTTGTCTTTTTCGCGTTCTTTTAGACTATTTTCTCAAAATTGAGCTAAAAGGGACTATTTTTCTCTTTTTCGCGTCTTTTGGACGATTTTCTCAAAATTCAGCTAAAAACGACTAGTTTTGTCTTTTTCGCGTTTTTTTTACGATTTCCTCAAAATTGAGCAAAAACGACTATTTTTGTTTTTTCGCGTCCTTTTGGACGATTTTCTCAAAATTGACTAAAAACGAATATTTTTGTCTTTTTCAAGTCGTTTTGGACGATTTTCTGAAAATTGAGCTAAAAACGACTATTTTTCTCTTTTTCGCGTTCTTTTAGACTATTTTCTCAAAATTGAGCAAAAAGAGACTATTTTTCTCTTTTTCGCGTCTTTTGGACGATTTTCTCAAAATTGAGCTAAAAACGACTATTTTTCTCTTTTTCGCGTCCTTTTAGAATATTTTCTCAAAATTGAGGTAAAAGCGACTATTTTTCTCTTTTTCGCGTCTTTTGGACGATTTTCTCAAAATTGAGCAAAAACGACTATTTTTCTCTTTTTCGCGTTTTTTGGACGATTTTCTCAAAATTGAGCAAAAACGACTATTTTTGTCTTTTTCGCGTTTTTATTACGATTTTCTCAAAATTGAGCTAAAAACGACTATTTTTCTCTTTTTCGCGTTCTTTTGGACGATTTTCTCAAAATTGAGCTAAAAACGACTATTTTTCTCTTTTTCGCGTTTTTTGGACGATTTTCTCAAAATTGAGCTAAAAACGACTATTTTTCTCTTTTTCGCGTTCTTTTAGACTATTTTCTCAAAATTGAGGTAAAAGCGACTATTTTTCTCTTATTCGCGTCTTTTGGACGATTTTCTCAAAATTGAGCAAAAACGACTATTTTTCTCTTTTTCGCGTTTTTTGGACGATATTCTCAAAATTGAGCAAAAACGACTATTTTTGTCTTTTTCGCGTTTTTATTACGATTTTCTCAAAATTGAGCTAAAAACGACTAGTTTTCTCTTTTTCGCGTCTTTTGGACGATTTTCTCAAAATTGAGCAAAAACGACTATTTTTCTCTTTTTCGCGTTTTTTGGACGATTTTCTCAAAATTGAGCTAAAAACGACTATTTTTGTCTTTTTCGCGTTTTTTTTCCGATTTTCTCAAAATTGAGCTGAAAACGACTATTTTTATCTTTTTCGCGTTCTTTTGGACGATTTTCTCAAAATTGAGCTAAAAACGACTAGTTTTCCCTTTTTCGCGTTCTTTTGGACGATTTTCTCAAAATTGAGCTAAAAACGACTATTTTTGTCTTTTTCGCGTTCTTTTGGACGATTTTCTCAAAATTGAGCTAAAAACGACTATTTTTCTCTTTCTCGCGTTCTTTTAGACTATTTTCTCAAAATTGAGCTAAAAGCGACTATTTTTCTCTTTTTCGCGTTCTTTTGGACGATTTTCTCAAAATTCAGCTAAAAACGACTATTTTTCTCTTTTTCGCGTTCTTTTAGACTATTTTCTCAAAATTGAGCTTAAAGCGACTATTTTTCTCTTTTTCGTGTCTTTCGGACGATTTCCTCAAAATTCAGCTAAAAACGACTAGTTTTGTCTTTTTCGCGTTTTTTTTACGATTTTCTCAAAATTGAGCAAAAACGACTATTTTTGTCTTTTTCGCGTCCTTTTGGACGATTTTCTCAAAATTGAGTTAAAGACGACCATTTTTGTCTTTTTCGCGTTTTTTTTACGATTTCTCAAAATTGAGCTAAAAACGACTATTTTTGTCTTTCTCGCGTCCTTTTGGACGATTTTCTCAAAATTGACTAAAAACGACTATTTTTGTCTTTTTCGCGTCCTTTTGGACAATTTTCTCAAAATTGAGCTTAAAACGACTATTTTTCTCTTTTTCGCGTCTTTTGGACGATTTTCTAAAAATTCAGCTAAAAACGACTAGTTTTGTCTTTTTCGCGTTTTTTTACGATTTTCTGAAAATTGAGCAAAAACGACTATTTTTGTCTT